>VBSM01003204.1:53722364-53894622 GCA_008086735.1 Cheirogaleus medius | reverse complement strand
ATAAAAAAAAAAAATTAAAATAAATAAATAAATAAATAAATAAAAAAAGAAAATGTTTATTTCATACTGCTTTCAAATAAGGCAAAATTGGAAAAAAAAATTGTCATAGTTTATTTAGTGATTTCTAACAGGGCTGGAAATCACACACTTTTTAAAGTCCCTGGCTTCTCCCGTGGAAGCTGCCTACTCACTTCAGTTGCCTGGTGTTTGCTAATTAAGCATCTTTAAAACAAGGAATTAACTCATTTGCTAAATGCCACCTGAGTTTTAATATACATCCAGAAAAAGCTTTAAATCCAACCCTGAGACCATAATTTCAACCTAATTCAAATGCTTGTTTGCTTTAGGGATCAAAATCGGTGTGTTTCAGGTTTACCAATTATCAACAACAGCATCGATGACAATAGTGACAATAAGGAATAATGACCATTGCAATGATCATGATGCATAAAGCCTGCCTGTATCATAGCTTTTTTAAAACCCTTGTTTCAAAAACTACCAAAAATTGTCCACACTTTTAGAAATCTTTTATTGCATCATCTCAAGCAGTATAATTTCTGATCCAATAAATCCACTGCTAAGACATTCATACATTCCTTTCTATGCAAGATAGAGAAAAGAAATGAATATAGATAAGAAGCTAAAACATTCAGGATGAAACACTTTTTAATTAAGAAGTAGAAAGGCTTTCATTTGAGGTACATTTGTTTTCAAATCTATTTACCACGTTTGTCATTTCCCTTTCTCCTTTCATTTCCTTCTTCTATTGTTATTTTTCTCTCTCTTTTTCTGGGGGGGTCCTTCTCTCATATTTCACTTTCCTTTTCAGCAAACAAAACAGGGAAAGAAACAGCCTCCTAGATAATGAATTGTGTTTTAAATCTGGTTTGTTTTCGGGGATTCATTTAATGTCTCAAATGAAGCTCGAGGATTTAGTCAAGGAAAGAAGGCCATCAGGAAAAAGAAAATCAACTCTGCAGGTGAGTAAGGCAAACACAATTTGCATTTGGGAGCTGTGCATTAGGGATGTTTGGTCCAAGCTCTTTCATGAGGAGATAAAATGAAAATGATGTGCTTTGTTAGTTCAAAAGTCAGACCCTTATAATAACAGGAATAGTCAGAAGCTTTTCTGATTTATTCTGCAGAACCATCAATATCTGGAATCACTTGCACTCATGGACCATTGGGAGAACATTAATTGACCAAAAAGAGGCTGCTGTCATTGCCCAGGCAGCATTGTGCAACTTTCTGCAATGGCTGGTCCTGACCTGAGCTCTTGACCTTGGCCCTCAGACCTCAGCTTTTATGGTACCAGATGGATCTGCTGCCAGAGGTCAAATAGTGCCAGACTGAAAAGCTTTGTCAATTACACAACCTCACTGAGCACCTCCTAGTAGGAAATTTGAATGTGGGCACCTTGCATAGCATCTCAAACACACACTTGTGAGCTTTTGTCTATAATTCAAAACAAATGGAAAAAAAGTATTTACACTGTGTTGAAAAAACTGAAATGGAAAAAAGAACTGTTGATTCTAATTCCTCAAACCCAGGAATTCAGATGCCAATAATGATTGCCAGGAATAAACACCCACTGAATGAATCCCAGAAACTTAATTGTTTTCTTGTTATTTAATATTTACAGTGCTAAGAGTGTATTGGCACTACTGGGTTCATTTAAAAAGCCCTGCCTGAATTCTTCAGTGCCCCCAAAATGATGGCTACATATGTGAAAGGTTAGGAAATCTAGAAATGCTAATATGGAAAGTGAGTTGTTTTCCCTCCCCACCCCTCCCCTCTTTGCTGCCCTGAAATGATCTTAGCCCTCCTGGCCTTTAAGGACACTAGTTTGCATCTTGTGGGTTCCATGTGTATTGGACCATGAGTACCTACTGTAAAAAAGGAAGAAGGAGCTTTGAGGAAAGGTAAAATGAAAAGGGGTATACATAGGGGGAAATGTCTCGGGGGCATCGGGATTTCCCCAAGTGCAAAGAGGTAGAGGAGAGGTGAGAAAGAGAGAGAAGTGGACTTACCTGATGGATAACTCAGAACTTAGAAGTGATTCTGGGTAGTTCTCTCAAAATAGGACAGAAGTATTATATTAAAAAGTGGATGGTGGGTTTTCTAAAAGTCCTCTGGAGGGAAGTTGCGCATTCAGAAGCTACCTGGGTGCTGAATAATTGTTCTTCTCACTTCATTTTTTTTTTTTTAAGAATGAATAATTGCACATTTGCCCCATTGCCTGTGCTCAGGATTGATGTGAAGGAGTGCAGAGAATTTCACTCCAAAATGGTTTCCTGGTATAATGAGTATTTTTGATTAAAGGCCCTTAGAGAACAGCAGGTTCTAGTAGAGAATTTTTCCCTATTAATACATGAAGACCAGACAGACCCACTGAGGAGAACAATTGTTCCTCCACTTCCTGTCTCTCAATCCTCTACACCTCTCCCAAAACACAACCTGAAGTTCCCTTACCTGCTCAAAGTCTGGACCTACCAGAAAACAAAACGATTACTTCTGGTCCCTTCCCTGAGTTTTCATTAACTGAACCCATACCACAGAAAGGAAGACTAAAGTCTGCCAACAAACCTGGGAAGAGTTTTTTCATAATCTATTGTCCACTCTGTGGGCCCAAGAGACTTCCCCAGACCATTGCATGTTCTTCAAGCCCATTGAATTCCTCTAAAAATCATTTACCATCCCCCTAAAATCATCCACACTTCTCCATCTCTCTTTCCCTAAGAAGTAGGGTATATAAGCATCTGTACCCCATTGGCATACTGGGCAATTGTTCTGTGATTCTCCACATGCACACAGTTAAATACATTTATGTGCCATTTCTCTCATTGATCTTCCTTACTGTGATTTGATTTTTCAGTGAACCTTCAGGAGGCCAAAGGTTTTTGCCCATACACATGTAATGAAGGACTTCATTTCATTATACGTGGGACTGACCCTGGCTGTGCCCTAGGGTTTCTGCTGGTTCCTTCTAATTTATCCCCCATGGGTATGACCCACCTTCCCCACAGCCAACTTTGCAGCATATGTATAAAGCCAAGAAATAGAGAGGGGTCCTAAGTACCAGAGGTCTGTATGTGTATGGGGTGAGTTGGGGATGGAGGGAAGCTCTGCCTCATCTTTACTTGAGGGCTGCTGAATGCTTGTCACACCCACAAAGAAGGGTTAGTAGCTAATGACAACCATGCTAAAAATAAAAACCAAGAGAGGACCAAGATGGCTGAGTAGACACAGATAGTACATGTCTCCTTCATGGAGAGGAACTCGAACAGCAAACAGATTCTCACATTTTGAATAGGTCATCTAGAAAAGAATGCTAAGATTCACTAGGGAAGTGACAAGAGGCACCAAAAGTGGGTAAGGAGAGGGGTCAGGGCAAGTCACCTGGCCAGGGCCTGGTGAAGAGCTGGGAAAAGCAACTGGATGTGGGGGAACAATGAGAGAAGCCCCCAGGGCTCTACCCTCCAAGATGAGCTTTTATGATCGTGGTTATAAGAGAACTCCCTTGACCCACACGGTTCTCAGGCCTAACATAGGGACCTGCTTGGAGACTGAACAGAGATGTTGCTCCAAAAAGAGAACCCACATGAATCCCACATGTATCCGAGCACAGAGCAGCTTGAGGTGGGTGCCATTCTGAGAGCCTAGACACTGAAAAACTGTGGGCGCACCTTCAGCCACAGCGCAGCTTTAAGGAGGGATAGAGGAACCCAGGTGCTCCCAGGCACCCCTGGGAAGATCCCCACTGCCCTGCTAAAGACTGTTGAGACCAAGATATGAGCAGACAGCAATTTCTACGGTTTCTTGCCCACGCTGCTTGCCTGGGTGGTGTCCCAGCCTTCAGTGTTATAGTCCCAAGACACCATTTTGAAAGTTTAACACTGGGCTGTACCTGGCCTTTGTGTTGAGTTTGGGCTGACTCAGCTGTAGCCCCTACCCAGCTATGGAGGAACAGGGAAACCAAGCTTTTCAACACACATCTAGGTCAATACCCACAACCTGCAATGGGCTGCTGTGAGACCAAATCTTGAGTGAACTACACTCCCCACAGTTTCCTGCCAACTCAGCCTGCCTGAAAGAGGCTCTACCCTTTCTGGTCATAGGCCTAAAGTGCCATTTTGAGAGTTTAAATCTGGGCAGCAGCCCACCCTTAGGCTGGGTTTGGTCTGAAGCAGCTGTAACCCTGGCCAGCTGAGGAGGAACAGGGGAACCCAAGCTCTCCTACATACTTCTAGGACAATGCCCACTGCCCTGCTATGTGGCCTTCTGTGAGACCAAGACCTGAGAAGACTAAACTCCCCATAGTTTCTTGCCCAGGCCACTCACCTAAAAGGGGGTCTGCCCTTTTTGATTGCAAGCCCACAGCTGGTGCCATTTTGAGAGTTGAATGCTGGGCTGTTTCCCACCCTCAGGCCCAGTTCAAGGTGACATGGTTGCAGCTGTCACCTGGTTGTAAAGAGACAGGGGAAACCAAGCTCTCCTAAGCACAATTAAGACAATACCCATTGCCCTATTACAGGCAGCTGTGGGGCTGTGGACTAGCCTGCCCAATCCATTGCAGCTATTAGCATCACCAATATGGACCACTTGGGTTCTGCCTGGTGGCTCCACCACTGCTACTGCCACCTTCCACATCACAGCAGCTGCTCCTGAAAACTCACCCACACCCCCAGAGTCCTAGCTTTGAAGAAAGCCACCTGAAGGCCCAAGAAATGGCCCTTCCTCCAGGACACACTAATACTGCTGTAAGTGTAAGCTGCTCTGGGGCCTAAAATCAGGCACACTCAGCCCACTGTCACTACCAAGCCCCAAAGACTGACCCAGCTGGCATTCAAGTCACTAGTAAAATTTTACCACAGCCAAAATGAATAACTGTACCCTAATCCATCAAGGAAATCAAAGATACGACCAACTCTATGTACTGCTTAAGAAATAATACAAAGATCACACTACCACAGGAACCCAAAAATAAAATCTGAAGTGTCCCACTCAACCAACAACATATACATGTCTTCAGAAAAAAAAATTCTCCTCTTCAAAAGCAATTTCAAAAAATCAGAACAAGTGAGAGCCACCACCAGATGTGTAGATATCAATGGAAGGACACAGGAAACATGAAAAGCAAAGAACTATGACACTACCAAAGACCACAATTTTCCATAAATTCCTTATAATGCCAGATAAAGAATTCCAAATATTTATTCTAAAGAAGCTCAATGAGATGCAAGAGAATTTTGAAAACCAATACAAAAAAACAAAAAACAAAAAACCAACCCCCCCCCTCCAAAAAAAACCAGAAGATCAATTCAGGATATGAACAAGAAATTTATCAAGAAAATAGATTTCTTAGAAAACCAAACAAATTCTAGAGCTGAAAATTTCACTGACAGAAATACAAAACACATTTGAAAAGGAAGGAAAGAATCTCAGAATCTTAATAAAGGTCTTTTGAAATAATCCCAGTCAGACAAGAAGAAAGAAAAAATGAAAAATGAACAAAACCTTTGAGATGTTTGGGACTACATTAAACAAACAAACTTACAAATTATCAGTATTCTTGAGGGGAAAGAGATATCAAAAAGTTTAGAAAGCTTTTTTAAGGAAACAGCAGATGAAAACTTCCCAGGATTAGCAAGAGAGACATTCATACATAGGAGTTCCAACAATCCCCAGCCAAACACACTATAAAAAAGACTTCACCACATCATATTATAATCAGAATGATGAAAGTTGAAGTGAAAGAAAGAATTTTAAGATTAACAAGAGAAAAGTATCTAGTCACCTATAAAGAAAATCCCACCAGTCTAACAGCAGACCTCTCAGCAGAAACCTTACAGGCCAGAAGAAAATGAGATGGCATTTTCAAAGTGCTGAAAGAAAAAAAAAACTTCCAGACAAGAATTTTATATCCTACCAGAATAAGCATCATAAATGAAGGAGAAATAAAATCTTTCCTAGACAAGCAAATGCTGAGAGAATTTATCACCACTAGACTGGCCCTATGGGAAATATTCAAAGAAGTCTGAAACATGGAAATGAACGGACAATATTCACCATTCAGAAAACACACAAAAATATAAAACTCACAGGTCTAATAAAACAATCACACAAAGGAGGAAGAGAAAGGAATTAAAAGGCAACACGGCAGAAGTTCAGCAAACCACAAAGAAAAAAATAGAAAATTTATAAAACAACTAGAAATCAAGTAACACTTCAGGCAAGATCAAAGCCTCACATATCAATATTAACATTGAATGTAAATGGATTAAATGCTCCACTTAAAATATATAGAATGGCAGAATAGATTAAAAATAAAACATCATCCAAGTATATGCTGCTTATAAGAAAGTAATCTTACCCATAAAGACACATATAGACTCAAAGTAAAGGGGTAGAAAAAGATATTCTGCACAAACAGAAACCATAAATGAGCAAGGATATCAATACTTCTATCAGATAAAACAGACTTTAAATTAAAAATAGTAAACTAAGACAAAGAAGGTCATTACATAATGATAAAGGGATCAATTCAGCAAGAGGTTATAATGATCCTAAATATATATATGTAACCAACATTGGAGCACCCAAATTCATAAAACAATTATTAGTATACCTAAAGAAGGAAATAGACAGTAACACAATAATAGCTAGCAGGGGACTTCACCACCCCACTCACAACACTAGACAGATTGACACAGAAAATTAGCAAAGAAACACTGGACTAAAATTGGACCTTAGACCAAATGGACTTAACATTTACAGAACATTCCACCCCAAAGCTACAGGATTTACATGCTTTTCATCAGCAAATGGAACATTCTGCAAGACAGACCACATTTTAGGCTATAAAGTAAGTCTTAATATATTTTAAAAAATTTAAATCATATCAAGTATTTTCTCTGACCACAGTGGAATAAAGCTAGAAATTGATATGAAGAGGAACTTTAGGAACTATTTAAATAAATGGAAATTAAACAATATGCTCCTGAATGATCACTGAGTCAATGAAGAAATAAAGATAAAATTTAAAATTTTTTTTGAAATGAATGAAAATGTAAATAAAACATACAAAAGCCTGTGCAATACAGAAAAGGCAGTGCTAAGAGGGAATTTCATAGAATTAAATGCCTACATCAAAAAATTAGAAAGATCATAAATTAACAACCTAACATCACATCTCAAGAAACTAGAAAAATAGAACAAACCAAACCCAAAGTTAGCAGAAGAAAAGAAATAACAAAGATCATAGCAGAACTAAATGAAATAGAGACCAAAAAACAATACAAAGGATCAATGAAAAGTTGATTCTTTGAAAAGATAAACAAAATTGATAAGCCACTAGCTAGACTAACCAAGAAGAGAGAAGATCCAAATAAGCACAATCAAAAATGAAAAAGAAGACATTACAACTGATACCACAGAAATACAAAAGATCAGAGACTATTATGAACAACTATATGCTCACAAACTAGAAAACCTAGAGGAAATGGATGAGTTCCTAAAAACATACAACCTCTGGAGATTGAACCAGGAAGAAATAGAACTCCGGAATCCACCAATAACGTGTAGTGATATTGAATTAATAAAAAAAACTCCTCAAAATAAAAAGCTCAGGACCAGATGGATTCACAGCTGAATTCTACCAGACCTATAAAAAAGAACTGTCACTAATCTTACTGAAATTGTTCTAAAAGATTGAGAAAAAGGGAATCCTCCCTAACTCATTCTATAAAGCCAGTATCACCCCAATACCAAAGACAGGAGAGGATGTAACAATAAAAGGAAACTACAGACCAATATTTCTAATGAATATTGACACAAAAGTCCTCAACAAAATACTAACATATCAAATTCAATAGTACATCAAAAGGATAATTCAGCACAATCAAGTGGGTTTCATCTCAGGGATGCAAGAATGGTTCAACATATGCAAATCAATGAATGTGATTCACCACATAAACATAATTAAAAATAAAAACCATGTGATCATTTCATATCAATAGATGCAGAAAAGGTATTTGATAAAATCTAGCATAACTTCATGTTAAAATCCCTCAAAGGACTCAGCATAGAAGGAACATACCTCAAAATAAAAGCCATATATGACAAACCCACAGCCAACATCATACCAAATGGGGAAGAGTATAAAGCATTCTTCTTAAGAAAAAGACAAAGATGCCTACTTTCACCATGTCTGTTCAATATAATACTAGATGTCCTAGCCAGAGCAATCAGGCAAGAGAAATAAATAAAGGGCATCCAAACTGGAGAAGAGAAAGTCAAATTATCTGTTTGCTGATGATATGATCTTATGCTTAGAAAACCCTAAGGACTTCTCCAATAGACTCCTAGATTTGATAAATGAATTCAGCAAAGTCTCAGGTTATAAAATCAATGAACAAAAATCAATACATTTCTATACACCAACAACCACCAAGCCGAGAATTAAATGAAGAACTCAATTCCACTTACAATAGATGAAAACAAAACAAAAACAAAAACATCTAGGAAAAATTTAACCAAGGAGGTGAAAGAGTTCTACAAGGAGAACTACAAATCACTGCTGAAAGAAATACTTGTAGATGACTCAAATCATTCCATGCTCATGAATCAGAAGAATTGATATTGTTAAAATGACGATAATGTCCAAATCAGTCTACAGATTCAATATAATTCCTGTCCAAATATGTCATTTTTCACAGAATTAGAACAATCCTAAAATTCATATAGAACTGAAAAGGAGCCCACGTAGGCAAAGCAATCCTAACAAAGAGAACAAAACTGGAGGCATCACATTATCTGACTTCAAATTATACTACAAGGCAATAGTAACCAAAACAGCATGGTACTGGCATAAAAGTAGACACACAGACCAATGGAACAGAATAGAGAACCTGGGATTAAAGCCATATACCTACAACCAACTGATCTTTGACAAAGCAGACAAAAACATACACTGGAGAAAGGACACCCTATTCATTAAGTGGTGCTGGGAAAATTGGTTAGCCAAATGCAGAAATATGATACTGGATTCCTATCTTTCACCATATACAAAAATTAACTCAAGATGTATTAAAGACTTAAATGTAAGACTAGAAGCCATAAAAATTCCAGAAGAAAACTTAGGAAAAACTCTTCTGGACATTGGCCCAACCAAATACTTTATGACTAAGATCCCAAAAGCAAATACAGCAACAAAAATAGACAAATGGGACTTAAACTAAAAAGCTTCTATATAGCAAAAAGAAATAATCAAAAGGGTATGGGAGAAAATATTTATAAACTATACATGTAACAAAGGGCTAATATCCAGAATCTACAAGGAACTCATATAACTCAGAAAAAAAAAATCATTAAAAAGTGGTAAATGGGCCAGGTGTGGTGGCTCACACTTGTAATCCTAGCACTCTGGGAGGCCAAGGTGGGAGGTCAGGAGTTTGAGACCAGCCTGAGCAAGAGTGAGACCCCATCTCTACTAAAAATAGAAAAAATTAGCCAGGCATGGTGATGTGCACCTGTAGTCCCAGCTCCTTGGGAGGCTGAGGCAGGAGGATTGCTTGAGCCCAGGAGTTTGAGGTTGCTTTGAGCTAGGCTGATGCCATGCACTCTAGAATGGTTAACAGAGTGAGACTGTCTCAAAAACAAAACAAAAAAACAAAACAAAACAGTGCAAATGACATGAAA
The DNA here is from genome assembly GCA_008086735.1 of Cheirogaleus medius. Classification (NCBI taxonomy): domain Eukaryota; kingdom Metazoa; phylum Chordata; class Mammalia; order Primates; family Cheirogaleidae; genus Cheirogaleus; species Cheirogaleus medius. The sequence continues at coordinate 53,884,923 of VBSM01003204.1, read as the reverse complement.
AAGCATTTTCAAAAGACAAATGGCCAAACACATGAAAAAATGTTCAACGTTACTAAACAGAGAAATGTACATTAAAATGAGATAACATCTTACTCTAATTAGAATGGCCATTATTAAAAAGTTAAAAAACAACAGATGTTGGCATAGATGTGGTGAAAAGGGAACACTTACACACTGTTAGTGGGAATGTAAATTAGTACAACTTCTTTGGAGATCAGCATGGAGATTCCTCAAAAAACTAAAGCTAGATCCACCCTTTGATCCTCCAATCCTACTACTGGGTCTCTTTGCAAAGGAAAAAAAAATGAATATATCAAAAAGATACCTGTACTTGTATGTTTATTGCTACATAATTCACAATCACAAAGATATGGGATCAACTTAAGTGCCCATCAACCAAAGAGTGGATAAAGAAAATGTAGAAAGAAAGAGAAAAACACATCATGGAGTAGCACTCAGCCATGAGAAAGAATGAAATAATGTCTTTTGCAGCAACTTGGAGGGAATTTGAAGCCATTATCCTAAGTGAATTAACTCAGGGACAGAAAAATAAATACCATATGTTCTCGCTTATAGTGAGAGTTACATAGTTGGGAGCTATAGTTATATAGTTGGGAGCTAAACTATGGCCACACAAGGACACACAGAGTGGTATAATGGACACTGGAGACTCAAAAGGGGGTAAATTAGGAGGGGGTGAGGGATGAAAAATTACAATGGGGTATAATATGCACTATTCAGATGATGGGTACACTGAAAACCCAGACATCACCACTATATATTTATATATATACACATGTAACACAATTCAACTTGTACCCCCTAAATGTATTAAAATAAGATGGGGGGAAATTATAGCAACAAGCCTTATAAAAATTTCATAAAGCATCAGTCAGAAGACTCTAAAAGGTACAAAAAAGAAGGCAGACTAACTTGGAACAGCAGCAGTGGTCTATGTTGGGTTCCCTGGACATATTTTTTGTTTTATTTTTGTTTTGCCTCCTATGTATTCTGGTCCAGTAATGGAGAACACTGCAACCTGGAAAAACCAACTGAATAAGAGCAAAAAAATCCCCAAACTGAATCAAAGCCTTCTGTCTCTAGCCAAAGGACTATGGGATATGGACGGCCTATGCAGACAGTAATAATTTCACCATACCGGTGCACATTCTGGCAAACACCACACACCGTAAGACCTAACCCTTCTCTTCCCGCCCAGGTAGGGTTGCAAAAATTCTGGGCGGAAGAACTCTGTCTTCCATATTCATCCTGCATCTTTGAGGCCTCGCTTCTCCCAACCTAAATTGAACACATTGTCCAGGGAAACAATGAACGGGTCTCTGCCTTCCGTTCTCCGTCCTGCAATATAGGTGCAGCCTATCATCCCCACCCTCTCAAGGGCCTTGAATTTGGGGAGACTGTGGGTGGATCTCTCCCGTAAGTTCCTGCCCCACAATAATTAGCTAGTGTTTGGTTTTATCTACCTCCTGTTCACCACCTTGATGAGGGAGGGATTGCTTTCTAGGATTAAGGGCACGGCCAAAAACACGACACCTGCCCTGGACAGATGATACTGACAGCAGCTGATTAAATACACTTTCTCACACGCCAGGGAGGAAGACACTGGGCACAGAACCACCCTGGGGTGACACTCGGAAGCAGAGTGAACAACCAGGGACTGTGGGAAGCAGGTTTTGAAGCATGAAAAGGCTGAGGTGACTCCTGGCTCCTGTCGCAGACTGTGATTGACTCCTTTACATAATTCTGTGGTCTGGCAGGAAAATTCAACTTAGGGATAGACCAAAAAATTTTTTCAAATATAATAATAACAACCCAAACCCTAGATTGTCAGCCCATGACTGGCTTTACCTCCCCCTTCTGCTCAGGAGGGATTTAATTCTCCTTGAAGCAAATGGCAACCACACAACCTGCCATGTTCCGCCACCCCTTGGTCACCTCACTTCCCCTTTAGGCTTCAATCCTGTTGGCAGAGGAAGGCCAGACCTGAGGAGCCACGTGGGCTGGTGTGAGAGCAAAGAAACCACAGAGTGAAATGTGTGCGCTTTTGTGGAGACTCAATGGAGATCCAGAGCCAGCTTATAGCATCCTAGAAAGTTATAGGACCAGTGATTTATTTTCTGTAGGTTGGTGTGAAAGTGGTGAAAAAGGCTATAAAGTAGGAAATCAGCAAAGTGCTTTTTTTTTTATAGTGATAGTTGCTGACCATTTTTAGGTTTAGGTTTCTAAGAGTAGGTAGGGTTCATGAGAGTTTATTTCCTCCCAGACACTCTGCCTTTAAGTGGTACCTGAGGTTGGCCTTCTCTGCAGACCCATCTATCGCTTGTATGTAGTCTGAGACAAAGATTAATTCGTAGCACCTGATATTACTCAACTACTTTTGGCCCTGAGCCTGTAGGTGGAGTTTGTTAAGTATCCAAATAGTCACTTTCCCTGGAGCTAATGTACCTGCCCTGATGATAGGGATTGGGGAGAGAGAGTCTGCCCTCTCTCCCTGCAGATGAGCCCCTGCGAATGTCACCAGACAATTATTTGCAGAATGTGTGGGTGAGTGATAAATGTTTTGACCCTGTAGTTGTTTCAACCAGAGCAGAAATTAAGGACCCATAAAAACATCCAATTACATCTCTTGAGACTGATGGTCATGTTTTTTCTTAATCCTTCATAGAAACATGCTTTTTAAAACTAAGCATACAAAATTCTCAAAGTTTATTTTTAACAAAGTACTTTCAAAAGTAGCATAATTATCCAAAAGAAACTTTTGTTCACAGAAACTTTAAACACAGCATCATTTTCCTTCCTTAATCAGATAGGGTGATAACTGAATAGAGCCCATAGTCTTATCATTCCTTGCTTAGGAATAAGAGAAAAAAGTCTCTTTTTTGCAATTGATCCCAACTGCTTCCACTGGGAGAGGAAAATTCTTACACAGAGGTGTTAGAGGAACAGGCCTTAGGGCTCCCTATAACTTCCATCCTGAAGACAATTAATTTAATGCTAGAAAAATCACTTGCATTGCCAGCTTCACACCTTGGGCTCTGGGTGCACAATCTCTCATAAAATAATTAGGATGAGTATAGATTCACTGATAGTCTGAAGCCATACAGCCAAATGTAACATAAAATTCAAGGTTTTTATTGCCAGAATTCACATGCTAAAGTCACACTCCAATTTCCCATTAACTTGAGGGAAAAAAATGAGACCTGGAATTTCCTAAAAAGTTGGAGGAAAGAAATATTAGATATGGCCTAAGGCCTTTTTATCAAATGCGATTAGGTTCAGCCACATTTCCAGTAGTAAACTCAAAGAGAAATGGTTTAACAAAATAAGGTTTTTATTTTTTCCCCCCTCAGGAAAAGAAAATTGGGGCAGGTAGGATGACTCTAAGCAAAGGTAGGAAACCCAGTTTCTCCTGTCATTAGGTTCTGCAATCCTTGGGGCTTGGCTTCTATCCTGAAGCTCATACAATGGTCATTGTGGCTCCAGCTACAGGGCAGTGGTCCTCAAAATGCGGTGTCCAGCTCAGCAGCAACACCTGGGAACTTGTTAGAAATGAAAGTCCTCTGTCTGCACCCAAGCCAACTGCATCAAACTCGTGGGTGGGACTCAGTGATTGGCATTTTAAAAAACTGTCCAGGTGATTCTGATGCACTCTCAAGGTTGAAACCCACAGATCCAGGAAACACAAGTGGAAGACAAGGGGGAAAGGCAGAAAGGTACCCACCCTACCAGCTGAGCCGTCTCCGGTTAAAGAAGTTTCCCAGAAGCTCCACTAAACCACTTCCAGCTACTTTACTCTGCACCCTACAGCCTACCCCAACCCGGAAATGTAGGCCCTAGCTGGGTACAACGTCACTCTCAACAACGTGAAGAGTCTGCCAGTAATGAGAAGGAGCAATAGATACGTGGTAGGCAACTAGCAGGAGAATAATATCAACAAAGCACCGGGGCTAGGCACATTTTTATTATTGTTTTGACCCATGTATATAGGTGGTTGAACTAATTGTTTTCTTGTTAAGTTATATGCTTTCGACTTGCAATTTTGAACTAATATCAAATGCCTGTGCTGATTATATATGACAAGATTCATTCCACCTTGAGTGTGTGTACTCAGTGGACCATTTATTAGTAACAGGAAATTTTTTTAGAAGTTTAGTAACATTTTCTCTATTACAGGCACTTTAGGTTTTTCAAAAGTATGAAAAGTGGTTAACCAAACTCTTAGAAACTTCCAAGAGTTACTTTTGGGCATCTATTTATACACAATCAAACATTGATAATATGGTCTCCATATCCTTAAATGAACTGATTGACTTAAGAGAATTAAAAATAACCAGATAGAGTAAAACTAGATTCGACTTCATTAGAATAGTCATCACTCCCTCCACTTTTCTTAGTATTCACTTTTAGAGAAAAGACCCGATGACAAAATGTGGCCAGCCTACATCAAGAATCCAATAAAAAATTAACTTACCAGTTAAATCAGCCGGTCAGAATAGACTTGTCAACACCGTGTAGTTCTCTATCTACAGCTACAGATCTGTATGCTGTAGTGCAGGCACCCTCAAACTACGGCCCGCGGGCCACATGCGGCCTGCCCAGGACATTTATCCGGCCTGCTGGGTGTTTTTGCCGCCGCTGCCTGTCCTACTTAGCAGCCGACTCGTCCCGGGCCCACAGTGCGCACTCTCCAACGGTCTGAGGGACAGTGAACTGGCCCCCTGTTTAAAAAGTTTGAGGAACCCTGCTTGGGTTGTTCAGAATTGCCTTCAGCTGAGTTCACCAGTGGAGAGACTGATATTCTAAGACTTGTGTGCAGTTTTATTAAGTAGAGCGCTCAGGGCCAACGCCTGTGTGGTTTGAGGCATGTGGAATTGGATAGAGAAGCTAGACTATGACACAAATGCAGCTGAGGCCTCAGCCCGTCCTACAAGGGAGCTCTGCCGCTGCTCTGACCCTAAGCACTAGCCCAATCGAGGCCAGGGGGTAGAGCCTTTGTACCTCACACTGACCAGTTATTGGCTGCCGCTGGCTATGGAAGGTGCGTAAGGATGGGTGAGGCTGTTCCTTTAAACGAGCAATTCCTGCAACATGCCCCATAGCTGGGGGAATGAGTCTGTAAGTCCTGAAGGTGGGGATCAGGGCATCTGGGTGGTTCAGCACAGCGTCCACTACAGAAATGACTAGGATGTGTGTAGATTCTAGTGTCAAAAACATATTGTGTAAAATACCAGTCCTTACCATGACCTACAGACCCTACCTGATCTGGCTCCTGACCACTTCTTGGTGTCGCCTCTTAATGTCTCAATCCCTTCCACCCCTGCTTTCTGCTCCTTGAGCATGTTGGGCAACTCAGCGTCTTTGCACTTAACTGTTCCCTCTCCTGGGCCTGCTTCTCTCTAGACAGCCACATGGCTGCTGCTCATTTCAATCGAGTCTGCTCAGATGTCACCTCCACGGAGAGGCTGTCTTGACCCACCTGTCTAAAGTATCTCCATCCCTCTATAGTCCCTTACTTTGTTATCTTCACAACACTTACTGCTACCTGACATCATATTATGTATTTAGCTTTGATTTTTGTCTGTCCCTCTATAAAAGAAAAATCAATGAAGTCAAGGCCTGATATGTTTGGTTAATGATGTGCAGTAGCCCTAAAATAGTGTCTGGCACACAATAGAAATTCAGCAATAGATGGTGAATGAATAGATGAATTCATTTAAATAAATTCTGATACATTTCATGAAATGGAAGAGGTTGACTCTAGGCAGAAATGAAGAAGGTTAATAATGATCTTGAGATAACCAGATAATTCTAACCAGTACCTCACAACCCTCACCAATCAGTCCTTTGAAGGAATTGTTACTGCGATAACTTACTATCTTGCATCAACTTGAGAAATTAATTTACCTGTAGCAAGCCATCTTCTGCATTTCCCATTTGGTATAGTTACATCCACATCTTTCATCACTTTTATGCCCCTGTCACCTTAACCAGGTCCTCTAGGGAGGAACACCTGTGATGTACCAGCAGGTGTTAGGTATAAATCACAGCTAACCCCTCCCCAGTAATCCAAACTTGGAACAAAATCAGAGTGCTATTTTAGTTCCCCACACCCCTGTACAGGGTAATGAAAACCTTATTTTAGGTTTATAGCCCAGGAAGGCTGGGCAAATGACTTCAGCAGTGTGTTTGGCTGCTGGAGTCCCAGCTTGACTCCACCTAGAGCTTGTTTCATGGTGCCCTGGGGGCACTTTTCAGGACCTGGGAAGGTGGAAGGAGTGTGCTTGGGACTGAGGCAGCAGAGAGAAGGGAGATGAAGATCTCAGAAGGGATGGCCTGGTCTCTGTGGCATTGCCAGCTACAGCCAGAAGGTGACAGAGCTGAGCTCATGAGAGACTTTGTGGGATCCTTGGCCATACACAGAGTGGCTGCTGGACACAGGGCTGCGGGCCCACTCATCCCCCTGTATAGAGCAGCATCTGCTCCTATGGCTCCTCAAGAACTGACAGCTTTGGGATCATGGGAGACAGCACATTGGCATGGGTGTTGGCATCCATCACAGGCAGGCAGCAGGGCCACCAGAGAGTTTCCTTTATGGGAGAAAAAAACAGGGAGAGGGACATGTGGCCACCGCAGTTCCCCATCCCCATAGGTACATGGAGACATCCCTCAGAGCTTTCTAGCAATATCAGGGGCAAGGGGCACTAACAATTTGCTCGAGTGTCTATGGGATTCTCAAACGCACTATAATTTTGGCCTCAATTTAGATGTGACCCTGTTTGTATCCACAGCCAGGTGACATTTGGGTTAGAGAGTAATTGGTCTAGAGTCCTTGCAATGCAATTATCCTGGAGAAGCCACCTCTTAAAAGCCTTTTGAAAGGCTTAATTTACATTTCAAATAGAATGCATCTGTTTTGCAGATTCTGATTTTTTTTTTGTTTGTTTCTGCAAGGGGTGATTTCCACAACTTCAATACTTGAAAAACTCAAGTTCTAATCATGTAGACTCAAACCAATATAGAATGAAAGGAACTCAAAATGTATTTACTCGCAAGGCATTGCCCTCAGGAGGTGTACATACAGGTAGGATTTGCACTGCCCTGCTTTTACAAATGTCTGGAACCTCTAGGCTCCGATGGTTTTGCTGTCTCACTTATAGAAAGATGCCCAGCAGTCTACTTTTTGCCCTTGTAACAGTGCCTAATTTTCTTTGAGCTAAATGCTTTATGCGTATCTCTTTTAATCTTCTCTCATTCAATCTTAACTACCTGATGAAGAAGAAGATAATCTGTATCCCATTTTACAGAAGGTGCAGAGACCAAAGTCATCAGTGGGTGGGGACTCTAGGGCCTCTCCCCAGTCTCCACCCTGCACTGCATCCCATCAAAAGTAGTCCAGTCTTGAATTCTTCTTGGCCCTTGTCATAGCCATCCTCCTTCCCCATTCCATCCTTGGATTCTAACCCTAAGGACCCATAGTAACTGCTCAAAGAGCCTTTGTTGTGTGGTCAGTTAATAGCTTAATGAAACCACTGCCCATCTCCCTTTTCCAGTATCCCCAGCAAATGTTTCCTGAATACACTGCTCACAAATGTAATCATGAATCAGGGCTGGATTTAAAGCCAGAAGGAGCGTAGCGTGCCTGCCTGCCTACCTCCAGAGTACTCACCTGAGCTCTTCAGGAATCATTTCACACGTTTTTGCCAGTTCTAGAGCTATTGAAGTCCACAGCCGGTTCTCTTTTTCCCAGCAGTGCCCAGCTGACCTGATATTCCGACAGGCAATTTGATTTATCCCTGAGCTTTTATGTTGGCTCTGTCTGGAGTAAAAGAGGCAAGGCATTTGAACGAAAGTTAGAGAGTCTGCAATTGCTTTTATTGAGCATAGGAGAACCACTGGAACTGAGTTTTTAATTAAAAAAGGCTGGTCAGGGAGGTAGAGGGTTCAAACAGCCTGTGTAGGGAAAATTAGTTCCTGACTTTCAGCTTGGTGGAGTCTCTCCTGAGCACACCAGTCTGTTCAGATTCTGTCCACGGTTTGGAAGTGAAAAACACCAGCACCCTTTTAATCAAGCTTCCCTTTGCCAGAAATTTGGTTTCCAGTCCCGAATCATTTAACTGCATGTCTGTCCCCATAGCCTTTATTGGTATTTCATTAACAAGCCTAAAAATCCTTCAGAATAATGCTCCCGTGCTTTGTAAAAGCGCATCCAGCACCCCACAGGGACGCTAATTCACTTCCTCATCACTAAGTGTAGAGTCGCTTTCCATACTTTCTTTTTTCCTCTGTGGATACAGGAGTTGGAGTTGCTGAAATGCGTTGCAGCCCGTGTTTTTCCTTTAGCCCAGAGTACGCTTGCTCAGTCCCCCTTTATCCTACTCCTACCCTTCATGCACTTCCCCCAAAGTTCGCCTGGATAATTGTGACTTCCTCTATTCATTTTCCATGTGACTTCCTCAAAGCCTTCTTTAAAACTCTCCACCCTTAAAAATCAGGTGCCCTATAGTACTGCTATATAGTTGATATATATATACTGATATGTAGTTGGTGCTACATAAATGCAATTGGATGGACGGACAGACGGATGGAGACCAACCAAGGTGGTAGAATCCCATTCTGTGAATTTTTTAGGAAATAAGAACTTGGACTCCCAAAGGGACAACAGAAATGTTTTGGTTTCCAAGGAAGAATAAAGAATGTTCGTTGTGTATTGTGATGACTTGATTGCAGGGCCTGCTTAATTGCTAACTTCTTAGCAAGGAGGGGCCAAGATAACTTTCTGAGGTCCCATCTGGCTCTCTGACTCTGGGTGTGAGGAGGGTTGGCACTTGGTGCCAGCAGAGAGAGAGCACCCTGTCCAGAGGAGGTGGGTGAAGGAGGAGGGGAGAAACATGCCCTGACCTCTCAGCTACGGAAAGGCCTGGCCCCTAGTATAACACCAGGTAGGCGTGGCCGTCTAGGGTAACTTCCATCCCTTTATCCCTCCATCTTTCCCTTGTCCCTCTCTCCCCAGCTGTCCCTTCCTTGGGCATGAGCAGGGGGAAGGCAGGGCCACTGTGGCGTCTGTTGTCACATCAGCCTGTGCCTTCCTGCCAGTCAGCCCTGGAATGACATTCGGGGGCTACTGCCTTCCTCCATACAATCTCCCAGAGCAGGAGGAGCCGCCTCTCTAAGCTGCTGTGTGCTGCTGGGCTTGACTGCTCACATACCCGCTGCATGAATTCATGCCTCAGCCTGAGCATATGTTAGCTGGGCTTCCCTCTCATTTTATTTTAATTATAATTACCACAAATAATATACAAATACATTCCAGTTGTAAAATTTAAAATCTAAGCATAAAAATACAGCAAAAGTCTAACTTGACCATACACTCCCCACATCCTCTCCTCCTTCCTGGAGGTAACTATTGTTACCTTTTTTTTTTTTTTTTTTTTTTTTTTGAGACAGAGTCTCACTCTGTTCCCTGGGCTAGAGTGCCGTGGCATCAGCCTAGCTCACAGCAACCTCACACTCCTGGGCTCGAGCGATCCTCCTGCCTCAGCCTCCCGAGTAGCTGGGACTATAGGCATGCACCACCATGCCCGGCTAATTTTTTCTATATATTTTTAGTTGGCCGATTAATTTCTTTCTATTTTTAGTAGAGATGGGGTCTCGCTCTGGTTTTGAACTCCTGACCTTGAGCAATCCACCCACCTCGGCCTCCCAGAGTGCTAGGATTACAGGCGTGAGCCACCGCGCCCGGCCACTATTGTTACCTTTTTTAAAAAAATACATTTAGGCTTACATATGAAAATACAGAAAAAAAGTGGTTTTGTTTCATATTTCTAAAATTTAAATATCATATTACATATAGTGTTCAGTAAATTGTTTTCTTTTCTCACTAATATTTCTTTTCTTGTTAATATACACAGATTGACCTCTTCTTCCTATCTGATGCATATAAAAAGGCTACAGAGATAGCAGTGTTTATTAACCCATCCCTTATTAGTCGATTTTTAGGCTCTTTACAGTTTTTTTCTTGCCACTAGAGAACACACAGTTATGAAGATCCTTGTGCACTCTAGTTTGTGCCTGAATGTTTCTCTGAAGCAGACAGCATGGTAGACACATATTAAATTTTAATGCACACCAGCAAATTGTCCTCTAAAAGAGCTAAAGCAGTTTACATTCCACCAGCAAGATACTTGAGTGCCATTTATTACATCCTAAATACTTGATCATTTCCTATATTAGAATTTTCATATTTGGCATATCTTTATTATTGTTGTTCATTTAGTCATTCATTGACTTATTCAACAAACACATATGGAGTCTTGGCTATGTGTCACCCACCGGACAGCAGGTTGCCCACACGGGAAGAGTCTGTAAAGCTAGCAGTTCTGCAAGTAGCAACCTGCATGGCTGATTTCAGGCACGGGAAACCCTCCTCCAGCCCAGCTCAGCCCCCTTGTTCTGCCCGCTGTGGGTGCCTTTAACAGGGGTCTCAGCTTCTAGTGCCTCATGAGCCATCAGGCTGTCAGTACAAAACTGCTAAGGGGAGTCACATTCACTGGAGCAGCTTTAACATAAAGGCCCCAAGGGACCATTCCTGGGGGCTTGGATGGAAGATCTGTGGTGGGAGGGAGGGGGAGCCACCAATTGTAGGCAAGGGTGAAGACAGGGAGGTTTTGTCTACTTTAAATCTTCCCCCTAGAATCAGCTGGATGCTACTATCATAGGTTGGTGGGACTTGGGTGTTTTTCCGGTCACATTTTGAGGATAATTTACATGGACTGTTATAAAGGGTCTAGTATAATAATGAGGATGATGATAATACTAATACTAACGTTTCATTGACTCTTAATACTCCATTGATTATAACATGAGCTATAATTTTGTGAGAAAAATGAGAAAAAATGCTGCCAATTATCATTGGAAAGTACTATTGATTATAATAATTATAATCAAGTCACACCCAGATTTCATAAATGTAAAAATACATTAAAAAGTCCTAGAGTCTATGAAATATAGTAATAATTCATAGTTCTCAGGCACCTACTGTGTGCAAGACACTGTAAAGCCCTTGAACATGATTATCTTATTTAATCCTCATAAAATGTTTAACAGATGGCTCTCTAAAAAAAGTGCTCTGATTTGTAGCATTTACCAATTTCTATGGTGTAAATACGCCCACTTGGCCATTTTGACCTATGTGAAGCCACTGAACTCAGAGTCTGGAAGAGAAGCAGAAAATCAGCTCTTGCAAGCCAGCAGATCCATTATTATTAATGTGATAGCTGAGGCTTAGAGAGATTAGGTAACTTGCTCAGGACTATATCACTGCTAAGTAGCAAAAAGTGCCATTTTACCACTTTATCTTTACGAAATCCTCACTAATAGGGGTATTGGTATTGTGGGTAAAGGACTTAGAATCATTCTTACAACAACCTCCTCTGATTAATAGTCAACTTCAACTGACCCCAAATTCCCACCATGTGGAGCATTGTTGAGGGTGATGGGAAAGGCTGAGCTCTGTTCCTACATAGTCCCTACCCTCTTTCCTCTGTGGATATATTTATTCTTTTGTTTCAATTCAATGTAGTAAATATTTATTGAGTGAGGGGTGGGGCCAAGATGGCAGACTAGAGCAGCCTGCACTTGCCACTGTCAAGGAGAGGATCAAAGGTTGTGAGAAGAAGTTCATTCATGGATGTACTGTCTCAAAGAAAGCATTGTGAATAATCAGAGAAGTGACTGGAGACATCCAAAGTGGGGGAGAGAGAGGCAGGGTGATCCACTAGGCAAGATCAGAAGGTACCTGGGGGAAGTATCCACACGCTGCTGGGAAGGGTTAGGGAAGATATTCCCTGGGGCTCTGCATTCCCCCAGCAGACAGTGAAATCTGAGTTGCAAGGGGGTTCTCCACCACAGCAGGCCTCTGAATTGATCAGGCAGCTGCTTGGAGACTATGCAGCAGCGTTGCACTAGAGAGTGGGCACAGTAAGGTCCCTCCAACTTCTGGTCCCAAGTCATGGCAACAGATGCCAATCTGTGCTCTCAGTCCTAGAATGCCCAGTCTGCAAGGGGGTTGGCTTGGATATGAGCAGAGCAGTCTCCCACTGGCCTCTGCATCTGCTGCTGCCATTTTGCCATCTCAGTAGTGCTGCTGCTGCTACATATGTAGCACCATAGCAGCTGCCACAGTTGGACCTGGATAGAGGGAGAGCTCCAGCCACTGCCACTGCCCAGTGGGATGCCACATGTCACCCTGGCCCTGCAGCCATGGGTGGCCCTGCTACTGTAGCCTGAGGAGCCACCCTGCCACTGGCTGTGGTCCCACAACCCATCCAGGCACTGGCCAAGACCTTCAACCACCAGGTGCCCACCAAGTTCTCATGCCCCACACAGGCACCTGCCATGGTCCCGCAACTCATGCAGGTATCTGCCAAGGTCCCACAACCCACTCAGGCACTGGCTAAGATCCCATGACATTCCTAGGCACCAACCAAGGTTGTGAAATATACAATACCACTGGCTGCATGCCTGTGATGTGTCCAGGTGACCAATAAGGTCCCACTACCTGTCCAGGCATCAGCCAAGGTCATGCCACCACTTCTGGGGAGAGGGACTTGCCCAGACCCCTGTCCCAGCTTTCAACAGTAGCCTGGGGACCAACCCACCAATCTTAACAAATATCCCCCCGTGTTTGCTTGGATTGTGACAACCACAGGGGAACAGGACAACACAGGAGAAAAGATACATTATAGGCTTTCAGTGCAACTACCCTTCTCCAGCTGGGTCAATTCTCCAGAGTAGGATACAAAAGTGCTGTCTAGGGATGTCTCCTCCTTCTCACTAAGCAGGAGAGTTCCCAGCAAAGCAGAATAGGTGTGCCCTAAATCGATCAAGCCTGAGCTGAAAGAAGAGGTTTTAGATGAGAAGGAACCAGCAAAAATTCTGGCAACATGAAAAAACAACATAGTTCAACATTCCCAAGGGATCACAATAGATGCACAGCAACAGACCCCAACCCAAAGGAAACTGTTGAAATGTCAGAAATGGATTTCAGCATATGGATGGCAAACAAGATTAACGGAATTTAAGAGAAAGTTGAAAACCAAAAAAAAAAAAAAAAATTCAGGACATAAATGAAAAATATTAAAAATTCACTAAAGAGATAGGTAACATAAGAAAGGGTATAACAGAACTTAAAGAAATGAAAGAATCATTTAGGAAATTACAAAGTAAAGCAGAATGTTTCAACAACAGACTACATCAAGCAGAGTAAAGAATCTCAGAGCTTGAAGACAAGGCTTTCAAGCTAACCCAGTCAGTCAAAGACACAGAAAAAAGAATAAAGAAGAATGAACAATAACTCTGAGAAATATGGAACTATGCAAAATGATCCAATATACAAATTATAGTTACCCTAGAGTAAGAAGAAGAAAAAATAAAAAGCATGAACAACCTATTTGAGGGAATTATTGAGGAGAACTTCCCTGGTATCACCAGAAATTCAGATATCCAGATATGATATGGTCATCAAACACCAGGAAGATTCATAGCAAATAGGACATTTCAAAGACACATAGTTATCAACCTGGCCAAAGTCAAAATGAAGAAGAAAATCCTACAAGCTTTTGTCTTGCAAGACAAAAGCAACAACTAACCTACAAAGCAAAATCCATCAGGCTAAAAGCAGACTTCTCAGTGGAGAAGGGATTGGGGCCCCACTTTTCTTAAACAGAACAAATGCTAGCCAAGAATTTTATATACTGCAAACTAATTTTCATAAATGATGAAGAAATAAAGACTTTTCCAGACAAGCAAACACCAAGAGAATTTGTCACTAGTAGACTTTCCCTACAGGAAACGCTGAAAAGTATATTATACATGCAACAGCACAATAGATACTAATCAGTGTAAAAACACCCAAAAGTTAAAACTCACAGCTCTTATAAAACAGTAGCACAAGAGGGAAAACAAGACATAAGTTATCATCCAACCTGATGAATAGAACAGCATCCCACATATCAATACTAACACTCAATGTGAACAGTCTGAATGCCCCACTTAAAAGACATAGACTGGTTGAATGGATGAAAAAAATACAACCAAAGTATCTGCTGTCTCCAGGAAACATATCTAACCCACAAGGACACACATAGACTCAAGGTAAAGAGATGGAAAAAAATATTCCACAAAAATGCAAACCAAAAGTGAGCAGGTGTAACCATTCTCATATTAGATAAAATAGACTTTAAATCAACAATGGTAAAAAAATGACAAAGATGGTTATCATATAATGGTAAAGAGAGCAATTCAACAAGAAGACACAACAATCCTAAATATATGTGCATCTAACAAAAGAGCTCCCAGATTCATAAAGCAAATTCTGCAAGATCTAAGCAAAGAAATAAACAGTAGCATCTTAATAGCTGGAGATTTCAACACCCCACTGAACTAGATATATCATTGAAGCAGAAAATGAATAAAGAAATAATGGACTTAAATGAGACTCTAGAACAAATTGACCTAGCAGACATTTATAGAACATTCTACCCCAAAACTATTGAATATTCTTCTCATCAGCACATGGGATATTTTCCAAGATTGATCATATCTTAGGCCACAAAACAAGTCTCAGCAAATTAAAAAAAAAAATTGAAATCATACCCTATATCTTCTCAGACAACAGTAGAATAAAACCAGAAATCAAATCCAAGAGAAACATGCAATTTTACACAAAGTCATGGAAATTAAACAATGTGCTACTGAACAATCCTTGGGTAAATGGGAATTAAAGTGGAAATCAAAAGATTCCTTGAAGTGAATGGCAAAAAGGACATAAACTTTCCAAATCTATGGGATATAGCAAAAGCCATCCTAAAGGGAAAATTCATAGCCTTAAATGCCTTTATGAAAGAGACAGAAAGATCACAAATTAACAACCTAATGTTGCATTTCAAGGAACTAGAAAAGAAGAACAAACCAAACCCAAAGTCAGCATATGAAAAGAAATAACAAAGCTTAAGACAGAACTAAATGAAATGGAAATAAAAATACCAAGGATTAACAAAACAAAAAAGTTTGTTCTTTGAAAAGATAAACAAAATCAATAGACTCCTTGCTAGATTAACCAGAAATAGAGAAGAAAGAACCCAAATAATCTCAATCATAAATGAAAAAGGAGATATTACAACTGATACCACAGAAATAGAAAATATCATCTGCGAGTACTATAAAAATGTCTTGCACATAAACTCAAATATGTAGAGGAAATGGACAAATTCCTAGAAACACACAACCTCCCAAGACTCAGTCAGGAAGAAATAGAACTCCTGAACAGACTGTTAATGAGCAGTGTGATTGAAGCAGTAATAAAAAAACCTCTCCCAACCAAAAAAAGCCCCAGAACAGAGGGATTCATAGCCAAATTCTACCAGACCTACAAAGAAGAACTGGTACCCATCTTATAGATATTATGCCATAACATTGAAAAGGAGGAAATCTTCCCTAACTCATTCTATGAAGCTAATATTACCTTAATACCAAACTAGGAACAGACACAACAACAATAACAAACTATAGAACAATATCCCTTAGGAATATAGATGTAAAAATCCTCAACAAAATACTAGCAAACTGAATTCAACAGCACATCAAAAAAAAAAAAAAAAAATTCACCATGACCAAGTGGGCTTCATCCCAGGGATGCAAGGATGGTTTAACATATGTAAATCAATAAATGTGATTCACCACATAGAAGCAAAAACAAAGACCATATGATCATCTCAATAGATGCAGAAAAAGCATTTGATAAAATCCAGCATATTTTCATGATAAAAACCCTTAACATACTAGACATAGAAGGAACATACCTCTAAATTATTAAAAGGCATATATGACAAACCCACAGCCAACATCATACCAAATGGGGAAAAGTTGAAAGCATTCCCACTCAGAACTGGAACAAGATAAGGGTGCCAACTGTCACCACTTCTATTCAACATAGTTTTGGAAGTCCTAACCAGAGCAATTAGGCAAGAGAAAGAAATTAAGGACATCCATATTAGGAAAGAGGAGGTCAAACTATCCCTGTTTGCTAATGATATGATCTTGTATCTAGAAAATTTTAAAGACTCCACCAAAAGACTCCTAGAATTGATAAATAAATTCAGCAAAGTCTCAGGTTATAAAATCAATGTACACAAATCAGTAGCATTTCTATATACTAATAACAGTCAAGCTGAGAGTCAGATCAAGGACTCAATACCATTCACAGTAGTGACAAAGAAAATAAAATACCCACGAATATACTTAACCAAAAAGGTGAAAGATCTCTACAAGGAGAACTATAAAACACTGATGAAACAAATTGCAGATGACACGAACAAATGGAAAAATATCTCATGCTCATGGATTTCCAGAATCAACATCATTAAAATGTCCATAATGCCCAAAGTGATTTACAGATTCAACACAATCCCCATCAAAATATCAATATCTTATTTCACAGACCTAGAAAAAATACCCCTAAGCTTCATTTGGAATCAAAAAAGACCCCAAATAGTCAAAGCAATCCTAAACAAAAAGAAAAAATCTGGAGGTATTACATTACCTGACTTCAAATTATACTACAAGGCTATAGTAACCAAAACAACACGGTACTGGTATAAAAGTAGAGACATAGACCAATGAAACAGAATAGAGAACCCAGAAACAAAACCATCTACGTACAACAAACTGATCTTTGACAAAGCAGACAACAACATACACTAGGAAAAGGAAGACCTATTCAATAAATGGTGCTGAGAAAGTTGGATAGCCACATACAGAAGAATGAAACAGGACCCCTATCTCTCACCACTCACAAAAATTAATTCAAGGTGGAAAAAACACTTAAATGTAAAACATGAAATCATAAAAAGTCTAGAATAAAGCAGGAAAAACTCTTTTAGACATTGGCCTACGCAAAGAATTTATGAAGAAGACCCCAAAGGCAAATACAGCAATGACAAAAATAGATAAATGGGACTTAATTAAATTCAAATGTTTCTGCACAGCAAAGGAAATAATCAACAGAGTGAATAGACAACCTACAGAATGGGAGAAAATATTTGCAAAGTATACATCTGACAAAGGACTAAATCCAGAATCTACAAAGAACTCAAACAAATCAGCAAGAATAAAACAAACAACCCCATCAAAAAGTGGGTGAAACACATAAACAGAAGTTTTTTGAAAGAAAATAGAGAAATGGCCTACAAACATGAAAAAATTTCTCAACATCACTAATCATAGGGGAAATGAAAATTAAAAGTACAATGAGATACCACCTTACCCTTATTAGCATGGCCATTATTAAAAACTCTAAAAAACAATAGATGCTGGCATGGATGAGGAGAGAAGGAATGCTTATACACTGTTGATGGGACTGCAAATTAAAACAACCTCTATGGATAACAGTATGGAGATTCCTCAAAGAAGTAAATGTAGGCCTATGATTTGATCCAGCAATCCCACTGCTGGGTATCTACCCAAAGGAAAAGAAATCATTTGTCAAAAAGACACCTGCACCCAAATGTTTATCCCAGCACAATTCACAATTGCAAAGATGTGGAACCAACTTAAGTGCGCACCAATTCATGAGTGAATAAAAAAAATGTGATGCATATCTATACATACATACACAACACACACATACACACACATCATGGAGTACTACTCAGCCATAAAAAGGAATGAAATAATGTCATTTGCAGCAACTTGGATGAAATTGGAGACCATTATCCCAAGTGAAGTATCTCAGGAATGGAAAACCAAACACCATAGGTTATCACTAATGAACAGGAGCTAAATGATGGGTACACATGGCACAAAAAGATACAAAGGACATTAGAAACCAAGAAGTGGGAGGGTGGGCAGGGAGGTGTGGGATAAAAAATTACCTACTGGGTACAACGAACACTATTCTGGTGATGACACACTAAAAGCCCTGACTTAAGCGTTACACAAGGTATCTATGTAACAAAAACATTTGTACCCCGTTAATATTTTGAAATAAAAAAAGAAAGAGCATCAGAGAAGGAATAAGTTAAGATAAAAACTTATTTTTCCTATTAAAAATATTTATTGAGCATTTACTATAGTCAAAGCATTTTCTGAGGCACCATCCACTTAGCTTCCAAAAGGCATGGAGAGGAACCCCTCCAACTTCCCAGTGAGGGAGGGGGATAACTGCCTAATGTATATTAGAGCCATCAAAAATACATAAAATCACTTATGAAAATCATGAAACAAATCAGGATTCTATTTGTGTGGTGATGGAATAATAAATCATTTTTAGCTAATAAAGTAATGTAATTAAAACGTACGTCTATCATACACCCTCCTCCCACCCTGCCGCAAACGTTTTAATTAAACTATCCAGTAGAGGTCACAGGGGCGAAGACACAGCAGCTCTGACTTTTCTCATTATCCATCTCCTAGAGACTAGCATGTGATTAGACTGATTGGATCTTTTGAGCCCAGGGAAGCATCATGAAGTTTGTAGTGTCCCCCAAAAGATGTTATCATTAGTTGGGCAAATATCCCAAATATGGAGCTCTACAGAGAATCCAAACTTTGCCCAGTTCATTGATGTGGGATAAAAATTCCTGCATCTGTGTATCTGTCACTTCTTGGATCTCTGACTCTGCTTCCTAGGGGTAGATTATATCCAGATGGGCTTCTGTCACCTGGCTATGCCAACAGCCTGCAACATATTTATTTCTTTGCAGCCATGCCCTGTGACTTCTGCTTGGCTGGCTATTTCCCGCATAGCCCACAGGCAGGTGTCACGTTCTCAGTGGCCTGATCCCCTTGTAAGAACACCAGCAGCACACCAGGGCATGACTGCCTGGGCTGCTGCCAGATGGGGAAATCTTGAATGGAAATATTCACACATTGAAATGGTGCCAAGTAGCAGGCAGTCTTGCAAGACCAACATGGCTTTGGAGACACAGTGCTGCTGATGAGTGAGAGGCGTGGTGGTATTTGTGGAAGCCCAGCTGTTGCAGACGGCAGCATTCACTTGCCCAGCTTAGGCGACAGTTGTCTGAGTTTGGGATCACTGAACCTTATAGAGTTTCTTTTTGTCCCTACTGTTTTCTGTTGATAAACCATGGTCTTGGGTCTCAGCTGCAGCTGTATACAGTATTTAGTATTTCTAAAGACAGACTTTTCCAGTTCTACTAGGAAGAATGTATAAAGTCACATGGCCATGTATTCACTTCCAAACTGGAAATTCAACTTTAGTTGGGAACTTGCCTAGCAGGAGAACAAAAGCCATACAAAAGTTTCAAGAAAGAGGAAATGGTTCTCTTGCATGACTGTGGACCCACTCAATGATGCAAGATTGCAAGATTCAGCAAGGAGGTGGCATGAAAACAGAAGCCTTGGGCTGCTCCGTGGTCACTTTGAACAGAGAGACATAAAGCCTGGCAAGGAGGAAGGAGTGCAGATTGAGCTTTGATCTACTGGACACTGTTCTACCCACTCTTACACCCAAACATAAGAAAGGGTAATTATCTGTTACCTTTCTCTAGTTCCCTTCTTTGTGCCATCTTCTCAATGGAAAAATGAATGAGTTTATCTCTCAACTCCCTCCAAGCCTCATGACTTTACAAATGATTTCTTGGATGCCTGTCCTTGTGGCCAGCTATGCACCAGGAGTACTGAATGATATAAAGAACTACAGGACTCCTGCTTCTGAGAAACACTCAAACAATGAAATATGCATGCACTGTACAGCACCTGCAGGAAAGGTGAGGGAGAGAGGGGAGGCTCACTTGAACATGATCTAGTTTTCTTGCTGTACCAGGTGGTAGGCTCATGTCAGCTTCTTTTTCTTCTCTTTCTCTTTTCTTCCTCTGCTCTTCCTTTTTGCAAGGGAGGAGCAAGAAAGAAATGAATGGCACTAGGCAGGATCTAGAGAACTCCATGAAATTGAATTGTCTGAGCTGTAGTAGCTTGACTTGCTGAAGAAGTTAATGTTCCAAATTGGTCCTGTGGTCTTAAACCAGGTGTTAATATGGTGTGCCAAATCCATTCATGGTTTTCACTGATCTCCTCTTTTGTTCTCAGGCTCTACCTACCTACCTCCCAACTCCCAATCTTTTCCTCCCAAATGTCCAGTATCCACATTTGGCTCTCCAAAATTACTGTTTAGCTGCCATTTATGATGCTCTATGATGTCCCATGTGCTATATGGGTGCTCCATGATTTTCCAGGGAGGCAGCATTAAACCCCATTTTAAAGGGGCAGGAAATATTTTGCCTGAATGTCCAGTAGGTGGTTGAATCTCAATGCAAACCATGGTTTGCCTGTTCACAGAGCCTGTGCTTTTTCCCTTGAAGTTTGTTCAATGTGAGTTTTTGTGATACAGGGGAATGGCTAATGCTGAAATACCCACAGGGCACATCTGGGACTTTGCCTGGCCACATAATAGGATGATAAGCTTTCTTTCTTGCAGTTTCTATAGATCTCGGATTCTCCAGTTATGAAATAAGTGGGGTTGGACCAGGTGATCCAACTCTAACCTCTCAGAGTCCATGAGAGCTCAGGAAGGAGAAGCCGTATGTTGGTTAATCCTGGGAATCCTACCTCTTAGGCTGGAGTCTGGAGATTTAACTATTAGAGAGTAACCCCCTCTAGACAATGAACCCTCTAAATGAGATTTTTGTAGACTAGATCGTAGTATTTCAGCCTCTGGTTCCCATGAACACATGCAATCTAGGAAGTCCAGGAGACCTGATCTTTGCTTTGGAAAAGATAATATACCTTATCTGCATAAGCAATTCCTGCATTTGGAAAGGTAAAAAGACCAAATTTGGGGTAAATCCTAGGGGAAAATGTAACTTGAAGAGGTGAGTTTATTATAAAGCTGTATGGAAGGAAAGATATTTAGGCAGTCCCTGTAGGTGAGTTCTTGGGGCACTGCTAAAATACAAGCCTTGGAAAGAAAAAGTGGTTTTACCTGATCATATGGAACAGAGTTAAAGCAGCAGCACTTTTACTGCCAAGATAGATGACAGGGATGATGAGAAAAAAGCCAAGGGTATATTACAGTAGGCTTGATGAATGTCATCCTGAAATCTAACTCAATATTTGAATGCTATAAACTGTGTTAAGAAATATAAGGCCAAATAAACCTTTGGGACTGTTTGTGACTGATTCAAGACGACTGAGTTTAAACTGCTGCTGATGAAATGGATGGGAGTCGAATAATAGTATTAACTATTTGACAAAATCCTAATAAATCAGAGATGAAACCTGATTTCAGTTACACAGAAAGTCTTGCCAGAGCACATGGTCTCAGCGTGGCTAAAGTCAGTGATTAAGATGGGAGCTGAAGTTGGAGCATGGAATTGCTGCTGCTTCAGACTCACCTCTACAACCCAAGGAGGTTCATCAAGTGATGGAGGGAATGTATCCACTGTGAATATGCTCACTACATTTGCAAGCCTTGAGTTTTTATTGCATGTTAATCTCATCAGTGTACCCCACTTTATCAACTCTCTTGGTTTGGAATCATCTCATCCATCCCTCGGTTACTACCTTAGGTGCAAAGATGAAGACACTTGTGTGCACTCCAAAGTTCACAGAATTGCATTGATTTTAGAAATTTAATTCCAAGGCATATACCCAATGGAGAAATCTACACATGTTCACCAAAGATGCATGCAAAAATACCCATAGCAAGAATATTTATTTGTATTTGCCAAAAACTTGAAACAACTCACAGTAGCATGGATAAATAAGTTTTGTTATATTCATATGATGGAATTCTATACAGCAGTAAAAATGAATAAACTATAGCTACGTGGGAAAAAAAGATGATTCTCCTAAAAATAATTTTGAGCAAAAGAATCAAGAAATCTGTGAAAACATACTGCAAAATTCCATTTTTTATAAAATTCAATACCAGGCAAAACTAATCTGTTATGTTAGAAACAGGAGAGTGAAATCCTGAGCAGGGAGGGGTAAGCAGAGGCTTCTGGGCAGAGGGAGGGTGATGTTCTATGTCTTGACACGAGTGTGCTCACTTTGTGGTAGTTCATCGTACTGTATACTTGTGAATTATGCACTTTTTTGGGTCTATATATTACACACTAGAAAGTTAAAAAACTAATGGTAAGGGCATCATGCCAACAGGTACAATGTGGATCCTACTAAAGCATAGGAAGCAGTAGTTTATGAGGGCCACACTCAGTATCTATCCAGTTCAGACGCCACCTCACTCAAAGCTTTCCTTGTTAAGTCAAAATTCTCTAAATGTCTCTCTCCTCTGTGCTCCTATCACTGTTTGCTTGGACCCCCAATTTAGTATATAGCATGACTTGTCTGCACTAGCGAGCTCTTTGAAACTTATTTCCACTGGATTTAATGTCCTTGATGTAGGAACCATGATTTATTTATCCACATATCCCTTAGAGCGCCTAACACCTAGCGCATGTTTAGTAAGCATTTGTGGACTCACAGTGACCCCTCTGCCACACACATGCTAAACCTACGAGTTGTCCTAATTAAGAGAGTTGACATCTCATTAATATAAACTTGTGATTTTAAAAGGAGCGACCATTAAGCACAGAAAATATTAGGTGTTTTTGCGTTGTTACCTGCATCTCAGAAAATACTTTATTCCCGCAAACACATTTTTAACATCTGCTGTGTATCAAGCCCTTGGTTTATAAAAAAGACAGTATTTATCCTCAAGGAGCCCCCCCCCCCCGCATTAGGAGACTGAACAATAATAAATGAGAAAACCAGTGTGCCCCCAAGTATTCTCAGAAAATCACAAAAGAGGGATTGCAGGAAAAAGAAAAAAAAAAAAAAAAGAATGAAGCCTAAATTTTCTTCTTCTGCAAGAACAAAAGAGTATAGCTTAGCAGAAAAAAGCACATCGGCTTGCTAATAACCAACTCCCTGCAGTCATCACAGATGGCACAGTCTTATTTTGGACTAGGTGTGGCTGCTGAAGAGGTACAGTGTAGCAGTTTATGAACAGGGCTGGGGCAACCTGTCCCCCTGATCGTGGTGCCTGCACCCCCTGCTCTGGCTCATGCTCTGCTCTCCCCACCCTGGGCCACAGACACTGGACTCAGCACTCCTGCCTGGCTCATTTGCTCAGTCCAGTCTGCTCACCCAATGCAGCGGGAGCCTGGGGCTTTAGCGTTTGCTGTCTTGGTGGGGCCAGCTACCTCCGGGCCTGGTGGTCCATCGCCCACCCATTTATTTACCTTCTGAGAAAAAAGCTCCCACAATCTATCACGTTCAAGAAGCAAATATAAAACGAGGGTTGGGTTCAACATTTTTCTGCCTGGGAGGCACATGTAAGATGATTCATCCCTCTGTAGGTCTCAGAACTGATCTCCCAACTACATATAGAAAGACAACCTCTGTGGTTTGGTTGGACCAGGGTTGCTCAGCGTTGGTGTCATTGACATTTGGGGCCAGATAGTTATTTGCTGTGGGGAGCTGTTTAGGGCCTTATGGGATGAGGGGCAGCGTCACTGGCCACTACCCATTGGATGTCATGTAGCACCTCCTTAAACTGTGACAACCAAAGTGTTTCCAGATAGTGCCAAGTGTGCCCTGGGAGGGCAAAATCACCACCAGCTGAGAACCAGTGACTTAGAGGAACCACAGCCCCAGGTTTCCATCCAATGAATCAACTCAATTGCCCCATTGCAACTTGATTAATAAGCATAAATTATTAATCATTTACTGCTAATCAGTGTTAATAATTTAATATTAATTATTAATATATCATTATGGATTAATGGCATTGTTTACCTCCTGGGGAAGGGTGGGATGGTAAAGAAAGGAAGAGCTGGTGCCCAGGGGGCATGTGCCCCCAAGACGCAGAACTCTCAGGACTTAGCTCTGGCTGCACTGGTAAACCTCAGAAGCTCACTAGAGGAATTAATTTAGATGAAAATATGTAAGGCTGGGAACTAAGGGCTTAGTTTGTATGTCACCTTTTAATTGGTGAGAAGAGGGGCCAGTATAATACAGCAGTTAGGGAAGAATATTTAGAATTTGAAAGACCTGAATTCAAATCTTGATTCTGCCTCTTATTAAATATGTATATTCAGACAAGTTACCTTAATTCTCTGAGCCTCATCTTTGTTATCTACCAAATTGGGCTCATAATACAGACCTCATGGGGTATCTGTGGGGATTACTTGAGTCAAGGTAGGCTAGCACCCGGGAGCACTTCATAATGGCTGATGCTGGATGTAACATGCTGAGATAGCTCAGCCCTGGGGTCCTTCATCCTATTGCTGAGACTGACGGTGCGCAGGGCCCTCTGGGAGTCGTTGCAGTTCACAGACACATTTTTCTTATCCTCTGGAAGGATTGGGCCAGGGTAGTCTCAAGGACCTGGCTACACCAGAGAAACAAAGCTTAAATAAAATATAGGTTGATGGGTTAAACATGAGAACATTAAAAAAAAAATCAGAGAAGATCTTTGATCCTTTGTAAGTTGCAAAATGAAATCATCTCCTGTCAACATGTACCTTGCAAGCAACATAATTTTGGTTATTTTTCATCTATGAAGAGAGAGAAAAAAGATGTAATGCCCCAAGAGCTATCTTCCATTTTCATATACTTATTTTATGTTCACTCCTCCTCCCTAGCCCCCCATCCACAAGTCTTGTCCTAAGAAGAGGTATTTTTCATCTAGGAGGGCCATTGCCTTTGACCACTACCGTAACTCCCCAAGAGATGTATGTGGCAAATCAGGGAGCACAGGGCTATTGGCTGGCAAGCTGGTAAAACACACCGGCAGGGTTGGTTATGCTGTCCAAGGGCCAACACAATGGGAAAGGCTCATATCTCATGTCATTTACCTTCAATAAGAGGATTGACAGATCTCTGCTAAGTTAGAAAATTTAGGTGTTCAACCAGAGGTAAAAGATTCCTAAACAAGGAGTAAAAGTGGTCACCCTTTGAAATAAGCCCCAGTGCCCTTAAAATAAATATAATTTGATGAAACACAATAAGAAATGTCTAAGACTCCCCAGAACATGACATTTGCCTACAAATAACTCTGCAAGGAGTCTTAGCTTTCAATAGGTCTCTGATGTTCAAGAAAACTCTAGTTTTATAGAAATAACTAATATCTCAAGAGTTGAGATTATCCATGTATCTGAATGTGGTGAACAGAACAAAAAATAAAAGAATTACTAGCTGGGTTTTCAAAGAGATCATTAGACTTGGGGAAGCTGCCCAGTTTTTAATTATGTTGGATATGAAAGCTGAGTGTTTGCCAATAAACCTAGGCAAAGGAATACTGACACTCGCCAGGATGAATTTCCAGAAAGGTACATGCAGATTTTCCTCTTTATTCTTGAGTCTTGAAGATTAAAGCCTATCATTATGTTTTATCAAACTATGAGCCAACTCATTTTTTTCTACAAGAACTATAAAATAACCTCCAATATTCTTTCATTTCTTCTGGCTAAGAATGGCTCTGTGTTCCAAGAATGAGTCTTTGCAAAGATGTCTTAAATACTCACTTGTTTTGAGACATGCTGGACTACTTTCCCAGGGCCTCTGTGTGATCTCAGAACCTTCCTGGAGATTAAAAGTGCATATAGACATGACTACCACAGATTTGTGTAAAATAATTAATTCAATAAATATGTATTGAAAGCCGTACTCTAAGCAAATACTGTGCTGTGTTAAAATAGCCAGTCCCTTGTGAAGAGATCATTGTTACGCGGTGTGGTAAGTGCAGGTTGCATGCAGGGAATTATAGAGACGTACGGGAAGGTTGGCTATCCAAGTCTGGGGACCCAGGGATTGTGGTGAGAAGGAGAATTGGGAAGATTTCCAGAAGCTGATCCAGGAGTTGAGTTTGAAAGAATGAGTAGGCACTGGACATTTACAGTGGGGACTGTCCAAGTCAAGGGCAAAATAATAGTTTGTGTAGGTGGACAGCCAGAAGGTCTGCTGAGATCACCAACCTTCTCACTTTCCAGTGAAGACACTGATGTCTAGAAGGGCCATGTGACTCCTCTAAATCAAACAGCTGCCATAGGACCAGAAAAGGTAAAAATGTGAGGCTTAGTGTTTCAGTTGCTTCACCTAGAAATCTACAGGGGGGAGCATACGCAAAAACGTGTACAAGCTTGAAATAGAAATAATTATTTCTGTGATAAGAACATATTCGTTCTTTATAAGAGTGTTAAATAACCCAAGTGTTGGGAAAATGGGTCTGGGAAGAGGGAAGAAGTTAATAGGAAGTAAATCCTGGGTGAGCATGGGAAAGAAAAGTTTCCATCCTATTTCTTAGCTCTTGAGAGCCCGGTAACGCCACTATTTGAAAAAGCATGAAAACGATGTTTGTGACATATATGCATATGGGGGATGATAATTTAACATAAAATTTCTGAAATTCCATCTCCTAGAATGACTGTTGCCCTGGGGCTCCCCATCTGAGGCTCTTCAAATCCACTGAAGTAATGGATTTAAGATCTTCAGGGAAAGGGCTGAGATCAACTATAGCAACAGAGTTATTTCTCATCTTTGACCAGCAAATGGGATTTTTGAGTCACTAGCAAGATAATAGTTTTCAAAGCCAGGCTTTGGTGAGGAGAAATGAATTTCTAAATTCCTTGAGCTCCCATTAACATGTCAGGAGTCAGGGCTGGTGGGCTGATTCATACAGTTTCTATAAACCTCGAGTAGGGAAATCTTAGGCTATAATAATGTAAGAGAAGCCTTGGTTACACAAGAAGGGTGGGGAGAAATCAGGCCTCTTCAGGCTTGAGGAATTGTGGGAAGAAGAAGATTGGGACCAGGGACTAGCCAAAGAGTCAAACACACGTGTTCATGGTCCCCCCGCTGGGAGAATCTTGAGTGAACCTCGTCCTGAGGTTGGTGGTCTGCTGCCCTCACTGGGCCCCTGGGTTGTGCAACTCCAGGGACACTCTTGCACTCTTTGTAAATGGCCCTTGCTGGCGTTGTGTGATGTTGTGGCCCTTTTCCCAGGTGTGACCTGAGGAGGACTTCAGGTCTCCAAGAGAAATTTGGTAGAAGGGCACAGTGCAGCTGACAGAGGGAAGCAGCTAGGGAGAGGAGCACAAGGAAGCTCTCTTGGCTCTGTTGAACCTTGGTGTGTTGGGCACAGGGCCTGAAGCTTGCTTTATGGCTTGGTGAGACATCACAGAGGTGCTAGGAGGAGGGCCAGACCATCCTGGAGGTAGAAATACGCAACTTCCAAGGAATGAAATTCAGTGACAAGGGCCAGCCATGAACATCAGAGGATTAACTTCAGGTCATGAGGCCAGATGGGACCATCCTTAGCAGATGACAATCCTGAGATCAGATCAACACAGCTACCCCATGCCAGCTCTGCAGAGAGGGACAGTACTTGGGCCACCTGCCTCACTGCCTCAACCCCCTCCCACATCCCCACTTCCCCAATTACCAGAAATACTCCTAAGCTTTCACTTCCTCTCAGAAGCCACCTTGAAAAGCAGGATGGAGAGGAGAAAAACAGCTCCATTTAAAGGGTTTAAATTTAAATTAAGTGAATATTTGTTCAACAGATTCATTTTAATATGGAGATACTACTAATTGTCAAATGCTGCCCCTATCCTTACCTCATATCTCTACTATTTATTTTAGGTCAATAAATATGAAATGTCCAATTTCGAACCAAAAATTTAGTTTATTATATCTCAAATAAGAAGCAGTACAATTTATCAAAGTATGCGCCTAAACTCTCCACACAGTTTTGCCATCTTAACAGTAGCATGTTTATGCCAGCAGGGAAGAAGCCTGGAGGGCGAGTGGCGATGAAATCACGAAAGGCGTTTTCCACAGCTTATTGAGAATTGAATATTTTTCCTTGCAAGAAGTGGTCCAAAGCCTGGAAGAAGTGATAGTTAGTTGGTGCAAGGTCTGGGGAATATGGTGGATGACAGAGAGTGTCCAAATCCAGCCTCTGTAGTTTGAGCAGTGTTGTTTGTGCGACATGTGGTCGAGCATTGTCTTGCAAGAGGGTTGGCCTGTAGAATATTGACCAATCTCGGCTGCTTCATCGCTATCATCCTCATCATTTCATCCAGTTGGTTGCAGTAGACATCCACTGTCATGGATTGACCAGGTTTCATGAAGCTGTAGTGGATAATACCAGCGCTGGACCACCAATCAGACACCATTAGCTTTTTTTGATGAATATTTGGTTTTGGACTGTGTTCTGGCACTTCATCTTTATCCAACCATTGTGCCTAATGCTTGCAATTGTCAGAAAGAATCCATTTTCATCACACATAACAATGTGGAGTAGATTTTGTCATGACAGCACGACGATCTTGATGTCGTGACAGCAAAGAACGGCAAGCTTCCAGACAGTTTCTCATCTGACGCTTGTTTAATTCATGCAGAACCCGTCTATCCAGCCTCTTTACCTTGCCAATTTGTTTCAAATGTTCCAATATTCTTGGAATAGTAACATCAAACCTTGCTGCTAATTCACACGTAGGCTGAGACTGATTCTCTTCCACTACAGCTCTCAGCTCGACATTATCCACCTGGGTCTCAGGTTGCCCATATGGCTCAATTTCAACATTAAAATCACCAGAACAGAACTTCTCAAACCATCAATGTACTACACGTTTATTAGCCACATCCTTCCCAAACACTTTGTTGATATTTTGAGCTGTCTTTGCCGCATTTGTTCCACGACAGAACTAGTATTCGAAAAATAAAACGAATTTTTGACTTATCCATGGTTTCACAAAAATTGCTCTAAAAAATTTGAAAGATAATCACAAGCCAACACATGCGTTTGAAAGACTGAGGATGCACCTTCACAATAAACATAAAACAAGAAGTGTCAAAGTGAAATGTTAGAGATATCAACTGTCAAACTTAGTACTTAAGGAAATAGGACATTTCATACTTTATAAGCTTAATAGGCTTTGAAGTGAGGTGGGTAATAAGTAAAATTAGATCAGTTAAAGAATACAAGAGGCTTGTTTTATTTTGTGTTGGTTTTGGGTTTTTCTTGCCAGCATAGTGAAGTCTATATACATTTGTAATCCTATTCTACCAGGGTGGTTCATAGCTCTTAGTTCTTTAGAGGAACAGGTCATAAATTATTATATTCTATTATAATTAGATGAGATTCCTAGAATTCCTCCACTTTCCAAGCAAAGAAGGGATTAATTGCTGAGGACAGACACTCTAAGATAGTTAAAATGTGAGACTTTTGGGGCTGGAGGCCATTTGGGAAACCATGTCATTAATGCAGCATTTTTATTTTCAGAGAGGAAACTGTAGGCCAAAAAGCTTCCACTTCTTGTCTTCTGGAACTCTCTGAGAGCTCTGAGTTGATACAAAAGCCTGACCACCCCCCACACACACACCTACACATACTACAGGCCATGTGTAGGTTCCAGACAACAGCGGCAAGTCCAGCCTTCCACTGTTCCAGCCAGTGTGCCAAACATTGAGGGAGCTTTCTTGGGCCACACTTACTCATTCGCCAGATGAATTCCACCTAATGACTTCAGTTTATATCACATGGAGCAAAAAGTCTTCCAAGCTAAGCTCTGCCCAAATCCCTGATCCACAAAGTCATGACATGTAATAAAATAGTGGTTGCTTTAAGTGGCTAAATTTTGGGGTGGTCTGTTATGCAGCAATAGGTGATTAGCAAAGTAGAAAGCAAGTGTGCGAGGGTGTCAGAGAAGAAGTTAATGCCAACTTTGGTGGTCGCTGGGGTGTGAGCACAGCCTTGAGGATGAGCAGGCCTTGGGCAGGTGGCGATGGCGAGAGGTATGGGCAGGGTGATCCCCGTATATGGAGGAGAGTAAGGAAGCCATGGAAGTAGGAGCATATATCTGGGCTTGTCTGGGATGACTGGGGTGTGGCTGGCATGGGTGGGAACAGCAGCAAGAAGAGATTTTTGAAAAAAGAATCACTGGTCAATGTCAGGGCAATGGGCGAAGTTAGAGATGCTCATTGCTACCGAGAAGGAGGTTTTTAGGTGAAGACTCTGGTTCTTGCTTCAGTGTCAAGGGCTGTCCATTGAAACCTGTCATGGTGATAAACAGATGGGTTCGCTGCGCCAGCTGAACCCTCATGTCAGTTTTCTTTTTCTAGCGAGAGAGTCCTAAGCTGTGGCTGTGCTACACCCATCTCATCTTTGGGCGGTTTCCTGGTCATGAATGAACCTAAAATCTGCACATTCAAGGCTCGCAGAAGGAGAACCTGACTGATCTCCCCACAGTGTCCCCACCCAGCTGTGCATGCAGTTCTGACACCCCTCTGTGGCGATGCTTATTCCTTTTCAGCTTTCAGTATCCCCCTGTTAAAGCAAAACCAGTCTGCTCATTCATTTGCTCCGCAAATATTTTTTGAGCGCCTATTGGTACATGCTAGGCACTGTTCCAGTCACTTCCCAGCATTGAAGAAGACAGACAGGGCCCTAGTTCTGCAAAGCTTACGTTCTAATAGGGGAGACCAATGGTAAACAAGCAGGCAAACGAGATCATTGCAAGAGCTATGAGAAAAGACACCAGCACATGTAACCCAAAGTGACAGAAGGTAGGGGACAATATTGGATCCGTGGTCACGGAAAGCCTCCTGGGGAGACGATGTTTGAGTCGAGACTCAAACCACAAAGGAGAACCAGACACGTGAGAGGAAAGGGCTGCTAGAGAGAGTGAACAGCCAGTGCAAAGACTTAGAAGCTGGGCCCCATTTCACATGTCTGAAGGCCAGAGAGAAGGCGTGGAGTGATGAGTGAAAGGGGCAGAGGCCAGAGAACAGGTCAGGGCGTCAGACAGTGTTGGTCACAGGACGTCAGCAGGGCCCGGTGAGGAGTTGGGTTTCATTTTAAGCGCAGTGGGAAGCATTGGGGGAGAAAGCATGAGTTGGTTTATTTTTACAGATCTTTGCCTGATGGAAATGAGTTATCCGTATCAGTTGTGAAGTTATATTTGATCAGAGGTTGGCAAATTTTTTCTGCAAAGGGCCAGAGAGTAAATATTTTAGACTTTGGTGCAGTTTAGTCCCTGTTGCAACTACTCGATTCTGCCTCATGAAAGCAGCCATCAGCCATAGGTAAGGAAACGAATGCTGCTGTATTCCAGAAGAACTGTGGTTACAAAAGCAAGTGGTGGGCTGGATTTGGCCTGTGGGCTGAGGGTGCAGACCACTGGATTAGATAATGGGGTGCAGGAAAGTAGGCAATTGAGTGCGCCAAGCAGAGTGGTGATGTATGTTTATCAGGAGCGTGGAGAATTCCAAGAAACAAGGCCACAGGCTCTGAGAAGAGGGAGGGGTGGGGGAGAAGGATGTCAGCGACAAGCTTTTACATTTCCCAGTTTTGCAAGGCCTGGCCCAGCGTGAACATGTGTGTGCCCGTCTGTGATCAGGCTGGTGACAACAGGGGCCAAAGATGCTGGTTTACTGGGGCCGTTGGTTCTGTGGACCTGAAACTTAACAATTTGGGAGTCCTCTTACAGAAAATGAATATAAAACTATAAGTACAAAATTAGGGACTGGGCCTTGGAAGAAACCTACTCGAGTGACAGGCCCCGAAGCATGAGCTTTATTAGCTTCAGGGTAAATCCACCTCTGCCTGTATGTATATGTATCCCCCCGCCCCTGAGCTCACAGCAGTAATCTGAGCCTCATTATTTTAAGTCAGACTGTTTTGAATAAAGCCTCCTGTAGTGACATCTGGTGCATGGATGATACTTTGAAACACTCAGAATCCTAAAAAAGGAAAGAGACACCTGCTCTGGGTAGACACTGGGATCCTGCTATATCTGATTCGTCCTGGCCAGGGCACAGGGGCTCCAGCCTGCCCCGCCCATCAGCCCTCAGCAACACAAGCAGCAGCAATGCGACACCACACTGTGAGCTGGTGAGACTAGTGTCCAACTTGTGACCTCACACTTATATTACCGGAGATGACACTGGAACCCAGAAAGAATGTATGCCGTGCTTTAGGTAATGAAATGGAAGCAATTTGATGGACTGTGTTCGTTCTGTTTTATCCTGAAAGATTGTGTGTGTGAGACTCAGCCTCTCCTCTGGGTTCCACAGATCTTTAGTGGAAACATACTTTGATGAGCACCTGTAGCAGGAGCCCAGCCGAGGTGCATCTAGGTGTGAGTGGAACTGCCCTGCGGAAGACGAGAGGAGAGTGTGCTTGGTGGCTTAGGAGAGGGAAGGAGGGGAGAGGCCGAGGGAGGGAGGGAATGGGCCCAGTGGCTGGAGGAAGGGCATCCCCTCTGCAATGTTCTCTCCCTTCGAATCCTCCCACTGTCCTTCCCCTACCAGACAAACTGTCAGTTAAATCTACAAAGGAAGGAGGAAAGGAAGGACAGACACAAAGTGCTCAATGAGGATAGATTTCTTTGGAAACAGTAGAAGTAACTGAGTTCTTCAGCAAGAACGTGGAGAAGGGTGTTGGAGGGGGTTGATGGTAAACAAAACAGGTCAGGAGGATGGAAGCCATGGAAACCCAGGGGAATTGGGGGGAAGGCTCAGGTTGTTACAAGCCTTGGATTGAAGGCTGATTCCAAACTTAACCACATCTATGACATACAGAGGGGCCCTGCCTGGTAGCTCTGGTGGCAGCAGGTGATGCGTGCCTGTAGGTGAGTGCAGCAGCCAGCAGGCCGAGAAAGTGGGTGAGCATGTGTGAGATGCTCCTAGAGGCCCCAGAAATGCTAGATGATTTAGCAAGGGGTTGAGTTTCTGTGTAACTCTGGGTTCTTAGAAATCAAAGAGATGTGGGTATAGCTGTCCTGTGACTTCATTGAAGACCCCAAGAGAGTGAAGCCTGGAGACATCAGGGCTGTCCTGGGTATCTATCTCCCCTACTTGGTGCAAAGTCACTGAAGTCACAGACCATGTCTTATTCATTTTCAGAACTCTTCCTGTCCCCCAATCACCTTTATTCAACTTACCCAGTGCCTAGCATAGCCCCTGGCATATATATGGCACTCACTCAATGACTATATGTGTAATGAATAAATGAATAAAGAACTCATGAATAAAACACTCCTTCTCAGAAGTCTGTAGCCTGGCCCCTGCTATCCTTCATTCCTGATCAACTCTAGCTTCTTCCTGGGCTTTTGGTCTCTATCTACCTGCCATGAGAGAATTAATGGTGCTATGACAGCATGGCTCAGCCTGACATTTAGAATTATGGCATGGCAGGGTTGGAAGGGACCCTAGAGACAGTCTGATGCTTTTGATGAAAGCTGAGCTTCTTAAAAGAAAACCTGAGTAACTCCCATTTATCTGAAATGCAAACAAGCAAGAAATGCAAATTACCAGATTCTTTTACACATCCTATGTCATATTTTTATCTGTAAGATTATCTTATACGTGCAAAGGCTTTTATGGGATGTCAAGTTCTTTTGCTTTTATCATCTCACTGGATCTTCACAGTTTGTTTTTAAGTAGCCATTGATCATTTCCATTTTACAAAGGTTAAGTGACTTGCCACAGATCATTCAGCCAGCAGACGGCAGCTGGGGTTCAAAGTGGTCTACCGATTGTAGGTTCCATGTGATACTCGCTACCTGGTAGGAAGCTTACTGTTCCATGAATAACAAACAGGCAGGCTGATCTCAAGCATCTCCTTGATAAGAAACACAGCTTCTAGATTCTCTCAATTTCCTATCGCTTAGACAGCTCCAGAGCTACGTGGGAAAATTCTAGACATAAAGTACATGCTGTTCCACTAATTCTGCTAAGTTTCCTATAGCCACTGTAACAAATGATGGCAAACTTAGTGTGTCGGAAGTCTTACAGTTCTGGAAGTCAAAAGTCTGAAATGAGTTCCACAAGGCTAAAATCAAAGTGTTAGTAGGGTGGATTCCTTCTGGAGACTTCAAGGGATGATCCATTCCTTTCTCTTCCAGCTTCAGAAGCTGTTGGCATTTCTTGGCTTGCAGCCCCATCACTCCAATCTCTGAGAGGTCCGCACATCACCTTCTCCTCTGGCTCTGACTCCTCCTGCATCTCCCTTATAAGGACCACTGTGATCATATCAGGGCCACCAGGTAATCTGGGATAATCTCCCCATCTCAGGATCCTTAATTTATTCATATCTGCAAGGGCCTTTTTGCCATATAAGGTAAAATTCACAGGGTCTGGGATTAGGACAAGGACATATTTGGGGGCTGTTAATCAGCCTACCCCAAAAAAGAATTTTATTTTCCTAATATATCAAGTTCAGTGGTTTTTAAAGAGAAATTTAAAAATTTTACTTGCCAATGGGTTTATCGGAGAAGAGAATGGGAGAGCTATCACACAAAATGCCATTGTGTTCCCAGTACGGGGGAAAAGGTATACAATGTCTCCGAGGCATGGACTGTCCTCCCAGTGCCCTCCTTAGTCTCTGAGTTCAGGGTAGAGGTGGAGGCAGCCAGACTGGTATCCATGAATGGAGACAGAAGTTTTGAGTCCTGACTTTTGAGCCTCTACCGCCTATAAGTATAAGGAGTTCTAAATGCCAGTATTTGTGTGCATATTGATCAGTCTTTGGCATCAGTGTGTTTTGGTTGGGGATGGGTCTCAGCTTGAGACCTGGGCTGTCTCTATCCTAGGAGTCACGTCTGTCTGAGCACATTCTCGACAGAGGACAGTCCACGCCTTAGAAAGACTGGATACCATAGGCTTCACAAAGAGTCCCACCGGAGCTCTCTTTTCTTGGGGAACCCAGTAGCTTGCAGGACCCAGGGGCCTGCAGGACGAGACTCACCCTAAAGGAGGATGGTATGGACACCACGTGCTTGGAGCAGAAAAGCCTAATGGCGTGTGGGGGCAGGGGCCATGTCTGTCACTGAGATCGCACTGCCCCAGCCCCACAGGCTCATGGACAAGAGAGTTAAATAGTGATCACAAGCTAAAAGAGCTGTTTCTCTTAAATCCCTGGGGGATGTTGAGAGTGCAGAAAAGCCTTCACTGACTTGGCAGCACGGTGTCACTCGTTTGGGCAGCAATAGGAAGTGTCACAGGTGGCTTTTGTAGTGGCACCCTGGGCTTCTGGCACCTTAGAAGGCAGTTGGTAGGGGAGGAGAACAACAGTGAAAGCACAGTTTAGGACTCCCCTAGGACTAGTTGAAGGGATGAAGAGCTTTGAAGGTGAGCTGAAGCACTTGAAATTGCACATTGCAACAGAATCAGAAAATACCTGTGGCAGAATAATATTTTAAAGTGTTAACAGGAGTCTTAATTTTCCTATTATTTTCTGTTACCCTGTAACTCCATGACCCTTCCCTGTTTCAAGCCCAGACTTTGAGGTGTTCATTACCATGGAGAATTGATGTTATTGCAACAACAGAAGAAAAAGCTTTGAGTTTCAAAAGCCTAGCCTTGAGGGCACTTAAGGCATAAACAGTAGGCTTGAACTAATATCTGGTAAGTTAGGGAAAAGCATTTTACCCTAGATCAGATAAAGATTCCCTCAATTTAGGGGGTTGTTTTTGGTGGTGGTGGTGGACAGAGATAGAGGAGAAGTGAAAAATGGGGTATTTTGTAGATTTGGGGGGAGAGGGTATGGGGGTGTGTTCTGTTCTACTCTACCTGTCACTAACCTGGGAGGTGACAGCACCTCTAGTTTGATCAGGAAAATCCAAGAGCAAAAGGACCTTGAGCCTCCCTGCCGTAAGTAGCACTGTAGGGAAGAAGTGAAGTTCCAAAGAAGGGGCACCTGTGTGTTATTTTTATGTACATGGGGTCCTGCACAGCCTCAGGGGTCTTACCACGGCTCAGCATGATGGTGAGGGAGCGGCCCAAATTGCTCCCTGTCCCTCTATGGGACATGGAAGTAGGCATGAGGGACAACCCATTGATTTCTTTCATGGGCAAATGAAGTCCTTACGGGAATGGGAATGTCTCAGACAATGCTGGTCTGCAGAGATGATGACACAGAGTGCCTCCCTTTCACAGTGATACCACTTGGATCCCCTCCCCAAACTTACACACAATCCCAGGGAAAGAGGGAATCTTGAAGTAGATTGTGCTTCAGTCTAAGCTATTTGGCATAAAGGGAACTTGAAATAGAAATCAGATTGTTCAGTTATAGAAAAAGTAAGAGAATCACATTTGGTTTTCATAGGCATTAGGGAACTACACGTTGCATTCTCTACATTCCATAGATGCGTTTGCAGGTGACCTGAAAGACCCATAGCAAGGTGTCATTTTGATAAGGCAGAACTTTCAGTGTTGCATGCAGAGTAATGAGATATTCATCTGGAATGTGCTTCTATCTGACCACCAGCATCTGAGTGTTGCTCTTGCATATGAAATTACTCTCACCGAGGGCCTGAAAAGATCATATAAAATTGAATTTATATTATATTTACCTATTATATGCCCAAGACTTGGGAGGGGGGTGATCAGAGCAAATTCTATGCTGTAATGACTTTGTGAATCTGAAGATTTGGAACAGCCTTGGGAAATATCTGAGTCAAAGGTCATCTATAACTTGTGACATCTTCAAAAATTAATTGGTTAGCAGTGGAAGATATTTAGAGAAAGCAGAGATTATTTTTGGAAAGTCTTATGCAAAATTTTGAACATACCCCAAATAATAGAGAATAGTATAACATGCCCCATGTTCTTATGCCCCAGCTTCAACTATTAATATTCTGCCAATCTGAAAATACAGAATTTTAAAACAGGAAACACTTCATTTTAAAAGTGATAGAGCAGAGCTGAGGGCTACAAGGGATCTTGCCATTCGCATATCAGTGATCTTTCTACTTCTCAGAAGCCAGTCAAATTATGCACTAATCAATATTCAGTATTTAATAGCCATAACATTTCATAGCTCAGCTATTCTGGATAAACAGGAGATTGCCCCAAAATGTTGATTGAGCCTGAATCTTCGGCAATCTCTGAAGAACTCCCAGAGTGGAGGTAGTGTGCACGGGGCTGCCCAGGTAAGCTGAAGCACTGAGGCTCTGAGGATGCAGAATATAAGGGGCCCCCAATCTCAGGGTCATGCACACACAGGGTCAGCACCCCACTCACCTCGCCCTATCCAGTCCCTGGGGCTACCACATGCCCGTTCCAGTTTCTGACTCATATTAATCCCAGATTTGCTCCTCAACTTGCTCATGGGATCACATCGTGCCACGAGTGAAGAGGTGGTCATGGCGGCATGACTTTGACCTCTTCTGTGCTCACAAATTCACTTGCCACGAAGAGTCTCCTGGGTGCCAGGAACAGGGCTAGATGCTGGGGTATGAAGATGAGTAAGCCAAGGGCCTTGACCTTGAAGGCGAGGTAGTCTGGTAGAGATTCTCTCTGAATGGTTCATTTTTAAACTTACATTTAAGCGGTGCGCTCAAACCAAGATCAAGTTCATTCCAGGGAACATATGGGCTATGGCTGAATGGAGGTTCCAGGCCCTCTGTGCTCTTCATGATTTTGCAGGTTGCTGGAAGGGGCAGTAGTCGTTTCATAATACATTTTCCCATAGGTACTTTCACTTGATTCCCACAGCAATTCTATGAGGTGAGTATTATGTTATTCTTTTAGAATTGGCAAAGTGGTATTAAGTAATCCGGAAAAGATCCAGGAGCAAGTAGGTTCCCCACTGGGATTTGAACACCAACCTTGTGCCTTAAATTAAATGGAAGGGACATGCTACGAAGCAGCTTTTAGGGCAGTAGGAGAGGTCCTCAGGGTGTCTCACAGCCACCCCCAAGTTCTCAGCCTAATGCATCATTCTTTCCTTGCCATCCTCCGATTCTGAGCCAGAAAGCATCTCTGAAGAGGCAGCCCCTGTCCCTGTGCTTACTCACAGCCTGTGTGCCCTCTGACTCATATCTGCTTCCTCCGCTGACAGTGAAGAGCTTGCATGACCAGAGGCTCTCAGAGGCAGTAAGCTGGGGGGAGAAAGGCTTCCTCCCAGCTTGAAGCTTCAGCTCCCTCAATGAGCTCACTTCCAGGCACTGACCGGGCCTGGGCGGGGAAGCAGTGTGGAGTGGGCAGGGTCTCCAGGAGGTAGGAGGATGCTGGGCTCTCACATTTAAAGGCAAATCTAATGCATCCTAGTGTTACCGATGACCAATAAATACTCAATTTCAGAGTTTCACAGGCTGGGTGTGTGGGACGGCCCTCACACTCACACGAGGCCCGAGTTCAGGTGTTGGAGGTCTCTGAATGAGCTTACACATAAAGTCACAGGGGCACCTAGCAGGCTCAGAGGTTGGTCATCATAAATCCTTAACCTGCCTCCCATGTGGCCACACTGTTTGTGGTGCCCTGTCAATTAAAAACATATAGAAATCCTATAATTGTCATTAAAATAGCACAGATGTGCATTCTGCTATTTTTTGAAAATAGTAATATTTACTGCATTTTTATTACCTTCTTTTGAATTTCTTCATTTTACTCTAATGTTCAGAAGCATCAAAATCTGAAATTGGCCTTTTGCAACATCTAAAGATCTTACCCAACCTTCTTAATTTTTAGGAGACCTGTTCCCCAAAATAGGGCATTGGTCCATAAGCCATTGGTATGTTCAGGTTCTAAATTTCATTTAACTTCTCCAAGCCACAGCAAGAAATTATTTAATAAGTTGTGTCTACCACCCCAGAGTGACTTTGAGGAATTTGAGGTGATCGTCTGAGTTATTATGGCTCTAAAAACTGTTCATCTCAAATGTGCAAGAAATAGACAAAAGGATGACTTTTACTTTAAATTACCTGGATAATTGCATAAATTCTCCTGTAAATCACAGCAAATAGATAAATTATGCAGATGTATCTGCACATATTATGGTAAGATAGATCACTATACAACATTAAATGTTTTTATACTTTAGTAATGATATTCACAATCAGCTCTGATTATTTTAAAAAGAATACTGCAGTCCACGAACATGAACATTTCTCATGCTTTCCTTTTTATCTATTATCCAACCAATGTCTGCCTCATTTGATTGTTTAACTTTGGAACACGTGCTTTGTCGGTTTAGTTCAGGATTCATGTGTGCGATAGCTAACCTAGCCATGTAATGATGTGTCCAGGGTCTCTGTCCCTGGGTACCTGGGGTTGTCCTTGGTGCTGTTCACCTGCTACTTCCACTTCCAGGCACTTCCCGTCTTCCTCATGTGGGTGGAGGCCATGTGAGTTGCTCTGGCTGA
Source organism: Cheirogaleus medius (assembly GCA_008086735.1). Classification (NCBI taxonomy): domain Eukaryota; kingdom Metazoa; phylum Chordata; class Mammalia; order Primates; family Cheirogaleidae; genus Cheirogaleus; species Cheirogaleus medius. The sequence continues at coordinate 53,845,732 of VBSM01003204.1, read as the reverse complement.
GTTGTAAGTAGAAGCATGTATTCCTAGGCCGGAGCATTTAACTCCTGACATAACACCTCGAGAGCTTTCTTTCCCTTTGCCAGGCAACCAGGAACCTTCCGGACTGTGGCTGCTCTCTCAGCCACGGTCATGGAGTTAGGACCATCCAGACTATGAGAGAGAAATAAACTTTTGTTGTGTTAAGCGTCTGACGTTCTTTTTCCCTGTAATACAACCTAGTCCATCTTGACCAATAAAGAATATACTCTTTATTTATAAAAGAAAGCACCTGAAGTCTCTTAGGTTGCTTTCTAGTCTGAAAGACCATGCCATCTTCATTTGTTTTCATAAATTTTGATCTTGAGTGCAATCAGGACAACCATGGAACACCACACGAATCCTAACGAGCAGCTTTTTCTTATGGATGCAAATAATCATACTTCTCTCTACATTTGAACACTTCTCAGTAATATTCAAATAGTGTTCACATTTTGTGATCATTTTACTTGTTTTTAAACCTCATGCCTCAGTCTCCCACCAGAGGTAAGCGCAGGAGCTGAAAGGTTTTATGGGAGGAGGTAGGTAGTTTTGAATCTGAGCCTCTCCACTGTAAGCAGAGAAGCAGGTGCAAACATCTCCGCATATTGGGCCTCTGTGTAAACCTTGGTTGAAGAGAAGATTCTGATATGTGATATAATCCTGTAATGTGAAATAAGTTTGAGGTCTTTCTTGCTGATGACTTCAGCAGTCAGAATGCTTAGTCTGGTGCTTACAGATTATTCTAAGGAGCACATCATGCATTAAGGAGAGACTACAGTGGAATCATCCAGACCTGGGATCAATTTCCAACTCCTAAACTGACTAGTTTTGATCTTGGGCAGGCAGCTTAATTCTTCTATTATTATTGCCAATGGCTGTAAAAATGGGGGTAATAAGATGTTGCGACAATTGAGATATTGCCTGTAAACTGCTTGGCACACGGGGTAAGTGTTTAATAAGTGGTGGTCTTTGTTTTTGTTATGACTCTTATTTGGCAGAACTGTGAAATAAAAGCAACTCTAAGGTAGAAAAACCATTTTAAGAAAAGAAAGAAGTAAGGCTTAGGTTGAATCTAAACCCACTTGCTATAGAGTGATTGAGATATCCAATATCAACATTGGGGTGGGTAACACAGCAATACAATTTTCTGCAATAAGATTGCTTGTTTCAGCCAGAGGGTGGGAAAAAAATAGAATGAAGCTGTGTTGGCTCTTCTAGTGCATCCAGTGCAACATATTGTTGAGCACAAAGAAAGAAGAGGCAATGTGGTTGTGAGAGGAAGGCATGCAGAATTTAGAAAGAGGCAGCGTTAAGTGTGAGTTCTAGCCTTTCCTCTTCCCAGCTGTATAAAGTAGAAGAAGATAGTTATTCTTTCTTCACTTCAGTAACCCTTGTCTGTAAAAAGGTATTGGCAGTCCACCTGGGAGTGCAGCCCCCGACGCAGCTAGCATTGATTGGACTGTTGTAAGAAGAATAGCCAACACAGAGGAAGTACTTACCAAGTACTTATATGCATTAATGCATTTCACTGTGAACCCATGAAGTAGGTTACCACTATTACTTTGCTATAGTTTGGATGTTTGACTCCTCCAAATCTCATGTTGAAATTTGAGCCCCAGTGTTGGAAGTGGGGCCCACTGGGAGGTGTTTGGGTCATGGGGGTGAACCCTTCATGAATAGATTAATGCCCTCCCTGGGGTGGGGGGAATGAGTTCTTACTCTATTAGTTCCTACGAGAGCTGGTGGTTAAAGAGCCTGGCACGTCACACCCCTTGCTCTCTTCCTGTGTGATCTCTGCACCTACCTGCTCCCCTTCTGAGTAGAAGCAGCCTGAGGCCCTCCAGAAGCAGATGTGGGCACCATGTTTCTTGTGCAGCCTGCAGAGCTGTGAGCTGAATAAACCTCTTTTGTTTACAAATTATCCAGCCTTGGGTTTTCCTTTATAGCAACAGAGATGGACTAAGACATATCTAAGTGAGACAGATGAGATAACTGAAGCACAAAAGAGTTAAGATCCCTCATCTAATAAGTGGTAGAGCTGGGCTGTGCTACTGACCATTACACTACACTGGCTCTCATGGGAAGTGAATGCCAGGTCAAGCGTCCTGGACACAGAAACTCTTCCAGAATTATCACATCTCTTCTCTACCATGGGAAACTCGCCATGCCTCTCCCCCATACATTCCACACATCAACCAGCATGTAAAGGTCGCTGTCTTTATGAAGTCTTCTCGTATCACTTCAGCCCACTCAGCTCTCTTCTTGTCTTGAACCCCTGAGATACTAACTAAAATGCAAAAGATATCTATTAGATTTATTTCTATTAAAGGAGGTTTAAGGTTTTTGAGTTAAAAACATTCTAAGTCAGGGGGTGGTAGCTCACACCTATAATCCCGCCACCTTGGGAGGCCAGGGCAGGAGGATCACTTGAGGTCAGAAGTTTGAGATTAGCCTGGGCAACATAGCATTTCTATTTTTTGTCTCTATAAAAAATAGAAAAAATTTAGCTGGGCATGGTGGCACACACCTGTAGTCTCAGCTACTTGGGAGGCTGAGGAAGGAAGATTGCTTGAGCCCAGGAGTTTGAGGCTGCAGCAAGCTATGATTAGGCCACTACACTCCAGCCTGAGTGACAAAGCAAGATCTGTCTCTAAAAGTAAAATGAAAATAAAAATAAATGATTTTAAATATCCAACGCAAAACATACAAGTTTGGTATTATAAATGACCCTACTGTTAACAGCTGGAGGGAAACAGTCTCACCCTAACAACAGAGGATGTGCTTCTAGTCTGATATGGTACCTGACAGAATGTTCTGGAACCTCTGGAACGAGTGGATATTCCTGCTGTTTCAGGAGCTCCCAGGAGTTCACTAAGGCTCAGATGAGTTATTTTTAACATTTTTAAGGTTCAAAGGAGCCATAAGGAGTTGCTGGCTCTCTGTCACATCAATTCTTGCTGGAATTATATCCACTTAATGCCTACAGATGCTTTGACTGGCTCTTTAAACACCAATGATGAGTGGCTTGGCAGGGTTATTGGAGCAGGATTAGGGAGTGGTGAGGCCTAAGCAGTGTGCTTCCAGGACAGGCCGGACTTGGAAAGGGCAGTGGCTACGGCCCAGAGTGGGTTTGCTTACTTGACTCATTGCCTATTAGCCTCACAGCCCGGCCAGGGTTTAACTGATTTCAAAATGTATCACCACTTCCTTGATGTCTCAGTTGGCTTGGGCTGCCATAAGAAAATAGCATAGACTGGGTGGCTTAGACAACAGAAATTTATTTTTCACAGTTCTGGAGGCTGGGAAGTTCAAGATCAAGGTGCCAGCTGATTTGGTTCCTGGTGAGGGTCCTCTTCATGTCTTGTGGGACAGTTGTCTTTTTGCTGTATCCTCACATGAAGTGGGCAGAAGGAGGTGAGAGAGAGAGAGAAGGAGAGAGAGAGAGAGAGAGAGAGAGAGAGAGAAGAGCGAGAAGGGGAGGAGGGGAAGAGGGGAAGAGAGAGGGGAAGGTGGGGAGAGAGGGGGATAGAGGGAAAGGGAAAGGAAGAAAAAGAGGAAGAGGAAGAGAGAGCAGACACACATAGGCTGTTCCTTTTCTTACAAGGACACTAATCCCATGATGGAGGTTCCACTCTTGTGATCTCATCTAAACCTAATTATGCTCCACAGGCTCCACCTCCCAAAGGCCCCCACATCACACTGGGGTTAAGGTTTCAATATATGAATTTGGTGGGGGACACAAACATTCAATTCAAAACACTCTGTAATTATTTTTTGCTTTTTTGAGACAAGGTCTCACTCTGTTTTCCTGGCTAGAGTGCGGTGGTGTCATCATAGCTCACTGCAACCTCCAAGGCTCAAGCGATCCTCCTGCCTCAGTCTCCCGAGTAGCTGGGACAACAGGTATGTACCACAGTTCCCAGCTGATTTTATCTATTTTTAGTAGAGAAGGGGTCTCACTCTTGCTCAGGCTGGTCTCAAACTCCTGACCTCATGTGATCCTCCCGGCTTGGCCTCCAGAGTGCTAGGATTAAAGGCATGAGCCACTGTATCTGGCCTGTAATTAAGAATTCTTATTGAAAATTGGAATCATTAATTACATTATGCTTTTTCTCTCTTTTCTCCCATTCTCTGATCCCTGAGCTCTATTCTCCTCCCTTCTCTGCCCTGCTTTTGCCCGAGAGGTCAACCTCAACAGACTGCAACTCCTGGGCACCATTGTTCTCTGGATTCTAGTTGACTTGGGCAATGGGAAGCACCAGCAGAAAACTGGAAAGTGAAAGGAGGAAAAAAAAGGTATTTATTTATTCTTACTCCCTCACCTTCTTTGTGCTGTTCTGGAAATGTGTTTCCTTCTCTGACTACAACTTTTGTTAAGCAACTCCTTTTTCCAGGGCCCCAGACCTCAACTTGGTTTCTGCAGTGCTGTTTCTTTTCCTTCCCTTAAGACCTAGGAGTGCAAATGGCTTCCTGCTGTCGCTAGGTCCTGGGCACCTCACCATCTCTTCTCTACTACCTTAAATCAGGAGTTCTCAACCTCAACACTGTTGACATTTTGGGTCAAATAATTCTTTGTTGTTGAAGGCTGTTTGGGGCATTGTAGGATATTTATCAACATTCCTAGCCTCTACCCACTAGATGCCCATAGTGACCACCCCAGCTGTGAAAACCACAAATGTCTCCACATATTTCCAAATGTCCCCTGGGAGGCAAAGTCATCCCCCAGTTGAGAACCACTGTCTTATATCTATCCTCATTTATGTAAATGGCCCTTTCATTTTAAAACACACCTTTAAAAATTCCAGGATGTGGATGAAAGAAAACATGGATAAATAATAGAATAAGTTGAATTTATTTATCATTTATTACATGTGGACTAGGGCAAGAATCTTTCAAAATATGAGATCCAAGAAAGAAAACAATGTGGGAAAAGGGTCTGGTGGTGGCAAGCCTAGAAGTACCAATCATCTCAATAGCACAATAGCTGCTGCTGGTGAAATGGTTGCCACGTTGAAGCTGGGGTTTCAACCTGGGGCCACAGTATAGGGAGGAGGCACATGGCCTAAGACCTTGCTTGCGTAGTGATTATGACCTGTGCTCTTAAACTGCTCAGATTCAAATCTTAGCTCTACTGCATACTATACCTATGACTTGGGGCACATTAATCTCTCTAAAATAGGGTCCAGACAGAGTTATTGTGTCAGGTAGTTCTTTTCTGATCTGGAAAATGGGTCTAATATCTTCTCAGATTATTGTGAAGATTAAGTGATATGATGCACATAAAATGCTTAGCATAGTGCCTGGCACATTGTAAGGTTTGTAATAATGATCATAATAGGATCATTTCTGAATCATACACACACACACACACCACCACCACCAGGTGCACATGTATCAATCATATGATCATATAGACACACACCACAAGGCATACAGTTATTAGTCATAACAAATATGGTAAGCCAGAATTTCACTTTTTTTTTTTTTGAGACAGAGTCTCACTCTGTTGCTCGGGATAGAGTGCTGTGGCATCAGCCTAGCTCACAGCAACCTCAAACTCCTAGGCTCAAATGATCCTCCTGCCTTAGCCTCCCGAGTAGCTGGGACTACAGGCATGTGCCACCATGACCAGACAATTTTTTTCTATACATTTTTAGTTGGCCAATTAATTTCTTTCTATTTTTAGTAGAGACAGGGTCTCGCTCTTGCTCAGGCTGGTTTCGAACTCCTGACCTTGAGCGATCCACCTGCCTCAGCCTCCCAGAGTGCTAGGATTATAGGTTTGAGCCACCGCGCCCAGCCCAGAATTTCACTTTTAAAACATTAAAAATGTTATTTCATGATATGTAAATGCATACCATTGTAAAGACCTAAAGAATACTATAAAACATAAAAATGTTCTCTTTCTTGAATATATTAATATCTTCTATGTTCTACTCCATTGCCCAGATGTAATTATTAATAGTAGCTTGAACCATTTGACACTGCCATTTTGTAGGTCAAAAATTGTCACATATTACAATATTACATAGTTCAATCTAATAGCTCTGTGTGTTTTTCTCATTTTGTTCCATGCATTTATACACACATATTTGTACATATGCTCCTTCCCATTTTAAAACATAAGTGAGCACCATAACTACCTTCTTTACTAATGTTGTGCTTAGGAGGGCTTTGCAAGTCCATCTTGTTCTTTTTTAAGTTGGTAAAGTATTTAATTTTAGAAATGAACTAAAATTTATTTAGATTCTCCTTTATTGATATGAATTGTCCAATTTTATTGTCATATACAAATTGTGGTGTAATCAAAACCTGTTACATAAATATTTGCATATATGGATGAGCATTTCTGTAGATTGGGATCCTACAGTGGACTTGAGGGGTCGAGGGGTAAGTTCATTTAAAGTCATGGCAGATTTACCCATCTTCACCCTTGCACTGACAGTGTTTGAGAGTCCCAGTTTCCCTCAAATCCCCAACAGTGCTATACATTGTCAGGTTTTTAAACTTTTACAAATGTGATGGGGATAGAAAAAGATAACTCATTATAGTTTTAATTTGCATTCCTCTAATTACCAGTAAGGTTGAACATCTTTTCATATGTATATTGAGTTCTTACTTTTCTTCTATGAATTGCTTGTTCATTTCTCAAGCTCATTTCTCTGTTGGGATATTTGTCTTTTTCATATGAATTTATAGGAGCTCTTTATAGATTCTAGATGTAAATTCTTTGTTGCACACGTTGCAAATATTCCTATTTGTAACTTGTTTTTTACCTTTGTTTATGGTGTCTTGTATCACTCAGAAGTTACAGTTCCTCTGTGATCACATTTTCCAGCCATTTCCTTGTGAGCTGTGGGGTTATTGAGCCTGACCTCTAGAGTGCTGGAGTGTTATACCTAAGGAACCCTCAGGCCGGAGTCTGTATACTGCCTTGAATGAGATATCTGTAGTTTACTTTTTCCTTTCCTATTAATCGTGGTATATTTTTGCTTGTGAGAAAACACCCCACCGTACACATGCAAAATCAAAACCCAAAGCACTAATACTTGTTCGCACCAAATGAGAAATAGAAGCTTCTAGTCTCATAACAGATAGTCTCATTAAAAACATGCACACAGAGTTCTTTGTGAATATAAACATTTTAACAAGGAAAAATGAAAGAAAAGTTAGTGTGAATAGAGTGTTTATGCATAAATCTATTTCTTAGAAAGCAAGCACTTGAAACTTACTGCGTGCTCTGTCATAATCTATCAATAAGCCATTGTTTAAAAGCTGTTAGTCTGTATGCATGCAGGATGTTATTATTTTTTATCGTTCTTAATATAAGACATGAAACTGTAGCTCGATGACAATAGATAATTTCCAAAAGTCACATAGCTGCTAAGTGGCAAAACCAGAATGGAACTCAGGTATTCTGGCACCAAATCTAGTTTTAGACTGCTGTTTACATAGAGTACAGTTGCGTGTGTGTGTGTATGTGTGTTTGTGTGGTGTCAGGTGTATGTATTTCTTTGGTCTCTATATGCAGTGTGTCTGTATATGTGTGTGTCTATATGTATGTCTGTGTATGCCTATGTGCATGTGTGTACTGGCTGTACTTGTACATGTTTCTGTTTGCATATTCATATATGTCTGTGCCTCTGTGTGGACCGACATGTGTGCACGAATGTGTCTTTGTATCTTGGGAGAGGAGATATAAGTGGGACAGTGTATGGGGATTATGATTGTGAGGGAAGGTACAGAATGGGCTGGCATATACTTATCTAAAAACTGTTATTAGTTTTGTATAAAAATCATGATATGATATTTTTAGATTTTAGCCAAAGAATTAAAAAAAAAGCCTATCAAAACCTTGATCTGCCTTTTTAGATTTCCTTGTATTTGCCCACTTCACCTTGTCAAGAGCTCCCAATAAAATGGGTGCTCAGTAGGGCAAAGATGATAATATAGAAGCACTAGCTAACTTACGTTTATAAAGACAGGCAACTCACAGGCAAGTCTGGAGGGACTAGAAGCTAATGAAGCTGACTTTCTATTGATTGGGAGCATCTTTGGGGGCAGACCGGATGATTCCATTTGCTTTGTGGGAACTGGGGGTTATGTGGTTATAGTGTTACTGTGTGGTTGACCTGATCATATTTTGGTGGGGTTACCCCACCTGGTTCAAGGGGAAATACAGCAGTTCTGGTCCTGATAGTGGGGAAATGTAGGGGTTTGCTGCTCATCTGTCTGAAAAGAAGGAGGCTTAGACGAGGAAGTAGCACAGGTGCACAGAAGTTGTACACTGTGGCCAAGGGATGTCTGTGTGTATGAGGGCAGCCTGGAGAGCAAAGCCATCTACAGGCAACAAGATGGGAGGGCGAGGGAGAACTGGACAGGAGGAATGACACAGGTATTTCATACCTACCAGGGCGAGGGCTTGTCACATATTGTGCTTCCTGTCCCCCACAGGACTGGCTGATTCTGAATCCATCTTTTATACTCAGCTCAGGAGACACTCTTCTAGCAAGACTCCCTGTATCATCTTACCACGGGCCAGGGACCTCTTTTCTGGGCTTCCAGATCTCTCTGTGCATGTATTTGTTACCACATTTCACCTAATTGGATTGTAAGTATCCCCTCATGCATCTGACTCGTTCTCTATGAGCTTCTAATTCATCTCAGTCCTTCGAGGACAGACACAACCCGACAATAATAGCCTGTTCTTATTTAATGGGCTGTGTATCCCAAGTCCTTGCATAAAGCTTTATGTACATAAATGCATTTAGTCCTCACTAGAACCCTAGAAGAAAGATATCATTAATATTCCCATTTTACAGGTAAAGAAACTGAGGCACAGAGTAACTTAATTGAGGTTAAGTAACTTGCTCACGTTTGCATAGCTAGTGAGCGACAGAGTTGGGTTTAGGATTTATGCTGTCTGGGTCTTAGTACATGGTCCTACTAACTATACTACACTGAACAAATATACCATCAGGGCTCAAAAACATTTATTAAATAAAAGAACCAAAGGGTTTATTTCATCCTGACAATGATCCCTTGAGGTAGGAGAGCTTTAAGAGAAGAAATATGTAGCTAGGAAGAGAAAAAATCTGGGTTCTGACCCATGTCTATACTTTGAAGCCCATGTTCTTCCCAGAATCATATGAATACTAATATCTGGCAAGAAAGTCAGTGAGTCAGGCCCAAGGGATGGGTAAAGAATCTCCATTGCATGTACATTTGGGGAAGAAGTGACCAGAGAAACAGGCTGATGAGAACTTTTGGATGATAAGAACCCAACCAGGCCAGGGACTATACTCTGCATTGTGTCTTTTCTAAACAGCCCTTTAGAAAACCTCAGTGCTTTATTTATTTCTATTCACTGAATGAGGATAAACCCAAAGAGGAACTTTTCTTGAAGCCTTCTTAAAAGAATGAGATAATGATGATCATGGAGAAGGACAATTGATTTGGGCTTAAACTCTAGCTCCATATTTTTCTAGCTGTGTGACCTTTGGCAAATTATTTAACTTCTCTGTACTTCAGTTTTCTCATCTTTAAAATAGGAACAATAAGAGTAAGTACCCATCTCACAGGCTGTTGTGAGAATTAAGCAGTTTAATCCACATGAAGGATTTAGAATAATCCTTTAATTCTACCAAATTAAAGAAGTTTGGTTCTAGTTCTAATTAACTAACAGCATTTCTCTTTCATTCATTATTTTTAAATTAGGAGTATATTAGTTAGTCAGGGTTCTTCAGAGAAATAGAACCAAGAGGACTGATGAATGGATGAATGGATGGATGATGGATGGACAGATTTATCAATCAATAGATGGATATTTTAAGGAACTGGCTCAAACCATTGTAGAAGCTGGCAAATCCAAAATCTGCAGGGTTGGCTGGCAGACTGAAGGCTCAGAGAAGACAATGCAGCAGTTTGAGGTTGAACATAGTCTGCTGGGAGAACTCCCTCTTCCTCTGGGAGGTCAGTCTCTTTCCTCTTAAGGCTTTTAACTGACAGGATGAGGCCCATTTATGTTATTATGAAGGGTAACCTGCTTTACTCAAAGTCTAATGATTTTAATGTTAATCTCATCTAAAAAATATTTTCACAGAAACATCTAGAATAATGTTTGACCAACTATCTGGGTGCCATAGCCCAGCCAAGTTGACATATAAAATCAACCGTCACAAAGACAGAATTAGATTTTATCAAATGCATTTTTAGTATTTATTGTATGATTTTCTCCTCTGCTAATATACTTAATTGTATTAATACATTTTTGAATATTAGACTCTCCATGCACTCCTAAGAGAATGCACACCAGTCTTTCCCACTAGATTTCCAAATATTTTCAAAGATTCAAAGATTCACAGGAACAAGTTTTGGTATGGATATTTGGACATGGATGTTAAGTGGCAAAGTCTTTTTAGGGAACAATTTGACAGGATCTATAAAAATTTTAAATGCATATCTCTCACCTTTCAGTTCTATTTTTTCTCTTGTATTCTCAAAAATACCTGTGCATGTAAACAAAGAGGCATGTGGCAGACTGTTCAGTATAACATTGTATGTAAAGTGAAAAATTGGAAACAGCCAAAATGTCATTAGAAGGGGACTAAATGAAAAAACATCTAACAAATACTTTCAGCATTCAAAATTAGTATTAGATCTATACGAATATATCTGCTCAGAACTCTATAACATGTTGGTATTTGTTTTGAAAAAGTAAGTTTCAGAACAATAATCACAAAATGACATCACATATTTTAAAAATAACCAAATTTACAGGTGTACATTATGATGTAAATACAAAAAAATCATTTAAATAATGCTTATCACACTGATAATAATTGTTACCTCTGGAGAGTCTCATTAGGGAAGATTGCTATTTATCTGTATTGTTTGCATTTTTTACAAAAAGAAGGTACTAATAAATTACTTGTCTAATTCAAATTGATTTTATTTTTATTTTTATTTCAGAATATTATGGGGGTACAAATGTTCTGGTTACACAGATTGTTTCTATACTGCTAGAATCAAAGTTATAAGTGTGCCCATCACCCAGACAGTGCACATTGTAAACGTTAAGTATGGTTTTGCCCATCCCCTCTTGCTCCCTCCAACTACATGATTTCCATTGAGTTTTACTTCCCTATGGTCACATGAGTGCTGATTGGCTAGTTCCAATTTAATAGTGAGTATATGTATGTGGTGTTTGTTTTTCCATTCTTGTGATGCTTCACTTAGGAGAATGGTCTCCAATTTCATCCAGATTGTTGCAAAAGGTATTAATTCATTTTTTTGTGTGTGTGGCTGAATAGTACTCCATGGTATACATATACCATATTTTATTAACCCACTCATGAATTGATGAGTACTTGGGTTGATTCCACATCTTTGCAATTCTGAATTGTGCTGCAATAAACATTCTAGATGTTGCACCAGCAGTGTATAAGTGTTCCTTTCTCTACACATCTATATCAGCATGTATTGTTTTAGGGCTTTTTGATAAGAGCCATTCTCACTTGAGTTAGGTGATATCTCATTGTGATTTTGATTTGCATTTCTCTGATGATTAGTGACACTGAGAATTTTTGCATATGTTTATTGACCATTAGTCTATCTTTTTTTGAAAAGCTTCTCATGTCTTTTGCCCACTTATTAATAGTGTTGTTTGATTTTTTCTTGCTGATTTGCTTGAGTTCTTTGTAGATTCTAATTATCAGCCCTTTACTGGATATATACCATACAAATATTTTCTCCCATATTGTAGGTTGCCTATCTGCTCCATTGATTGTTTCTTTGGCTGTACAGAAGCCTTTTAATTTAGTCATCCCATTTATTTATTTTTGTTGTTGCTGTGATTGCCCTCGGGTTCTTCTTCATAAATTCTTTGCCTAGGCCAATAGCTAGAAGAGTTTTTCCAATATTTTCTTCTAGAATTCTTATAGTTTAATGTCTTAGATTTAAGTCTTCTGCCCATCTTGAATTAATTTTTGTGAGTGGTGAGAGATATGGATCCTGTTTCAATCTTCTACATTTAACTATCCAATTTTCCTAGCACCATTTATTGAATAGGAATTCTTTTTCCTAGTGTACACAAATCAGTAGCATTCCTATATACCTGCAACAGCCAAGCTGAGAATCAAATCAAAGACTCAATACCTTTCACAATAGCTACAAAGAAAATAAAATACCTAGGAATATATTTAACCAAGGAGGTGAAAGATCTCTACAAAGAAAACTATGAATCACTGAGGAAGGAAATTGCAGATGATATAAACAAATGGAAAAACATATCATACTCATGGATTGGTGGAATCAACATTGTTAAAATGAACATACTACCCAAAGTGATTTACAGATTCAATGCAATCCCCATCAAAATATCAATGTCATTTTTCACAGATCTAGAAAAAATAATTCTATGCTTTGTTTGGAACCAGAAAAGAGCCTGAATAGCCAAAGCAACCTTAAGCAAAAGGAACAAATCTGTAGGCCTCACTTCACCAGACTTTAAGCTATACTAGAAGGGTATAGTAAACAAAACAGCATGTTACTGGCACAAAAATAATGACATAGACCAATGTAACAGAACAGAGAATCCAGATATAAAACCAGCCACATATTCCCATCTGATCTAATTAAATTTAATATTAAAAGTTATATATTTATAAGATGTCCTTTCATCTCAAATATTGTTTAGTCTCGAACCCTGGCATGTTAAATATGTACATTGAAACTCATTACCCCAAAAGCAATCACAGCAACAACAAAATTAAATAAATGTGCCCTGATCAAATTAAAAAGCTTCTGCACAGCCAAAGATACAATCAATCAGGCAAATAGACAACCTACAGAATGGGAGAAAATATTCTAATGCTATACATCCAATAAAGGGCTGATAACCAGAATCTACAAAGAACTCAAGCAAATCAGCAAGAAAAAAAATCAAACAACCCCATTAAAATTGAGCAAAAGACATGAACAGAAGCTTTTCAAATGAAGATGAGACTAATGACCAACAAACACATGAAAAAATTCTCAATGTCTCTAATCATCAGGGAAATGCAAATCAAAACCACAATGAGACATCAACCAACTCCAGTTAAAATGGCTCTTATCAAAGAGTCCCAAAACAAGAGATGCTGGCATGGATGTGGAGAGAAAGAAACACTTATACATTGTTGGTAGGACTGCAAACTAGTACAACCTCTATGGAAAGTAGTATAAAGATACTTCAAAGAACTATAAGTAGAACTACCATTTGGTCCAGCAATTCCACTACTAGGTATTTACTCAAAGGAGAAAAACATGTTTTATACAAAAGACACTTGCACTCAAATGTTGATAGCAGCACAGTTCACAATTGCAAAGATATGGAAACAACCCAAGTGCCCATCAATACATAAGTGAATTAACAAAATGTGGTATATGTATACCGTAGAGTACTACTAAGCCATAAAAAGTGGTGATCTAGTATCTTTTGTAACAACCTGGATGGAACTGGAGTTAAGTGAAGTATCACAAGAATGGAAAAACAAATACCACATGTACTCAATACTAAATTGTAACTAATTGATCAATACTTACATGCACATATAGAAATAAAACTCAACAGAAATCTAGCAAGTGGGAGAGGGAGGAGGGGATGGGTAAATTCTCAACTAATGGTGCACAGTTTCTGGGTGAAGGGCAAACTTATAATTTTGATTCAAATGGTACGAAAGCACATTACATAACCAAAATGTGTGAACCCTAAAAATATTCTGAAATAAAAAAACCTCATTACAAAATAGTTAAGATCATATTTTAAATTAAAATTTACATTGAAAAGTTAAATACCAGATTCTTACAATATTACTTTAATCTACAACATACAATGTCTAGTCCCTAGGCAAAAAGTGAATGTATTTTATATAAAGTCTGATAATGGTGTTTTGATAAGAATTTTCTCCTAGTTTGGTTAACACAAATAGATATGAGATCTAATTTTAGTTCATGTGAGAGTAATCTGAAAAGCAAAGATATATTACTCTTTCATAAAATGTTAGCTATGTTACAAAACAATCCCCAGCATATTAGGCATTGTGCCTCGGAATTTCACAGTAATAACCAAGGGGAAAGAGAAAGTAATAACAATATGATTTAATAAACATGGTTTCATATAAAAAACTAACAAACAAGTGGAAATATTTCTTTATAATTTCATTAAAGAAACCAACTTGTCCTCTAGGCAATCGAAGGCTGGAAATTATCTTCTGATACTTTTATTACACTGATCAATAACATATATAGTTTTTATGAGATAGTTTCTTGCTTTTGAGAGAAAATATAACACATAAAAATAAAATAATATCACATCTACTTTGATTCTTATGCATGAATTTAAGCATATTTTTTTTAAGAAAAGGGAAAAAGAAAACAAAAATGGCCTTGTGTCCTAGTCGAGGCACCTTTCTCAAGAAAGTAATCTCTTCCCAGCCAGCTAGATCCCTGGCCCTTCAACAGTGACAAAGGTCCAACAGGAAGGAAGTCTTTCTTGAGAGAATGTGATTTCCCCTACATTTTTATGGCATACAGTGTGTGCCTCTCTCCACCCCACTGGATTCTTTCGGTCTGGAATTCCCTTCATAATGTCCTATTTTAAGCATCATCCTTCTGGTACCCAAATCATCTGGCTTCCTGGGTATGCAATCAGAGGCACAGGGCCCCATGCTCAGAAGAGCCCCATGCATGGTTTAGTGTCCTGCTGTCTCTGCCTTGAAATTCTTTATAATTTTGTCTTTGAACTTGTATTTTGTAAGTGAAGTCCAATGGGACACCGGAACGTGCACATGAACAGAGCAGATGCGTGAAATGTGAGCGTCCTCCATTCCTGGATTCCTATTTGCATAGAGTTTTCAGATATCCCATGAGCACAGGATTCCGGTGGGCCCACGATGCAGGGCAGTTCAAGGTAAGCGTCTTAGGGCTGCCTGAGTAAGAAGGGTGCTGATAGCCTGGAGAAGCCACCTTCTGCTCTAACCAGATCTTGTTTCCAACACAGAAAGAAGGCAATGGTGTTCTAAGAAACAATGACAAAGGAATGCTATCATATCCCTTCTTATCATTGTTACTTCCCTGTATCGGCTAACCACTTATGCTGAAAATGCTAACATAGGAGGCAAGGGGAAGATAGGGCAACACATATTTCCTTTTCCTTTAGTCCTTCCTTACTCATCAATAAGCTGAAGGTAGATAGTGTTGGTAGAATGTGCACATACAAAGAAGGAAAACAAAAAAAAAAGCTCAGTTTGTGCAGCTTTTCCACTGCTCCAATAAGAATGAAATACACCTGTATTTAGAAAATCTAAAATATGAATTGTGTAGTGTCAGTAATTCTGCATGTGAATTAAAGCTGACATTGCACAGTATAAAGATGAATGGTAAAATTCATGCAAATAATTCAAAATTTTAATTTTTTAAGATTTGGAACTTCATGAAATAGCAAATAAAAACCACCATGACAAGTCGAAGGGCTGAGACAGAAAGGGAAAGCTTTACCGTTTGGTAACATTGATGACAAGCTTTTCTTGCTTTTTAAACAAAGGACTCCTCACTTTCATTTTGCACAGAACCCTGCAAATTATGTGGCTGGCTCTGGCCCAAATGCCTCACTGAAGTCATCTTTGATGCCTACCATTGCTCATTAAAAATTAATTACTCTCTGCCTTTCACTTCTAATTATTTTTAAACTTGTATGTAGCACTTTATTTTACCCATGTTGTTTGGAATTATAGTTACTATGTACTTACATGTAGCTACTGCTAGCTGGTGTAATTTCCTCCAAATGTCCAACCTGTGGGTCACCTACATCAGGATCACCTGGGAGAGGGGTGGGCACTCTCGTAATAAGCTCTCCCTCAGGTTGGAGAACACTGATATAGTGTAGTTGTTCTCCAAGTGTGGTCTGAGGTCCATCAGCATCAGCATCACCTGGGATCTTATTGTGCCCCACCCCAGATTTCTGGTGGGGTGGGGGAGCACCAGCGATGTGTGTTTTAGCAAGTCCTCCAGGGGATCCAGATGCATGCTACAGTTTTAGAACCACTGATCGAGCCAAAAGAACATGAGCTCTTGAAGCCGCTAGACTGGGGGTTGGAATCCTGGCTGTACTACTCACTACCTCTGTGACCTTGGGCAAACTGTCTCTTCCTGAAGACACACTGAGAACCTGAAGCAAGAGAAGGAAATGTGTAATACCTGCAAATGCCCTATTTTAAAAAGTCTCTCTTTGTTTAGAAACTATACTTCTTTGCCTTCTATGTTATTGTTAAAGAATAGGGAGAAACCTAATCTGAATGCATTAAAAAGATTCTAATTAGATATTTCATGGGCCCCTCGAGGAAAGTAAGAGAGGGGTCAGAACACCGGTCCCTCTTGGAATGGGGGCTTGAGTCATGCCACAGGGAGTTGGCTACGGAGAGTGACACCCTCTTGGAGGTCAGCACCCAGTGAGCTCCCGATGCAGCTCAAAAGCACTGAACCGACAGTAGATGAATCCCTGTCTCAGACAGAGGCCGGAAGGAAATCCATCATGTCTGAATACTGCTTGCACTGTGTTTATTAAGAGATCAAACAGAGAAAGCCTTTTGGCCAGCCTCTGGCTCCTGTTATCCTGCAATTTCTATTTCATTGTGATACAAGAGAAACCAAAATACAGTTTTAACCAGATTGGGGTTATAGCCCTAATTCTGATAAGCTCTCAGAAACTTGTTCAGCATTCAATTTAATCAAATAGTAGAAACTGGAATATGTAGAGGAAAGATACAGAAACCATGTTCGTGCCTTAAATGAACAATGCGTTTATGTGTGTGTGTGTGTTATATGTGTGATTATGGGCTTTTTGTTTTACTATTTTATTTATTTGATTACAATACCAAAGCAAAATGCCAATTTCATTAATTTTATGTTTATTTTTACATAACATTGAAATACTGGTACTGAAACTGACATTTTATGTTTTTTAATGTATTTAGAGTTCATGAAGCAAAAAGTAAAACCAAATATTTAATGTGTAACAACTAAAAAATTAAATATACCCTAAAACAAGTAAAAATGTAAATTTTAAAAAGTATGCATATTAAACATACATTGGTATTGCAAAATTGCTTATGAGCAGTAAATTAATAATTACTCAAAAACACTATATAAAATAAAAACCCTATCAACCCTAGAAAGTTGAAAATTAAATATTACTTAAAATTTCAGTTTATCAAAACAAAAGAGAGTCATAGTGAGAGTCTACTTTGGTGCAAATTTTTCCAGCTGTTGAAAAATCTTTGATACTTTATAGGAGTGTTAGAGTTATAACTCTAAGGTCATGAATGGAGACATTAGAGTTACAAACTGACTTCAGATATTTTTCTCTGACTTAACATTTTAAAATAATCTCTTCTCGTTTGGCAGCTTTGGGGAGGTGTTTCTGAAAAGCTTTTACTCTTTTGAAGAGTGTACCTTCTTATTGATTGTGAGCTACAGCTTTGTTTCAAAGACAGCATTGCCAGCTTGCCTTTGATCTTCTAGCTTCATCATCTGTAGATGGAGTATTTGATGCAGTTACCTGTACCAATTGCAATTCCATCATGTTTATATTCCACTTTTTCAGAAAGTGTTTGAACTAAAGTAAGAAATATTCCTTGCAATAGAAACTTGGCTGCATTGATTGTCATTTTCATTCTTCTCTTGAGGATTATAGAGTTGTAGAAGAATGCTTACTAAATGAGCGCAGTTTTGTTGGATTTGCAATTTCAGTGCAGCAAATAACTCTCTAGGTATAACTCAAGTTGTAAAAGATTCAGATTCAGAATTTTAAAAAATATTTTAAAATAAGTATTGCTCCCAGGAGAATACAAACAATTCAATACTTAAAAAGTGTGCACTGCAATTATTTCTATAAACGACATAAATAAAAATCATAGTATACTTGTGCACACACTAGTAGTAAAATTTCTATTTCACACACATCATCTTATGATGATGTGAGCTCAACATGAAGTGTAGGGAGATGGTGTTTCTTTTTCTGAGAACAGTTCCCATAATATCGAAAGCCACAAGACAGAGTTGACGGAAACATGAGGATGCTCCCCCAAATTTGGAAACCTCTGAAGTCTCTACCTGCTTTAAATTCAGGCAAGTGCTAAAATGCTCATTGCTGCCCATGCTGGCGTTGGAGGCAGCTGTGAAGTGCACTGCAAACCTCTGGGGAGGAAAACATGTTAAGCCCTTGAGCCAGCCAAGGAGCCTGCTTGCCCCCAGCGGAGGTAAAGGCAGATCAGAGTCTCGATTGTCCTGCTCACAGCATGGGTCTGGGCAGCTCAACTCAGTGCAATTAAGGAACTGCACATCTGAAGTTTGGAGACCAGCTGAGTCAGCAATATAGAGGCTGAGAAGACCAAAGCGGGGTTTTGTAAGACGCTCCCAACAGAGCCTGCATCTGTTCCTTTGCTCCATAGAGCAAACGTGAAGTTTTACATGAAAACCATCCACAGTTTTCTAGTTTCCTTTCCCTTTACTCAAACCCCCCAAATGCTGCGGCCATACTGCTGACCACTCCGGCCTCTGGCCTCATTTCCAGTGGATATCTGGCCAGCGGGGGCCAGGCCCAGCATTTCCTCCTTCACAGCAGCCAAACCATCCAGGGCAATCTCCAGCAGCCAAGGAGGCTAGAGAAGTTGCTTTGTCAGCAGATGAGATCAAAAGCAGACAGAGAGAGGAAGTTCAGGGCTAAGAGGCCAGGTGATTCTCTATGACCCATTTTGTTCTGGGAGGCTAGCGCCCACCCAGAACTGCACACCTCCCAGAAGCGACGGCATGCTTTCTGGCTTTGTATCTCTGTAAATGACTCTTTCCCAATTCGATTGATAATGACTCATGAGTCTAAAACCACAGTATGAAATAAACTGGAGCCCATATGAAATTTAATTCAATAAACATTTGTGTATCTTTTTATAACCAGCATTATATTAGAAGCTAGCATATAAAGACAAATAGATTAAAAATCCAAGTGTTCAAGAAGCTCACACTGCAGAAGTATAAATACTCACATGGCAATTAATGAGACAGAGACACAGCCAAGATGCTTAGAAACAAAGAGGAGGGTCAGGCAAGGCTTTAGGTTCCTGACACAAAGAAGGTAGCATGTCTGGGCTGGGTCTTGAAAGGTTAAGCAGGACGTTACCAGGTACTAGTAGGGAAAAGTCATCTACATAGAAAAATTAACATGGACACAGGTAGGGGGCAAGAAAACCAGGATGTGTTTAGAAAATACAGGAAGCACCACGGGGTTAGGTGTATGATTGGAGCAGGTAATTAACGACCTGGAATAAGGTTGTGAAGTGGGGCTGGGACTCAGCTGCAAAGGGCATTGTCTATCTGGACATCTGGGGTTAATGGAAGAACACCATTGCTAGATTTCAAGCAGCTAAATGCAGTAACAGCTTATGTTTTAGAAAGTTCACTTAGGTGGCAGTGCGAAAGAGAGAAATGCAGACAGAGGTGACAGTTAAGGATACCAAAGGAAGAAGGAGATAGGGTGGTATACTTAAGGGAAACAGGATTGAGAAAAGATTTAAGATGGAGGAGATTTGAATATGCTATAGGCTGGTGGTCAGTTGCCACTGGAGATGGAGAGATTGATGGTACACGAGAGAGCGGAGACTATGATGAAGATTTTTACCCATGCCTAGCCTCACATGCTGAGTTTCTTTCAAGTAACTATATGCAGTATGTTAGCATCAGTTGCTTCATAAAAAACACACTAAATATTCAATGTAATTGCTTAACAATACAAAGGATATAATGAAAACGTAGCAGAAGTCACTAGAGAAATGTCTTTATCTCAGGGTAGATGGAATGATGTGAACTAAATTAGCCTAGCAAGAAAGGGTAAAATGATGGATGAAACAAGATCATATCACAGGATAGTCAAGTTCCCAGTAAACCAAACTGATGTGAAGGGTGGTGAGGCAGAGGGTCAGCAGGGAGAAAGGGAGAGAGCATAAAAACAAGACAGCACATGGAAGAAAACAATAGTCAGAGGAGAAGAAAGACAAGGGCAGAAAAGTCCATGTGTTTGTGGAAAGCAGAATAGCAATTTGGGAAGCTTCAACCAGCTCACACATCCTGCTGTCCCCTACCTCTCACCACTCCCAGCCGAGGCGAAGGCTGTGCATGATCTGTGGCTTGGGGCACAGGAGGCTCTCTGCAGCATCTCTGCGTCTCTTGTATCACCCCACAGTAAACCGGCTGTCCATCTTTTCAACCTGGCTGACCACCACTCATACTCATAAAGAGAGCTGTCCCCAGGAGGACCTGGCCCAGAGATCCTGGGACACGCCCTGATTTCCCTTCACCTTCAATCACCTATTGCATCCTAAACAATGAATAAGGCTGCGCTGTGCTTCCTGGCTCGAGGAGTGTTCACCGCTTCCCAAAGTGATAGATGGGGATGGTGGTGGGCAAAGCTGAGCTTATGCTTTCTAGATTCCTCCATAAAGTGTGTCCAGAGCCCAGCTCAGTGCTTCTCAAATTTTGCTAAATGCAAGTTCTGATTCAGCAATTGTAGGGCGGAGGCCAAGTTTATGAATTCCTAACAAGGTCCCAGGTGATATAAATGCTGCTAGTCTATGAACCCCACCTTGAGTAGCAAGGCTCTAGGAAATTCTCTTTGCTCTCCTCGTAGAGAATCTGTACAGAAATGTGGCAGGATGTCATTTCTGCTTTACTCCTAGACAAATACTGCCACGGAGCTGTCCTTGGCTCTGAGATCAGTTTCTCGATGAACTTGGCCTAAGTTTTTCTGACCATAGTCAAAGGAGTCTAGGCTTGGAGAAATCTGTAAGTACAATTTCCTCTTCTGTCTTACTGGCATAGAAAAGACAGGACTGGTACTCCTGGGACTCACCCACATAGCACAGCAGAATAGATGAGCCCATAGAGAAATCAGATTTCCAAATGACTTTTGCTTATGACCTGATTTACGCCTCCACAAAGAGTGAGGGAAATGAGTTCCTTTCCCGATCTAGGCCCTACTTCCTTGCTGGATCATCTCTGTTTGGGGGCAAAGGAAAAAACAAACCAAAAACTTGAGGATTTGTGCAAGGTTTCACTTGACTAAGGAAACAGATGAAGGCAAAAGTTTTCTAGAATGTTTATATTTAGGTTCTGCCCAAGGGGAGCTCTTTTTATCACCTGAATATGTCACTTTAAGTTGAGAAACAGCAGGAGAGGAGAGACTGGCATTGAAAAATACTCAAAACAAGGCACGACGCTTCAGTTAGCTCTGGCACAATGGATTTTACAAAAAGGAAGTGTTCTTTTCAGTCCTGTTGTGTCAGTTTTGCTCAGTTCCGCAAACACGCATTTGAGCGTCTATTACATAGCGGGTGCTGTGCTGGGTGCTGAGCACACGGCAGTTAGAAATGATTGCTGTCCTTGGAGAGCACTCAGTACTACGTGGGAGACAGACAAGCAGAGAGATAACGTCTACGCAGCATCGTCTGGGCAGGGATGGAGGTAAGTGAATGATGTCTGAAGCACAGATGGGGCCTCCTCACCCAGCCTGGAGGCGGGAGGCATAAAGCAAGGAGGAGGTGAATAGATCACATCCAAGCTGAATCTAAAAGCTTGAGTAGCAATCAGGCAGGCGAAGAAGTTTTAGAAAGATGCTGGTCTTAATGCTCATCATTGACTATTTCTGGTTGTTCTCTCTTCCGGGTGCCTAATATAGAATAGCATGCCCCTGTCCTCTTCCTTTTAGGTGTGGCCACGTGACATGCTTGAGCCAATGAAATGTGAGTGAAAGTGACACATGTCACTTCTAGGTAGACGCTTTAAACACCAGCATGTGATTTACCGCAGTCCCTTCCCACTGCTACAGACACCGTGGAAGCATATGTCAAAATGAAGCCCCCGTCAGTCTGGGTTCTTGAATGACTGCAATGAGCAGAAACAAAGCTTTGTTGTTTAAAGCCATGAAATTCCAGACTTGCTACTGCAGCTATGCTGGCCTGTCCTCACTGAGATGCAAGGGCATTCCAGGCAGGGAATTTTGTTTACAAAGTCTCAGAGATACTCAATACCTTTGATCTGGGAAGCGTAAATGGTTTATAATACCAGGATGTATAATGCAGAGTGAGGTAGATGGGCCTCAGGATGGCGCTTCACTTCTCTGGGTGTCAGGATAACAGAGACTTAATTAGGTGATTGAAGCAAAGGGCTGGCCAGGTGAACTTGGGTTCCCTTTCAAACTAAAGACTTTGGTTTTTACAGAATTGAATGCAGGTTATGATCACTTCCTCTGGGAACTCCCCAAATTTCCAGACATGACTGGACTTTTACCTCTGGGAAGCTACAGCGTTTTTTAAAGCCCATATTATAGTAGTAAATATGTTTATGAAGTGTTTACTTTTGTTATCTTCATTAGACAACGTTTCTTGATGACCGAAAATATTTCCGTTGTCTTCCCAAGGCACTGCACAATGCCTAGGAGGGTGATGTGTCTGTTGAATAAACTGAAACACCCAGCTTCTCTATGCGACATACCTTATGCAGCTTCTCAGATTCTTTTGGCCTCCCCTGTCTCCCAGTCTATCGGTTGTGTTGCTCCACCTAAGCCACTCAAATGGCCAAGCGATTCCCTGTGAGACCATGTGGTTCCACTGCCTGAGGACAAACAGTGACAGTGTTCAGCTCCTATTGCCACTTCCAGACTGATGAGGGACACACTGCAGAGCTTTCCAAGTAGCTGCTGAAAAGGCTAAGAAAGACAGCTCAGAAGCAAGTCTTCGGGTAATTTTTTAAGACTGGAAGATTGGGGGAAGCCATCAGATAAATTCTCTTTCCCTCCCTAAAGGGACTGTTTCCAAGAAGACCCTGTATGGAGGTGACCTGCCTGGCTGAGCAGGTGATCCTGCTGAGTAATTGACTCAATCTCCTCAACGTTCATTGTGACCTAGTGTCCAGGTGGTAATAATTCACCTTTTATTGTTTCCCATCCTCGTGCCTCAATTTTATCTTTCATTATTCTCACCTCCCTGAACTAAGAAAAAAAAAAAGTATTAGCACATACTCGGTGGTGCAGACTTTGTTTTAGCCCAAAAACTTGGGCTAAAACAGTTGGTTTCAAAAATGGTTCTAGAAAGCAGACCCTCGATAAGATTTGGAATTTGATTGCCCATATGCCAGAAATCAATAAGGACTGCAATGCTGGATGGTTAATAACCCCTGATATGCAATGACATCACAGATACTTAGGTTTTCACCCATGGTTGATTGAGATGAGGTGCATTTGAGGAGCAAACTGTTGAGAGATCTAACAATTGTGGTCTTTCATCAGTATGAAGGCAATTTTATAATTATATGTATTTAGGAGCAGTGTGCCTGTTTTTGACTGTACTGGACTCCTTGCAAAAGAAAAGTATAGCCCCAGGGCATGTAATTGCACACTGTGAGTCTCTCTTTAGTGTCTTTAAAGGAGACTATTGGCTCCCAATGTTTCAAGGTAGATAGTGCTAAAATTCAGGCCCAGAATTGAATTATAAAGTGCCATTCCTGCAAAGTATACTTTTATATGTGTAGTGTGGACAGGCCTCTTATGTGGAAATCAGTGCCCTGATTGAGCCATGAAATGGGGATATCTGTATGGGTGAACCTCAGAATTTTAAGCCACCAAGTTCTTTTGCCCTTTCTCCATTTCCCAGAGAACAGCCTGCCTTGCCTGGGTGCCACCTAATGGTCTCACCTGAAGGCAAGTGCCTTAAAATATGATGCTTATTCTTGTCAGTATCTTTCCTATCCCCTCTCATTGCTTTCAGGCCAATTAACAGAGTAAGGAATCAGCACAGCCCAAGTGAGAAAGTATAAGCTCTGCTTTTGGAAAAAAAAAATAGTTTACATGCCAAGGGAATTATCTGATCTGGCTTATGTATACTGACAAGATCTAGAGGAACATGATATGAGAAATGGATCCTGAGAGTGTTGGATGGGGAGAGGGATGAAGGACACAGAATATATGTTGGATAGGGAAGAATTTATTGATATGGGGAATGTGCCATGATTTGAGATTTAGTGCTGTGGCAAGGATACCTGGAGCTTGTTCAATGTTCTGTAGATATGGATCTGGAACATTGAACATGATGGTGGCTTCCATAAAAATGAAGTTGAAGATGCCCAAACTTCCCTGGCACAGTATTAAGGAACATATCAGAATACTTAGTAGAGTGCCATAAACTTAACCAAGCAGTAGTCTTGACTACAACAGTTAGGCCACATGTAGTATATTTACTAGAGAATTTCAACATAGCCTTTGGTCCATAGTCTGCTATGGATTTAGTGAATGCTTTCTTCTTGATACACATCAATAGGAAGAATCAAAAGCAGCATGTCATTACGTTAAGAGGATTATAGATATATGTTTACTGTTTTGCCCCAAGGTTATAATGTAGTCTTCAGAGACCTTGATCAACTTGACATTCCAAATAACATGACATTAGTCTACTGCATTGATGACATCATGTTAAGTGGATTGGATAAATTAGAAGTGGAGTGTCCCCTAGCTGCCCTAGTAAGAAATATGCATGCCCCAGGTTGGGAGAGGGAAAAGATTTAGGATCCTGCCCCATCAGTGAAGGTTTCAGGGGTCCAGTAGTTAAGGACATGCCAGGGCATTCATTCTAATGTAAAAGACAAGTTTTGTACCTCTCACTTTCTACTATTAAAAAAGAGGCACGATGCTGTGTCTCCTTTTGGATTTTCGGGGCACATATACTATACTTGGCAAAATTTCTACAATCCATTTATTGGTCAACTCAGAAGACTTCAGAGAGCAAATAGGATTCTGCAGTAGGTACAGGCTCTACAAGCTGCAGTTTCAGTGGTTGCTAGTGGTTTGGATAAAGATAATGTATGGATTTTCTTAAAAAGCCACAATAGAAGAACTATGGACAGATCAATAGTGTTCTGGAGTAGATTATGCCTTCTGCAGCAAAGAACTACAATGTTTGAAGAATAGTTCCTGTAGGAACACTTATATACTGCTGCTGGGACTGAAAAATAGTACAACCTCTATGGAAAGTAGTATGGAGATTCCTTAAAGAACTAAAAGTAGAACTACCATTCCATCGAGTAATCCCACTACTGGGTATTTACCCAAAGGAAAAAAAGACATTCTATCAAAAAGACACTTGCACTCGAATGTTTATAGCAGCACAATTCACGACTGCAAAGAGGTGAAAACAACCCAAGTGCCCATCAATATATGAGTGGATTAATAAAATGTGGTATGTGTATAACATGCAGTACTACTCAGCCATAAAAAAAATGGGGAACCAATACCTCTTGTATTAACCTGGCTAGAACTGGAGATCATTATTCTAAGTGAAATATAACAAGAATGGATAAACAAACACCACACGTACTCACCATTAAATTGGAAATAATCAATCAACACTTATGTGCACATATGGAAATAACATTTATCAGAAATCAAGCAGGTGAAAGGAGGGAGGAGTGGATGGTAAATTCACACCTAATGGGTACAATGCACACTATCTGGGTAATGGACACACTTATAATTTTGACTTAAATGGTACAAAAGCAATTTATGTAACCAAAATGTTTGTACCCCTGTAATATTCTGAAATTAAAAAAAGAAAAAGAAAAAGAAAAAGAGTTCCTGGTGTTTAAATGCTTTAAATCTAGCTTGCTTTCTGGTTTGGTAAAGTTTGATTGTAACTTAGCCATGTCTATTTATCTAAGTATTGCATATTTGCTTTGGCACTAAAATGGCAGAGTTGAATGGTTATGAAAGAGACTTCATGGCCCACAAACCCTAAAGTTTACTATCCAGCCCTTTACAGAAAAAGTTTCCTGACCCCAGACTTAGGGCACAGTCTCTTGTTTGCCACAGGGCTACCAAAAGGGCTGTGTGATACTATAAAAGGTAGAGATGAAGTAATTCCTTGAAGGGAAAACTTTGACCAATCGGATACAGGAGATGGGAGAAAACAAGCAATTAACTTCTCTTCCCTTCCTCCCTACTCTGAAGCACGCTCTACCTCAGCTTTACCTTGGTTATAATAGCTGCTTTAAAGTTTTTATCTGATAATTTCAGCATCTGGGTCATCTCAGAGTTGTCATCTGTCTTTTACTTGAGAATAGGTCAGATTTTCCTGGTCCTTGGTATGTCTAATAATTTGGGATTGTACCTGGAATATTTTATACAATATGCTGTGAAGCTCTGGATCTTATTAAAATCCTCTAGGAAAAAAAAAAAAAGATTTTCTGGGTTTTTTTTTTTTGGTTTTTTTTTTAGCAGATAACGAACCTGTCTTGTCTTCTGTGGGCAAGGGTTGCAATGTCAGTTGAGTTTTCAAAGCCTTTGCTACGCTGGTTTGATCTTCTTCTCACATGTGCCACAGAAGGGGTAGTCTTGGCTAGGGGCAGTGGCCAGGGGCAGTGGTTTATGTGGTAGCTCACTTCTCAAGGCTGTGATTCTTTGGATGTGTTCTACACGTGCACAGCTTGGGGTGAACCTGGCACTTGTATCAATTCATATGTGAAGTTGGGGGATCTCTTTCTCCCATTCGCCCCTCTGCAATATCTTTCCCATTATCTTTGGCTCCCCTGGGGGATCTTTTTCTACTTCTGTGGTTGAAAAGATAGGGTTTTTCTTGAAGTTGTGGACACCATCACTACTGGTCTCATGAATAAATGAAGAGGAAAAAAAGAGAGAGAAAGAAAAGTAACAGGAATTCCCCTTACACTCTTTGCACAACAGGGACCTATTTCCCTAATTCCTTTATTTACAGCGATGGATTTTTATCTCAGGGTTTTTAGATGTTCTTGCTACTGTGGCAGTGCAACTCTTGTGACTGGTCTTGGGGCAGGACCGGTAGAGAAAAAAGAGAGGAAAACAACAACAAGGATTCTCCTCACACTTTGCGGCTTGCAATGGGCTCCTATTGCCAACTCTGCGGCTAAAAAGATGTGAAGATTTCAGAGTTTTTGTTATCTGTGTTTGCTATTTGACTTGCCCTCAGGTCAAAGCCCAGAGATAAAGGAAGAAAAAAACATAACAACCAGAAAAACGCCAGGAAACTGCCATCACATTAGTTCTTTAAGTTTTGACTTCTCTCTTCAATTCACCTGCTACTGTTTGCTTTTCAGAGTCCTTAAACTGTTGCTGTCTTAATTATGCCCAGAGTTTTAGTTCTGATCAATCCAGGATAGGGCTAACTGTACCTTGGCCATATCCAGAAGGACCTACTTAAAGTATTAGGTTATATCTGTTCCCTTCCCTCCCCACCCCAAAGTCCTCCCTATGTTTCTGGCCAGATCAACTAGAGGCTTCTTTGTTTTTACGGGGAGAGATTACCCAGGTCATGGAGGAGGACACAGGAAGTCTGAGGGATGAAAAATGGACAGGAAGAGATTAAATAGTCTCGTTCTAAGGAGTTCAACATGGAAATTTCTCCCTGTGGCCCTAGGATTTCCAAAATGATTAGTGTCTGAATGAAAAATCAGTCAGGATACGAAACAGATGTTGGCAACAAAAAATTCTATTGGCACAACGCTTTCAAAAGAACTAAGAGACTGATGAGAAGAAAGGATATCACAGAAGGGTAGCTCAGGTGAACCTGGGGAATGATATGCAATGAAATCTTTTAAATAAAGGCAGTTCCCTGCACTAAAATTGCTGCATAGCTGAGTGATGATTTACGAAGGCCTAAAAAGTAGATTCCCTCCCCTCAACCAGCAACACCTCCTTTTAACAGCTTGAAATCTAAAATCATGGCCTGTTTTTCAGTTCCCTGCTTGAAGGAGGCCATGGCAAAGAGTTGGGTTTCCTTGCGGCCAGTTGCTGACACCGTGCCATGGTCATGGTCATGCCTAGCCTTGGCCTTCTGTCTCACTAACACCTCCAGTGAAGTGCAAGGAGAACCAGGCATTGGGGTGAAGAGGGCTGGGATGTGGTTTTTACTGTTATGGGAGACTTGGGCCAGTCCTAGTCATCTCTTTGCCTAAGCCTTAGCTGCATTGCCTGCGAAGTGGGAATAATGACACTCTTGTTGAAGAGTGCTGAGAATAAATAAGATAGTGTGTAAAATCGTTCCTCACTCCTGACCGATCTCTCCCTTCAGGCTCCAAATAAGACTTGAATTATAGATTATATTATCTGAAAGAGAAATTTATATCTTCAAATGTTAATTAAACCCTGCTTATAAAATATTGCATAGTAAACATTCTTAGATCTCCCTTATTGAACACATAAGAATGATTAATAATCAACATGCATTATTAATGTATAACTGTTTCAAAAATTTTGAGGTGTACTCTCTCAAGTAGGTTAGCATTCTATGTCTCCCTATTATTATATAAATTATTGACATGATAATCTTCATAGAAAAAATTTGAAATTAATAGGAGTTGAATTAATTACATTTTATTTTCCTATTCTAAGTACTAGTTTTACTTTGTGTTATTCAGTTTTTAAAGTCAAGTCATGACTTTTATACCATGCACAGAGACCAACATCATGCTTTGCACTTAATACATGTTGATTAAATTAATTAATGACCGGTGACACGCTCTGAATTATGACTTCTTAGATTGAATTAAGAAGATCCACTCAACTCAAAAATATTAGAATCAAGAGGGATAAAAAGGAGATGCTAAAAAGCGTAGGTGAATTAATTTTGCATGTCTTTTAGATTTTGGTGACTTGGAAATTTGAAATTTCTAAGCATAATTGTTAATGTGCATCAAGATTTGATTTGATCACTGAGATTCCTCAGCTGCATTTATAAGTCCACTGTCTTCTAGCCCAGCAGGTCGAGACTGGATCTATGGTTTATGATTATTAGAGAAGTTTGGTATAAGGAGGGTGAATGGCCTCTGAAACAAGTCATTTATCACTATTTACACCTTTTAGGTTTTCTTTCCTTTATGACAGCACACTGTCAAGAAAGATGATTCTGGAGCTTTGTTGAGAAGGCAGGGAGTATTTGCTAGCAATGAGGCCTATCATTAGGTAGGCAATATGGGAATTGGAAAAAGAGACAGAGAAGGACATGAATATTCATTGAAGGCCTGCTCTGCATCAGTAGCTTTAGGTACATTATTTCATGTACTCCTCTCAATAACAGTCCTGAGAAAGAATAATAAGTGATATTTATTGAGGGCTTACCCTGGGCCCAGACCTATACATTCATTATCGCAACGAATCCTCAAAACAATCTATGAGGTGCAATTGCATATATATATTTTAGAGATGAGGTTTCTAGGGTTAAATATCTTTCCCTTGGTCATGCAATTACAGAGGTTGAACCAGAATTTTAAGACACTTAGTCTAACTTTAACATTTGAACCCTGAAATTCCTTTTTCTCAAAATAAAAATGCTTTTTTCTTATTATATAAATAAGGCATGCTGATGGTAAGAAAATCAACACAAAAACTCTCAAAATATTTATCTATTTAATTTTTCACTAGGTAATTCATTTACATACTTGAAAGAGTGAAAAAAAATGTAAGGTAATTACTGTTGTTAATCTACTGGGACTCTTTCTGGAGGGTTTTTATGCATATGTGGATTTATTTCTTTCTCCCTTTTTACACATTTATGGCAGGATATACATACTATCCTATACCTTGTGTTTTTTTTTTTTAACTTTAACCATATGTTAAGAAATCTTTGCAAATCAGAGCATGAAGAGTTTTAAATTCTTTTTAATAGCTGTATCATATTCTATTTTATTCATTTCTCAAATTAAAATCCACAACTTGCCAATTCTTGATAAATGGGCACTCAAGTTATTTTCAATTTTTTGCTCTTGTAAAAAATGCTGCAATAAACAACCCCTCCCATATATCATGTGTATTTGCCTCCAGGTGCTAATGTGTCTGTATTGCTGGGTCAAAGAAAAGAGGCAGGCGTTTATCATTCTGGGAGAAACCGCCCAGTTGATCTACATGGGGTCATGCCAATTCATCCTCTCACCTGCAGAGTTTAACGAGAGCTGTTTCCCCATAGCCTTGCTGATAGATTTTACTAAACTTTTGTATTTTTGCTGATCTGTTAGATGAAAAAATGATAAGCCAGGATACTTTGAATTATTTCTCATAATAAATGAGGTTGAGCATCTTCTCATATGTTTGAGAAACATTTTTATTTCCTTTTTGATACATTATCTATTCATACTCTTTATCCATTTTTCTGCTGGTCTTCCTTTATATATTAAGGAGTTAGCCATTTGTAATATGAGTTGTAAATAGCCTTTGCTAGTTTGTCTCTTGTCTCTTGACCTTAAGTAAGGTGTTTTCCCATGAAGAAATTTCTTTTTTTAGAGTCAAATTTTCCAGTCCTTTCCTTTATCACATCTAAATTTGGGTCCTAAGATTTCTTTGGAGACAATCCCACTGTTGAGGTTGAAGCATACATCTAATTTTACATATACCTACAGAGATCTCCGGTTTTCCCAATACCATTTATTGAATCATTTCATGACTGATTTGAGATAACTTCTTTATCATATACTGGATTCAAATCTCTACATAGATATGTCTATATATATATGTCTTTTTTGGACTTTGTATTCTATTCCATCAGTTTAAATATTCATATGTTATTACCATACTGTTTTAATAACTGAAAATTTTTAATATGTTTTAATATCTAATATGACTAATTTCCTGCCCCCGCCATTGTTGTTCTTTTTCAGAGTTTTCCTAGTTATTCTGATTTATGTTTCCATATGAGCTTTAAAATCACATTATCTAGTTTTTTAAAAAAAAATAGAGCCTTTTGGGATTTTTATTGGGATTGCATTAAAATTATACATTACATTATGAAAACTTCACATCTTTGTTATAGTGTGTGTTTGTGTTTCCATTTTTAAAAAGTCATTTTAGGTTTTTGAGATTATTATAAATGTTTTTTTCCATTTTGGGACCTACATATTTTTATTAATTTCTGTCTTGGTTTCTATATTGATGTAGTCTTTTCTTACATTACATTAAATATCATTGATGTGGTTGTTGCATATGTGTGTGCATGTGTGTGTGTGTGTGTGTGAGAGAGAGAGAGAGAGAAAGCTAATTATCCTTTTATTTGTATACCCCTGAGAGAAATATACAAGAGCTGTAACACAAGGAGGAACACTCTGTTAACTGGGAGTGCTCAGAATTGTTATAAAATAGATGAAGCAAATGCCAAAGAGCACAACAGATAGGCCTCAGTGCTTCCTCCAGGTGACCAGCTTAAACCTTAACTGTTTTAACTGTCCTAGAGTACCCTTTAGTTAATTGTAATACGAAAATCCCTACTAGAAAATTATAATATTGACATAACATGGGTTGTATGAAGACACGTGATTGTGCTGTGCATGTTTACTCTGTTTTATATGTGGACACGTTATGACACAATAAAAGAGCTCTGCATCACTCACTGGGAAGGGATTTAAGGCCACACAGTGAGCAGGCTGTGTGGATTTTACTCTCTGGAGAGATCCTGTGCGGCCCAGGAGTGAATGCCTTGTGTAAGTAACCTCTAATAAACTCATAAACTCGCCAAACTGGACTCCATCTCAGTTTGGAGGGTGGTTTTTCTCTATTGTCCTGGGATTTTCCTCAAACACCCCCTAACACCTTTCTGAATTCTCTTATTGATTGTGGTAGCTTTTCAGTTAGCTTTCTTGTTTTCCAAGTATACGGTCATAGCATCTGCAAATTATCATAATTTTTCCTTCTTCTTTCCAATTTTTAGAATTATGATTTCTTCCTCTTTTCCAGTTATGTTGGCTATTACTTTAGTACACTATCAAGCTCTGACTATAATGGGAATGTTTTAGTACTTCCTATTAAGCACGATGCTAGCTTTGGGGTTACAACTGAAGTATGTTATCTTGCTGTAGACTTTATTTATCTAACATTATTTTATTGCAGTTTTTAAAAATTAAGAAGGATATTGAATTTTGTCTGGTGGTATCATTTAATACCATTTTCCCATGCTTATTTAATCTCAAACGTAGGTGGTTTTGTCATTGATTTATAGAAATGGTTTTATGTTATATGCACTTACCTGTATCTTATATTTCTCATTACATAATACTTTTGCGGAATTGTTTTCAAATGACCTCATATAGCTCTAGCTCATTGTTTTAATGGCTGTGTGACAGTCCATGGTTTGGCTATAGCCCATTTATTCAGCCAGCTCCCTGTGATAGGCATTCACTTTTTCTTTTTTTTCCATCCACTCTAAACAAATCTGCAGTAATCATCCTTACATGTGTATTTTTATGTGATTGGCCCTTTTATTTCTAAGGACTACATTCCCAGGGATGGGAGTGCTGAATTGAAGGTTGTATGTAATATTATTTTAATGGCCACTTTGCTATACTTTTCAAGATCTCACAGCTAGAGCTGGGACTCAGTGAGGGCTCTCTGACTCCAAAGCTCATTAAACCGAACTGCCGCCCAAATCAGAACCATGTATAAAGCCAACCATAGGAAGTCACCATGCTCCTAGTGAGATACCTGCTATGCTTCATTTAGTGGACAGAGTGTAAACATCAGATTATGCCCTAAAGAGAACCTTTACCTCACAAGCATTTGTCTTCATGAGTCTTTGGAATTAAATGGGGCTTGGTTTCTGCAACCTTGGGCAAACCATTTGGTATTTCTGCGTATCCATTCTCTCATCTGGGAACTGGGAATAAGAATAGTACCTACCTTATGCAGCTGTAAGGTTACAGCCCACAGCATCTAAATCCCATTGTGAGGTGTCTGAAGCAAAGTGTCTGAAGTTTCTTAAAATATGTAACATAGTAATTTATTTGAAGTTACCAGGCCCAAGCCAAAGGTTTTGCTGTGTGCTTTGAAGTTTTCCAGGCTGATAGGACACACGGAATAGAAAGTTAGCTCTTTACTCGGCACTTGGACCCTTGAGCCAGGAGAGGCCTTCACATCTATGCAGGTGAGAATTCACGGGCTAAAGGGACCACAACTCTCTCCTCAGGGCAGCCTCTGCTGATTCATGATTTACAATTGACAGAAAGCCAGTGGAGAAGGCTGAGAAGGAGGGGTGAGTGAGTAAGGGAAAAGGGAGAGAAGACAAAAGAGAAGGAGAAGAGAAGAGGGATATTCTAAAGGCATTGTATTAGTTTCTTTTTTTTTCCTGATTTTCTTTTTTATTTATTTATTTTTATTTCAGCGTATTACGGGGGTACAAATGATTAGGTTACATATATTGCCTTTGCTCCACCTGAGACAGAACTTCAAGTGTGTCCATCCCCCAGACAGTGTGCACTGTACCCATTAGGTGTGAATATACCCATCTGTATTAGTTTCTTGTGGCTGCTATAACGAATTATCACAATCTTAGTGGCTTATAACAGCGTGCATTTATTATAGTACAGTTCTGGAGGTGAAAAGTCTAAAGTCAGTCTCAGTGGGCTAAAGTAAGGTGTTGGCAGGGCTGGTTCCTTTTGAAGTCTTTAGACGAGAACCTGTTGTCTAGCCCTTTCCTGCTTCTAGAAGCTGCGTGCATTCCTTGGCTCATAGCCCTGGCCTCCACCTTCACAGTGTGTCCCTCCAGCCTCTGGTTCTACTGTTGCACTATATTTTCCTCCTGTGATTCTCCTCCCTCCCTCTTATAGAGACCCTGTGATTCCATAGGGCCCACCAAATAATCCATTGAAAATTTCCTCATCTCAAGATCCAAACCCTTAATCACATCTGCAAAGTCCCTTTTGCCATGGAAGGTAACATATTCAAGCATTCTGGGGATTGGACTTGGACATCTTTGGAGGGATGCTTTGCTCTGTATACCACAGGAGTGACGTGCATAACTTGTGGCTTCGATGCATCCACTCTCTGCTCTTTGGAGGCTCCTCCTAACATCGCAGGCACCTGGTCTGCTCATTTGCCTTCTTTCTGCTTTCCTAAGAACCTCCCTGCTCAGCTAAATCCCCCTCTCCTACTCGCAGAGAAAAGACAGGATCTATTTTATTGCACGTGGGATGGGAAAAGTGTACATTAGACTTGGTAGTTTTTACTGTCATGCCCTTTGAGTGTTGTGAGGAAGGCAAAGGGATGAAAGTGTGGTCAACAGCATTTGCCACCTGCCTTTCTTCGGGGCTGGCTTCTGTGCTGTATCCGCTGTTCCTCAGATGTTGGACTTCCCGTTTTGTCTCACTGGGTTCCCACCATCTTCCTGGTGCTCACTTGTTTCTGATCTCTGTCCTTACCTTGACCTTTGTATTAGTCTGCTAGGGCTACCAGAACTTAATACCACAGACTGGGTGGCTTCAACAATAGAAATTCATTTTCTTACAGTTCTGGAAGCTGGAAGTCCAAGATCAAGGAGTCAGCAGATTTGGTTTCTCTTGAGGCCTCTGTGTTTGGCGTGTAGATGACTGCCATCTCACTGTGTCCTCATGTGATCTTTTCTGTTTGTGTGTTTATCTCTCGTGTCTCTCTCTGTATGTCCTAATCTCCTCTTCTCATGAGGATAAAAGTCAGATTGGATTAAGGCTTCCACCTTAAAAAACCTCATTTTAACTTTAATTACCCCTTTAAAGACCCTAGGTCTGAATATAGTAACATGCTAAGATACTAGGAGTTTAGGCTTCAACATATGAATTTTAGTGGTATAGACATAATTTTAGGGGGTAGACATAATTCAGTCCATAACAACCTCCATGTACTCCCTTTCCCCCATCACACACAGTGCATGCCAACCCTCATCTCTTTAACCACCACCTGCCTCCTTCCCTCCTAGTTACCTGATGGGACAGTGAACAGCCCAGCTCAGGTCAGCTGCAAGACACTATGATCTGGTAAAATCAAATTGGGTAAGTTCAGAGGCTAAGCCACTGTAGATCTAAAATAATGCAATTTGGTATTTTTTAGAATAACATTTTGGTTCCTGCAAAGATAAGTCCCACCTTCCTAAAGTAAGTATAAAAGCTATAAAACACCAGTAAGAGCCTAAGAGCTAAAGGATACACAATGAAAGAATGGTGAAAGGTCCCATGATTTCACTCTCCATAGGGCAGCTGCATCAGGTGACAGTTCTGGGGAATCAGGACCCTGGGTTCCAGCCTTGGGTCTGCCCTAACAATGTAGGAAAAAAAGGGACGTCTCAGAACCCCTTTGCAATTCAATGCGTCTATCAGTAAGACAGGGATGACCACACTTTGCTGACAGTTTAAACTAAAAACTCTGGAGATTCTTAGAATATGAAGTAAATGTATAACCGTGAAATTTTGTTTAAAAGCATGCTATTGTTGCCCTGATTTTATCCTGTGTTAAGTCATGTGTCAAAGTATGCACTGCTGAGTGCCGTGTGATTATAACAAAGTCAAAAAGACAGCCATTCTCGTTAGCCCCCAATGCCAGCTGTGGCCACATTTAAGTCCTGGGTCATTTTCATTTTCAATTCTCCAAAACAGAAAGATCAAGGACCCAAGAAAAAGGAAGTGAGAAATGAAATAAAGCTTCTGAAATCATAAAAGAAAAAAGAACTTGGATTTTGAGAGTTTTTCTAGAAAAATCAAAATAAAGCATAGATGCATTGATTCTGCCTCAGGTATTTTCTGTAGTGCAAGGAAACCACCCCAGGTGTTCCTCCCAAATGCAATTGCTGTGGGCTGGGAAGCTCATAGGCAAGGGAGGGAGGGCCTGAGTCCCCATAACAATTCTGCTGACTTTCAAAGCAGACAGAGAGCCTTGTGATCACCCTAAGGCGGGGGTTAGAGCCAGAGCCCATGCCTTGTCCTCCGCCCTGGGGAAGGTGGCCTCTCCTTTGTTGCTATCCATGCTTGGAAGCTTGTTTGAGTCATCTGAGATCAGCTAGGGCACAGCAAATGAGATTTGGGGAGAGAAAAGATTAGGGGGTGGAAGAAAAAGGCATGCAAAAGAAAGATAAATCTCTTGGCCCAGCCCTCCGGCACGTGCTGAAAACCTCTTCTAGGCTGATTTTAATTAGAACTCTCTATCTGGAGGAAGAAATTGAATACAATTTCCAAAAACCGCAACCTTTTCCAAATGACATTCTTTTCATGAGCCTCCCCCAAACCAGTTTCCGTGCATTTACTATCAGACTAAAGAAATTTCCTATTTTTTCCCCTTCTCAGTTTAAATTTTTGGCTTTTTCACATTTTCTTCAGTCCTGTTTCCCATGGCCCTTTACTAGGCAAAAAGGGTGTGTACCTGTGCATATGCCCAAGAAATGAAGGCAAATTAATAAACTAGCAAGAGGATTGGAGGGCAAGTTATGAAAGGAGGGTGAAGAGCTAAATTTATATAACCTAGAAAAAGAGAAGGCTCTGGAGGAACATGATAAAGTTACACTTCACAGAAGCAATATAAATGAAGGGAGGGAATTACTCATAGTCTCAGAAGGTGGCAGGACAGAAGGGCTGGCCCCGAGCCAAGGCTGGGAAAGGGGATCATGATGGATGATAAAGGCAGGGACCGAGGGAGCTCCTGATGTGGGAGCCACGACCGCACCCTTGCAGTTCATGTCAGAGGGAGGTGACAGCTGCAGCAATGTCATGGTCAGCTGAGCAGTTCCACGAGGAGCTTTCCCACCCACACATCCCTCCTGGTCTGGCAGAATCTCCTGCGCTCCTATGAACAATGGAGTCAGGGAAAGACGGATTTGGGGGTTTTTTTTCCTCCAATATGGACAAACTTTCTCTGAAAGTAACTTTAAAGAACCAAACTTCCCTCCCGAAATACAGAAATCATTTCAAGCACAACACTCCAGTGACTTGTGTTCATTTTTTAATTTTATCTTACTGTTTAATTTTTGATCAATTGGAGCTATTTTAATGCATGTGAGGTTTTTCGTCTAGCCGAAAAATGAGGACAATCTCTCTTTTACTCTGAGCCTGATAGCAAGGACATTTGGTGGTTGATCAAAGGGACTCAATGCCTCCAATAACCTGCAGAGCGGGGAAGAGAAGGCGGGAGGTCGAGGTACTGCTTCTCACTCTGCCACTGTATTAACATTAGTTGTCTGTTGCTCTTAACAAATTCTCACAAACTTAACAGCTTAAACAACACATTTTTATTATCTTACAGTTTCTGTGGGCAGGAATCTGGGCTTGGCTTTGCTGGGTCTTGTGCTGCAGAGTTTCTCATTGCTGCCATCAGGGTGTCTGTCCAGCATCTCTTACAAGGCTATACTCCAGGTGCGGGCGGGCCACGGGCATCCTGAGGTTTGACTGGGGCAGCATCTGCTTCCAAGCTCACTCAGTGGTCATTGGCAGGATTCAATTCCTCATGGGCTGTTAGACTGAGGACTCAATTTCTTGCTGGCTGTTGGCCAGAGGCCACCCTCCAGTCCCTTCTCCATGGGCCTCTCCAACATGGGAGCTTTGTTCATCAAAGTGAGCAGGCCCAGAAGGCAAGAGATTGAATGAGAGAGTGCCAGCAAGACAGAAGTCACAGTCTCTCATAACCTATTCTTGGAAGTGACTTTCCATTATGTTTGCTGTACTCTGCATGTTGGAGGCAAGTCATTAGATCCAGACCCCATGCAAGGGGGGATTACACAGGGATCCCCACTCCAGAATTACACAGGGAGTGGATAACAGGAGGTAGGACCACTGGAAGCCCTTTTAGAAGGCTACCCACCACGGCATTAGCCAGATAAGTGCCCTTGGGCCTTAGCTCTTCCATCTGTTTAATATAATAACAAAAAGAAAATTTAAAAGGTGGTTGAAGGAGATCAGGGTGACAAATTTGACTGCCTGCCAGAGCCTGGTAGGTTGTATTAATTTGCAAAAGGGATTACATGTATGATAATAAGCATGGTTGTGGGGACTTCAATGACCTTTACCTGCTCTGCTGGATCTTTAGTATCCACTGTCAAATCTCTTGAAAAAGACATGGGCCCAGAAAGAAGCTCAGTCCAGATTGAACCTGCAGGTCACCAGTCTGCCGCCATTCTAGCTAACATGTTATTGTAGGTGGATGGTACATGGTAGGGTCTCCATACATCTTTATTTTCTTCCATTCTCCTATCAGTTGTGTCACCTTCTATCAGGCCAAAGCAATCTGACCATTTTGGTGGTCATCATTCCAAACTCTTATGAGGGATCAAATGACAATAATGACTGTTAGAGGAATGTTTCCTTAGAACACAGGGTTGGCTCTTGCTAAAGCAAGTGGATATTGGTTACTAGAGGGAAGGTCAGCTGCCTACTTGGTTATCCTGGTCCACACCTTGCCCTACTTGTACTCCTCCCACCAAACTAAACAGAGCAGCATGTGCTAAAAAGGTTATGTTGAATCAAGGCAATACTTTTTGATAATAGAAATGATTGGCATATCATCATGTCTTCAACAAACATTTCTTAAGCTCCTGCTGTGCCTGGAGCTGCACTAGCTCTGGGATACCAAGATGAATAAGATATGCTTCCTTGGATTCTCCTAGTGGAGGGAGGACACACTGACAATGCAATGTGACAAGTGCCAAGGAGAAGGGCGATAAATGTTCCAGGACCACAGGGGAAAGAACAAGTGGGCCTGTGTGAACCTGCTCTACAACTCCAATTTTTGCTTCTTTGTTCTTTCTATTTTTGCTTTTGATGTCAAAATGTTTTACAGTGGATTATCTCATTAATCCTCCTAACCCTCTGGGATTGCAGGAAGGACACAGGTACCGTATTACTCTGCCTAATAGGGAGATAGCCGAGTGGGAATCCTACAACATAAAAGTGGAAGTTCCCCTGAAGACCACTCTAGTGCCTAATAAGATCCCAAGGTAAGGGTACAACCCACTCTCTGGCAGCAATTGGATTTCTCAGCTCTGCTGGGCTTGAGACAGGAGCTGATTTGAAATCACATTACTCATGGCATTCATACATTGCTGCTTTGGGATTAACTATGTACATTATTACCACTGACATGGCTGATAATAAAAAGTTATAACAACACTGTACTTTGTATAGTGTTTTAAAAATTTCTCACTTGATAGCAGCATAGAGGTCTGAGGTTAGAGAGGGAATGCATCACATTCTTTCATCAAGACTTAAATGGACTGAATTCAAACCTCTTATAGGGATCACCTAAATATTATTGATGTACCAAGTCCAGGATAAAGACAGGGTGCTTATATGGGATGCATAGTTACTTAATATTAGATCTAAGAGATTTACATTTTTTTCCTTGCCAGATGCTACTAGAAAAATTAAGAAAGCAGTGTTTTTTTCCCTTCACCTTACCTGAACTGTCCCTAACTCTGTTATTTGTGAAGCTGCTGCTTTGTCATTAGGTCTCTGGCTGCTTCCAAAAAGAGCATCTGTATATCGAAAATTATGCAGGAAACTCCAGTTCCCCACCTTACTTTGTGTCTATCAGTGAATCTAAAGTGCTGCTTTTCTGTGATCAGAGAGAAGGAAAAATTCTGTGTATTTATTCATCAGGGAGCTGTATAATCAGTCACTCTCTCCATCAGCCCTGAAAAGCAGTTCAAACAGCATCTACTTAGACTGAAGATCAATTAAATAATTATCAAAAGCATCAAGAAGACAGCAAGGATAAGACTCAGAGGAGCACACGAAGTCTGGCAGGAAAACAGAGTTGCTGTTTTGAATTTTTCCCTCACTCACTGTTTATTAAACTATGTGCCACCCTGGACCTCCGCATATCAAACAGGGCCTTGGGAAGCTTCTTTTGAATGTATGGACCTCCCTGAGCACAGAGGAGTTCCCTGGTGTGTTGCAGGCTTAGGAGGAGATGAAATTTTTTTTCCAGCTAAGCTGCCAGGCTATGTGAGCTTGTGAAAATGAGCACTTGGTTCAGGACTGAATGAAGCCTGTCTTCTGGCCACCTGTGCATGAGAAGTTTGCTCCTTTGAACCCTGCCCAGCACACCTACTTGGCCAGCCTGATGTGGCTGTAATCTTCAGAATGCCTGAGTAGAGTGGTCAATTCAGGTCCTTGTTTTGCATGGATTAATTTGCTGCTTCTCTGACTCCTTTCCATTCTATTTCTGCCTTGCTCAAAGGAGCAGACCCAGGAAAATCTGAATCGGCCTCCCCCACCTCCTGCACCTGGCTGGAGATCTTCCTGAGGGCAGCCCCCAACGGACATTATCGTGCTGTGCCCTGTCCCGAGGCTGAAGGAAGGAGGCAGTGTGCAGCCATCCTGCTGCTAACAAGGCCTGCCACAGTCACCCTTGCTAGAGAAACAAATGTCAGCAAACGGCCTATTCAGAGTGCGGTTGGAACTCATCATCTGTCTTGGAAAACCGAGAAATCTCTGAGGTGGCCCAACACAAAAGGATGCAAATGACAAAAGGTCAACAGCAGATGCTGAATAATGGAGTGAGAACAAATAGCATTCATGGGCTTCATGTTTTTTTGTGTCTCTCCCGAATGGTGCCTCATTCTTCCCACGTCATTTTCAATTTCAACCATTCCTATTTTTATGTCCGAGGGAGCCAGCTGCTTGCGGGGCATCTGGACCGATTTCTGCTTGAGGTTGTCTGCCCTTGGTTCAAAGTGGGCCTCTTCGGTTTTTTTGCAGAATGGAGCCATGTGTCTGCAAAGCTTTGTAGCAGCCGCCCCATCCTGCCCCTTATCACAGAGATGGCTCTGTTTTCATGCTGAGTGGAAGTGATTGTGTTGCTGTAGAGTTTGCAGAACAATTTAAAATCTGGAATGAAGAAACTGTGGGCTTGCTGGGGTTGTCACTGACCTTGAGCTTAAAGACAGAGTACTGGATCTATAATTTTTATTTAAACCACACCATTCTCTGGTGTCAGAAACCAAGAAGAAAATGTGTATGCAAATACACACTCACAACTCTTGCCTGTCTACATGTAAGGAGGAAGCAAAGGCTACCAGCGAGAAGGTCCTGCATCATCTGTAACTGAAGAGTTGGAGGGGTACAGATTGAGCAGTTTTAAATGAAATAGCAGCTATAATAATACGGAAGTAAATCAAACAACCGATATAGGAACAGGTGTTCTTCTTTCACGTGTAATAATAAAAATAACACTTATTTAATGAAGACTATGTGCCAAGAACTATTCTAAGGACTTTACAAGTATTATCTTATTTGATCCTCCTAAGTATTATGAGGTAGGTGGCCTAATGATTCTATTTGTCACATGAAGAAATGAAGCAAGCAAAGGAGATTGAACCAATTGTTCAAGGACACGAGATAAGCATAGGGAAGCTGGGA
Organism: Cheirogaleus medius; assembly: GCA_008086735.1. Taxonomy (NCBI): domain Eukaryota; kingdom Metazoa; phylum Chordata; class Mammalia; order Primates; family Cheirogaleidae; genus Cheirogaleus; species Cheirogaleus medius. The sequence continues at coordinate 53,804,482 of VBSM01003204.1, read as the reverse complement.
TAGAACCCCAGGAAAACGTGCTCCAAACCTAGCTCACAGTCAGAGGACTTCATCAGTTATGAGTAGGAAAAGTTGCCTATTAACAGAAAACTGAAAATAGCAAGAGCCTGTATACATATAGGTTTGTATGTAGGTTTTTTCCCTCTCTGATAATAAAAACCTGGAAGTAGCAAGTCCAGGGTTGCTATAGCAACTCCCTATCATTGGAGATCAGGTTCCTTCTTACCTTTCTACACCACCATTCCTTACTTTGTGCCTACCTTCCAACCTCAAGTTCACTTAAAAATACAAAGTACTTGTAGAACCTCAGCCATCATTGCCAATTCCAGGAGAGAGCTGCTATTTCCCCTCAAAGGAGAATTTCCTGAAGTCCCACCCAACAACTTCCACGTCACTGGGTGGAACTTAGTTATATGGTCACCTCTACTTCCCGAGAGAGAATGGGACATACAACTTTTAAACAGAGGACATTGTCACTTGGAATAAAATTAAATTTTCATTTTTGAAAAGGAGAATAGATATTGGTAGGTAGCCAGCAGGATATGCCAAAGGTCCCAACTGGGCTTAACTCGAGATTTGGGAAGATGCCATTCGTATTATTGCTATTTCATAAGTCACTGCTGAATCATTAAGTAACTTGAGGACTAGGCATATGATGGCAGGGGAGAGCTACAGGGATGTGTGCCTCACAGCGGCAGACAAGGAAGCCAGCATGGTAGAGATTAGAGGGACAGAGGACAATGTCAAGTGATGTATGTAGGATAATCCCCGATACTCTCTCAAGTTCCCAGCAGGGGGTTCTTTTCATGGGGCTGGAAATTCTGTATGTAGTAGTCTGGATATTAGAGTTAGCAATATTCAAATGTAACCGTTAATATGATGTTATACATTCATAAACATATTGGGGCCTGGGGTACTCTAAGATCACACAGGTTTCAGCTGAGTTTCGTGGTTTGCTCAAACGCCAATTCCTGAGCCTGGCAAACAGGACTCAGGTGAACCTAATTTAACCTCCCCTGCTCAATCCCAGCCAAATGCAAATGGAACGCTGTCCATAGAGGAAAAATAAAACAGAGGAGGGAAGAGAAAGAAAAAGCAAGAATACAAGAAAGCAAGAAGAAGGGAGGGTTAGAAGGAGTAGAAGGAGGAAAAGATGAAGGGAGGGATGGAAGAAGAAAGGAAAGGTGCAAAGAAGAGGGAAAGAAACTCAGATTCTTCTAATCATCCCCAGTAGAACTAGTGGTATTGGCAACAGCAATACAGGTAATGATCTTCATTTTTATTTTCAGGATGGGCAATTATGTAACTTGTGAGAAAATGGACTGTTGACAATTGTTAGAAGCATACTCTCATTCTCACGCTCAGTAACATTGGAATATCCATTAGGCAGTTCAGCTTTCAAATTTTTAATTCGGAGAGTATTCTACCTGAGAGTGATGATGAAACTGAGCTCTGTGGTTGGAGTGCACTAAATAAGGAGAACAGCCCTGGCTCCTGGGTCTCAGCTCCCACCCCTGTAGAGCACTAACTACCCCTGCCTTGCTTAGCTGACAAGGATGATGTGAGGGCCAAATGAGAAGACAATGGTTAAAGTGCTTTGTAAATTTGAAAGTTTCATAAAGATATAAGTTACATTTAGCAGAGATTTTAAGACCTGCTGCAATCAAGCCAAACTCCCTAGAGTGATTTAGAACTTATCTGATAATCAGTTTCACTTACGGATCTTGCAGATGTTGCTGAGCTCTATTAAAATAAAGGGACAGAGCGTGATTCCTAACACCGCCACATTCTGAGAGAGACGCACAGCATGTGGGGAGGCAGAAGGTGGCCCTCTGGATTTCAAGCATGAGTGAGTTCCAAAATAATATCCTATGGCCATTTGAGGATCTATCACTTCACAGACTCAACCATATTGTATGGGACACCCCTAAAACATGTGTACACACATACACACATGCATGCACAGATTTGATTCTGAGAATGGAAAATTAAGTTATTTGGTCAGAAATTTAGGTAAAAACAATTTAAAATTTAAAAAAATTCTTTAAAATATCAAATAACTCATATGATAAAAAGGAACTATAGTCTAAGTGAAAATGGAATTTAGAAAATTAAGAAGAACCTGAACAATAAAGCCAATTTTATACACCATGTTCTCTGGCACATTGCAATTAATCTAGGAATCAATATCAAAAAGATAATTAGAAAATTCATATTAATTTATAAATTAGGAAATCTACTTCCGAATAATCTATAGACCAGAGAACAAATTATAAAAATACAGAAAATACTTTTAAATGTAAAGTGAAAATGACTTTATTTCTATCTGTAAGGAGACAGACCTAACAGTATTTGGAAATTTATAATTGTAAATGTTTATATTTTTTAAAAAAGGGTGCAAATTAATGAGTTAAGCATTTATCTGAGGAAATTAGGATAAAAGCCAAAGAAATTCAAAGAAAGGAAAGGGAAAGAAGTAAAGATAAGATCAAAAACAACAGAAGACACACACCAAATAAAGAGAATCCAAAAAGTCAAAAATTGTTCTTTTTGAAAAGATTAACAAAATTAAAAAATTTCAGACAAGATTGATCAAAAAGAAAAAAAGGATACAAATAATAAGTATCAGAAATGAAAAGATGAATATTCTACAGGTGTTACAAACATTTAAAATGTAGTAAGTGGATACTGTAAATAAATGTATGTGAATACACTTAAAAATTTTGATAAAATGATTAAATTTTTTAAAAATATAATGTATCATAACTGACTTAAGGAGAAATAGAAAATTGGAACAGTCTTACAATCATTAATGAAATGAAATCAGTAGTCATATATCTTCTTCCAAAGAAAACCATTGGTAAGTTCTATTAATACCACAAATCTAAGAAAAAAACAGTTTTAATTTTACACAAGTTTTTTTTCTTTCCACAAGAGAATAGCAAAAGAAGGAACACACTCCATATTTGTAGGGGTAATTTATGCTACATTCTAGCCCTTCTCCATCTGTAATTACATCATCTGGAACACGAGTGGCCTACAAGAGAAAATATGGAGAAAGTGCCACTACTCTTAACTGACTTAGGCTATAAGTGTATGTCCTTTGTACTTGTATTTCTATTGGCCAACTTAACTGCAAAGGAAGCTGGAAAATATTATCTTATACGTACAGAATGTAGAAATAGCGTGGTATAAACAACATGTCTTTGCTACATGCTACTTATATTTTATGAACATAACCCTCTTACTAAAACTTTACAAGGATAGTAATAAGAAAGGAATACTATAGGCCCATCTCTCTTATTAATATAAGTGCAAAAATCCTAAACAAAATATTATCCATAAGTAATATGTAAAAAGATAACACATTAGGACCAAACTGGGTTTATTCTACAAATGCAAGGTTAAAGATTGGTTTAGAAATACCAATAATGTAATTAGCCACATTAAAATATGACAAAAAAGATAAGATAATCATATCAATGGATGAGAAAAGCTTATGATGACATACAATATCATTTATGATTTTAAAAAACTCCTCTTAGCAAAATAGTAGTAAAAAGGAAACACCTGATTCAGAAAGAGTATATAAGAACACCAGCCAGCAAATATACGCTTAATTGTAAAATGTTGTATACTTTCCTTTTGAAATCAGAAGCAAGAAAGTAACTATTGTTTCTACTTCTGTTATTTCAACATTTTACTGGAGGTCCTAGTCAGTGCAATAAGTCAGAAAAAAAATAAATTTTAACAGTTGAAAATAAAACTCCCATTATTAATGGACAGCATAATGTTTATGTTTGAAATAAAAAGATACACAGAAAATTTTAGAATTAATATGAGTCTGGCAAGTTTCTAGATATACAATTTAATACAGAATCAACTATAGTCCTGAAAAATCAGCATCCCACAGAAATTTTTAAACAGATGACCCTCTTAGGATTAAATCTAACAAAATACATGTAAGACCTATAATGAGAAAAGGATTAAACTTTATTGAAAAATTTTAAAGAAGATTTAATAAATGAAGAGATATACTATGATTGTGGACTGAAGGACTCAGTATTGTAAGAATTGTCAAACCTCCCCAAATTGATTTATCAATTCAATAGAACTTGTAGAACTTGATGGGTTAGTTCTAAAATTTATATGCAAGTACAAATGGCCAAAAGTAGCCACATACACTCTTGAAGAACAAGGTGAGAAGACTTGTTCCGTGTTCATAAATTATTTTTGAATACTTAAGACAGTATAATATTGGGGTGGAGTTATACAAAAATGCCAGTGGGACCAAACAGATAACCTAGCAAACAGATCCACACCCCTGTGTGTGTGAAAGAGAGGCCCTGAGGAAAAGTAGGAAGGAAAGTACCCTGGATAAATGCTGTTGAAACAAATGGGTAGCAATATGGAAAACATATTATTTGACCTGTGTATCACACCATACTCAAAATGAATTCTGGTTGGATTAAAGACTTAGTGTGAAAGTCAAAACTCTAAAGCTTTAAGAAGATAATATAGGAGAGTATCTTCAGTGTTGAGAAGAATTTAAGACACAAAAGAGCACTAACCATAAAAGACTGGTAACTTTGACTACATTAAAATCAAGAATTTCTTTTCATCTAAAAACAATATAAAAAGAGGGAAAAGGAAAGCCATAGATTGGGAGAAGCTATTTGCATCACATATAACTTAGAAGACACTAGTATCCAGAATGTGTAAAGAACTAGAAATCAATAAGAAAACAAAGAATCAGATAGGAAAAAGGGCAGAAAACTTAAACAAACGTCTGAGAGAGTAAAGAAATTTAAGTGGGCAATAAACATAAAGTTCTCAATGTGCACAATTACCATGAAAATGCACGTTAAACCACAATGAGATAACTTTATCTCCAGATATCCTTTATAAACTGGCAAATAAAACCCCAAATATTTGATGATATCAATGTTGGTGAGAATGAGGACCAACTGATTGGAGTGTAAGTCTGTAAAAACCCTTTGGAAACCAATCCGGAATAATCTATTAAAGTCAAAGATAACATACATCCAATGACCCAGCAAGTCTATTCCTACACATGTACTGAACAGAAACTCATGTACATGTGCACTAGGATTCATGGATAAGTCATCAGGTATGATTCCTTCTTATAAAGTTCAAAAAAAGGCAAAACTGAACTGTACTGTTTAGCACTATTTAGGTTCTAAAACTATTAAGAAAAGCAAAAAAAAAAAAAAAAAAAAAAAAAAAAAACAAACAACAAAACAACCCATGACCACAAAAGACAAGATCATGGTTGCTGATGGGGAATTGAGATGGTATTACCGGCATAGAAGGCATATAGGAGACTTCCAGGGGGCTGCCAATGCTTTTTCTTGATCTAGGTTGGAATCAGTGTATCAGCCAGGGTTCTCCAGGGAAACAGAACGAACAGAAGACATAGAGATAGAGCTATGTGGTGAGAGAGAGAGAGAGAAAGATTATGAGGAATTGGCTCAAGCAATTATGGAGGCTGAGAAGTCCCACAATATGCTGTCTGCAAACTGGAGACCCAGGAAAGCAAGGGATGCGATTCCAGTTCTAGTCAGGAGGCCTGAGATCCAGGGGAGCTGGTGGTGTAAATGTCAGTCCAGGATATTTACACTCAGACCAGTCAGGCAGGAGAAGAATGATGTTCCATCTCAAGCAACGTGCAGGAAGCAAAAGGAGTGAATTCCTCCTTCCTCTGCCTTCTTTGTTCTATTCAGGCCCTCAGTGGATTGGCTGATGCCCACTCATGTTGGGGAGGGTGAACTACATCACTGAGCCCGCTGATTCAAATGCTAAATCTGGAATTCAAATCTCATCTGGAAACACCCTCACAGATACACCCAGAAGTAATGTTTAATCTGGGCACCCTTTGACACAGCCAAGTTGACACATAAAATTAAGCATAGCAGTGAGCAAACTTTTTCTGTAAAGGGCCAGATAGCAGTTATTTCAGGCTTTATGGGCTGTATGGTTTCTGTCACAACTACTCAACTCTTCCATTATAGCCTGAAAGTAGACATAGACAACATGGAAAGGAATTGGCATGGTTGTGTTCCAATAAAACTTTATTTACAAAAAATGATGGCAGGCTCCCTTGGGCCATGGGCTGTATTTATTGACCTCTGTTCTAGGTGATGGCTAAATAGGTGTTTGCTTTATAGTGATCTTCCTAATGCAATTTTCTTGTGTGTATGTCACCTTTCACAAAAAGTAGAGAAGGACTTAGATCCAAGAAAAAATTTTAGCCCAGTGTTAAGCTTTAAGGTTGTATAGTCAGAAAGCCAGGTGAGATTTGTACCTTACCCACTCACAAGGTATTAGGTCTTGGGCAATGTATATAATGTGCACCTGTAAACTAAGGTCATGCTAGTACCTACCTAATATGCTTGCTTTGAGGATTAGCTGATATGGTCAGGTTAGGTGGTTAGTAGAGCTCTTAGCATTTAGTAGCTCAAAAAAACTTTTTTTCCTATCAGATAAGAGGATCATTAAGGCATGTTCGATCACTCTCACCAAGACTGTAAAGAAGCTTTTGTTGCTGTTGGCAAAAATTATCTCCTAGAAAAGGAATTTATGGAAGATAGGAAATATACATAATCTTCTCTATACATAATATGGAGAAATCACAAGTAAATATGGTATACACTGCCTACTATTTCTTGGAAAGCACTTTTTCCTTAGCATACTTTGGGTGCTAAAGAGAAGACTTGTAAAAAATATTTTTAAATGTATTCCAAATGTAAATTATAAGAGGAAAAAATAGTGTGAAGGAAAAAGTTCATTCCTGATTCCTAAGGCAGAAGGAGAATGCTTTATACTTCAGGGAAGTCTTACTGAAGGGATAAAACCTGATTGTCTACAAAAGGGTAGACTGTTGCGGTAGACCGAATAATGGTCCCCATGAGAATTTCCTATCCTAATTCCCCAAACTGTGACTATGTTACCTTACATGGGAAAAGAGACTTTGCAGCTATAATTAAGCTAAGGATCTTGAAATGAGGAGAACATCCTGGATTATCCAGGTATTCTCAATGGAATCATAAAGATCCTTATATATCAAAGAGGGAAGTAGGAAGGTCAAGGTCAGGGAGAGATTTAAAGATGCTGTGCTGCTGGCTTTAAAGATGGAGAAGAGCCCCAAACCATGGAACGTAAGGCCTCTAGAAGCTGGAAAGACAAGACGTGAATTCTCCACTACGGCCTACAAAAGAAATGCAGCCCTTTAGTCACCTTAACTTTAGCCCAGTAAGTCCCATTTTAGACTTCTGACCTCCAGATCTCTAAGATAAATCTGGGTTGTTTTAGGCCACTAAGTTTGTGGTACTTTGTTATAAAGGCAGTAAAAAACTAGTAGAACTATCTAATGGATACAGAGTCCCATTAGGCTAAACATAACTCCTTAAACTGCCTCTGCACACTTTGTTATGCATTTTTATAATTTATGCATAAAGTGCTTATTAATGACCTCCTGAGTAACCAGGAAGCACTAGGGTTACAAAGACAAATAAACAAAGGCTCAGCCCCCAAAGAACCGGCAGTATGGTCGTGCTGGGAAACTGTCTCATGTTTCTGCACATCTTGTGAGCAGAGGCACTGATTGTCTTTGTTCAAGACTACCTTTTCAAGGATGTCTGACTATATAATGAATAGTGTTGGATGGTAGAAATAGTGTCTCCTTCCAGAGCAAAGGACCGACATGCTTACAGTTTAGGAGAAAAGATTTAGATTCCTAAGCTCAAGACTCCTCTCTTGTCAGTCAACCCACTGTGTGTGAATGTATTATCTTGCCCTCTTCGTGTTGTCTTGTGGGAACTGGGTTGGAAAATCAGCTGAAGAAAATGCTGATACTCTGGCCAGTGCTATTACTGTGAGTAATAAACAGTCTTTTGTCTCTGACCCAGGTGTTTTGTGTCTTCTGTTAGCATCCATGAAGCTGTATGTAGTAGGTTAATTTGTTAGTTTGCAAATAAAGTAAAATCTCAGACCCTTCAGTTCTTGACAAAAGTAAACAAAAGAACACACACATTTTTATGAACATCCCGGGTCAGGGTCTACTAAAAATGTTTATAATAGAAATAAAAAAGAAAAAGATACTATATATATGAGGTACTTTACAAATTAGTTTTCACACTACTCTGTAAGAGAGATGTTTTCTGTCATTTTAGTGGCCATCCAGATGTCAAGCAAGATGACGTGGTCACTTAGGATTCAGGTAATAATGGCTTACCACATTCCAATTACCTCACTTGTTACCTTTGAATTGTCAAATCGCCCCAAATTGATGCATCAATTCAATAGAACTTGTGGAATTTGATAGGGTAGTTCTAAAGTACGAATGGCCAAAAGTAGCCACACACACTCTTGAAGAACAAGGTGGGAGGACTTGTTCTACTAGTTTTCACAAATTATTTTTGAATACTAAAGACAGTATAGTATTGGGGTGGAGATATACAAAAATGCCAGTGGGACCAAATATATAACCTAGAAAACAGATCCATACATACATGACCCCTATCTGTGTGAAAGAAAGAGAAGTCCTGAGGAAAAGTAGGAAGGAAAGTACCCTGGACAAATGCTGTTGAAACAAATGGGTAGCAATATGGAAAAAATATCATTGGACCTCTGTATCGCACCATACTCAAAATGAATTCCACTTGAACTAAAGACCTAGTGTGAAAGTCAAAGGTAAGAAAATCCTGTGCACCCAGAAGACTGTAGAGAAGTGGTTCTCAAAGGGAGTAATTTTCTCCCTGTATGGCAATGGCTGAAGACATTTTTGGTGGTCACAGCTTGGGATAGGAGCAATACTGGTATCTAGTGGCTAGAGACCAGGGATACCGCTAAACATCCTACAATGAATATGGTATTTCCCACAAAGCATTCGCCAGTCCAAAATGTCAATAGTGCTGAGGTTGAGAAACTCTGCCCTAGAGTATAATTATCTTTGAGTCTGATTTTTTGCCTCTATTGATATACTTTGCTCTGTTCTTTATCCATTGATTTATTTCACCTTGATATATATTCAAACTCCCATCTCTCCCTTCTTAAAGTCATCACCAATGCAAGCCTACTGCATGTAGGAGAGATTTTACTAAAGTTTTGTAGGTATGAGATGAAAGTCTGTAAAATCTTATCACACAGCAAATAAATTGAAGAGCATATTAGGCAGCCCTGTTCTTCACATCCCGTTATCAAATGCATCACTGTGGTTGAGCTTTCTCCCTGCCTGTGACAACTCATGCAACACCTTGGCCTTTCACCATCTTGCTGGCTCTAATCTTCATGTATCCCATTCGTAGACTATGCCCAGGAATGCCAGATTCCTCTCACGCTATTATGTATAGCAACCATTCATTTCTCTCAATCCTTTATATTTAAACTCAGCTCCAAGCCTTCCTTTACCTAGACCAGTGGTTCTAAAACTTGAGCATGTATCAGTTACCTGGGGGCTTTGTTATGACACAGCTTGCTGGGTTTTGATTCTCTAGGTGTGGTTGAGAATGTGCATTGCTTACAAGTTCCCAGGTGATGTTGATGCCACCCGTCTGAGACAACACTTTTAGAACCCCTAAAATACACACACACACACACATACACACCTATCCAAACAAAGAACCATTATTTCCGTAGCAGGACAAAGAAACTACAGAGGCCCCGACATGAAGGTTTTTCTCTTACCTTGATCTGCCCACTTCAGAAGGCAGCAGTAATTCTACATAGCATTCCCCACCCTCCCCAGTTACACACAGAAGAGGAACTGGGGGCATAGAGAGGTTAAGTAACTAGGAGAATAAGATCCAGAGCCCAGGTCTATTGGATTCTGAAGCCTCTGGCTGTGTGTTTAAATGGTAAGTAGTAGCAGATCCCCCACTTATGATCATGCACAATTTGTTCAACCATATAAGGCAGCCTTGGTGGGTGGAATTCACAAATGTAACTCAGGAGTGCATTTAATATAAAATAGTTCCTAGACTGCAATATGGATATGAACCTTCATTGCAATGTTTCATTATGAATAACTCCCTAAGAAAATATGATAATGATGCCATCAAATTGATGGCACTTGGCCATCAATGGTGGTCTTCAATGATAACTAGTAGATCTATATATGCTGCTGTTGGTATGTAGGAGAAACCTGGCCTGAAATAGTTGACGTCCCTAACAAAACCTCTGGAAACTGAGGCATAAATGAAGACTGAACAAGTTACAAGATGTCAGGACATTGTACATAATTTTCAGAGAATGACAGCCCACTGATGCTCCTTCCTCTTGTTCCCCAAAGAAAAAAGGTTAAGTTTATGTTTACTACTGGAGTTTATATTTACTACCAGGGGTTTAAGTTTACTATGAGAATAGTGCAGTCTAATCCTGGCTGGAAATTCTGCTTATGAGGTTACATATTCATACATCATGACATAGTACTTGAAAAATACTGGTTTCTGAGTGGCCTGATATGTTGCTTTGGGTTTGCTTCATCTATATGCTTGACAGATTGCTATATCAAATCAATCTTATGAACAATTATGAATGCTAAGATAAAAATCAATTCTCATGATCATGAAAAAGTCCATTTGCTGGGAGGAAATTAAAACAAATAACACAAAGATGCTTGATTATCACAGACTATGGCCAATAAGGGATAATATGTATGGAATACAGAGTTCATTCTATTTGATGAAAACATTGTTCTGTACGCACCCACTCCTTACTTTGGGGGGCACTTGTTCAGGTATGATTTAGGATATGAACTGGACTCAACATGGAGTCAAAATTTTAGAAATAGAGAAAACATGCTGGCTTTGGTAAGGCCTGAAGTATAAAATTATACAAAAACACAATGACTCATACAACTATTTTCCAAACAGGCTTTCTTCTTTGGAGATTGCTTTGGTCTGGCTTATTTCAGTGAACACACTGACCACATGTTTGACCAGCCAATAAAACCTAGAGCAGAGGAGTGCAGTAAAGATGAGTTTCTAGGGACAAGAAAGGTCAGAGGAAGGAAACAGGAAAAAAAGACATGGAAAGAAAGAAATTGAGAAAAGTTCAGGGTTGGAATGGTGATGTACTAGGTTTTTTGGGCTTGCTGTAACAAAATACCACAAATTGTGTGGCTCAAGCAACAGAAACTTATTATCTCACAGTTCTAGAGGCTGGAAGTCTGAAATCAAGGTGTCAGAAGGGGTGGTTCCTTTTGAGGGCTGTGAGGGAGAGTCTATTCCATGCCTCCCTTCTTCTATAATAGCTTCTAGCAGACTCAGGCATCCCTTGGCCCATAGACAGTGTTTTCCCTGTGTCCTGACATTGTGTTCCCTCTGTGCACGTCTCTATGTCCAAATTTCCCCCTTTTATAAGAACGCTAGTCACAAGGGATTACAGCCCACCCTAAATACTTCATTTTAACTTGATTAGCTCTATAAAGACCCCATCTCCAAATAAGGTCACATTCTGGGGTATTAAGAGTTAGGACTCCAACGTATCTTTTGGGGGTGGGGGGGTGGGGACAGAATTCAACCCAAAACAAGAAGAAAGAACTATGGTAGGAGAGAGGAAATAGGGAATAAATGGAGAAATAGACTTAAAAAATGAGCGAAATAAAAGGGTAAAATAATGAAGAGGACAGAGAGTGAGAAGAGTGATTTCCTTAGCAATTACAAGAATCCAGGTGTTCTTCAGGCCCTGGCCAGCTGCTGACACTGCTGCTGGTAACCTATGCCCAGCCACTGTGCAAACTAGAGGCTGGCATCCCCTCAGGGTAGACACAACACTGCAGGCACACTGCACTTTTGTGCAGTGCCCAATCTGCACAACTGAACACTACAGCCCTACCAAAACAGTACTGGGAACTCCACTTCCCCTATTTCTTAAAGGACAGGATTCTCCTTTATAAAAGCCAATAAAATAAATGGAAATGTAATGAAGGGTTTGGATTATTAAAATTACTGACCTCTAGATTTTGATTCTGCTCTTCATCTGGCCACGAGACACAACTAAATGAGATGAATAGTACTATTCACCCATCAGTTTAGTTTTCCAAGGCAAATCAATAAGGCAAATTGATGTATCTTTAATATTAATAAATCCTATCACCTTCTATATGATAGACATGCAAACTGAAATCTGGGACTCCGTATTAAGTCTTTCTGGCTTCTTGCTTCTCAACAACCCTGCAAAAATGGGGAGAATTTTATAGAAAAATAAATATTTTTCTATACATGTGAAAGGGTGTAAAGAAGCCAGCTGAGACTAACCTACACTTGTCAAGCTTTTTTTGTGTTTTTTTTCAATTTTTTTTCAAATTACTTTTTTTTCAAATACATATTTGTTGCAAAAATATCAAACAGAACATTGACATCAACAGAAAAACAACTTTCCTTCTTTCCCTATTCCTATTCATTCCTAATCCATCTTCCCAGAAAAAGATCACTGTCCCAGTTTGGCCTGTGTACTTCTAAACATTTCCCTGCAAAATTTCCCTGTATATTACACAGGTATGCAATTTTGTTATTTACGAAGTAAGATCGTGTTATATATATTGTTTTCGCATGCCCATTTCAGAAAGTTTGGATAACACCCAGAGTAGAAATTTGGGTAGACACATTTATACTATGTCCCAAAGACAACTAATAGGAGTGGTAGGTATATTTTTTTTGAAGTCTCTTTTCTATTCACACATACTTGTTTTGTTTTACTTAATTTTGATTCTACCAAGTGTTATCTTTTCTTTTTGCACAAATAATATATGCTTATGGTAAAAATAAAATTCAAAAAAATGAGCAAAAGAGAAAATAAAAATCTACCTTTCTTAAAGTTATTACTCATTGTTTACATTTTTAACACCAAAAGACCTTGATAGATTTGTCAAAAGCTCAATCCAGTTTGGGTTACTGAGATAAGACCTCTACATGTGGCTTTTATTTTTGTCTTGACTCAAGGGAGAAAACAGAGTAGATTTCAAAACCTAATGTTATCATAGAATCAGCATTTTGGGAAAGCTTCCCTCTTCCTCCCATCTCTCCACTCCCTGACTCCAAGAACCTTTCAAATAATGTGATATTTGCTTCCTTTTCATCCCTTAGAGTTGTCGTTTAGGTATATTTTATTTGTTTGTTTGTTTTTAAAACAGATCACAGCAAAACATATCTAATTGCACTTCCAGGTCAGAAAAGTGCAATCACTGGTGTTTAAAAGGCTCTGCTGAGTCTCTTTTAATACCTAGAATTATAATTTTGAATTTTCCATACATTACACATACACACACACACACTTAAACACACACACATTGTCACTAAAATGTTTTAGCTGTATTAAATAATTACTTCTTTAAAACATTTTTCTGGCTATAAACATTTATTATTTGAACAGTTTTAGAAAAAAAGAAAGTAAAATTCACCCATAAATTCACTTCCTAGTGATAAGTATTGTTAGTTGACATTTTGGTGTATTTTCTTCCAAAGATGATTTTAGGCATAGATATATACCTTTTAATCAAAGTCTATACATGATCTCATAGGTTTTTATATTATAGTAACTGCTATTGTGAATGCTATTGTTTTAAATAGAAATTAAAAAACTCAGTTGTTTTAAAAAAATCTCTCACCAAACATTAATATATCTTTCACCAGCTTATTCCTATCCTGATGACCTTGATTTGATTGTTCTTCAGCTACTCATCTTGGCTTATAGCCAAAACCCTAGAGCTTCCAAGTAGGGATTCAAAGACTCTCCTTCCTACCTCTCAGATGCAGGCTTTGATTTTTTATTTTTGTCTTATTCATGGTTTGGGGGAGTTTTTTGCTTTGTTTTGATTTTCTTCTGCTTTTTATCAGCACCAACTAATCAAAGGTGTGTCTGCTTTTACAGGGGTCCATTAAACTTAATTCCAGAATTGATTCTTCCTCCAACCCAAACCCTGCAAGGTTGCAGAATACATGGGAAGCCTAACTTGTCTCTGGTCTCTTCACCTCTCAACTACTTATTTAATTCCCGAACAAACTTTGTTGAGCATCTATAAAGTGCAGGCTTTCTCTAGGTGCCGAGCTCCAGCAGCAAATAAGACCCCTGCTAGCCTGGTGCCCCCGGTCTGAAAGGTTGTGCTGCTTATTCAGCTTTAGGCTGCTTAAAAGAAAAATCTATGTCTGTCCCATCTGTGTATCCATCAGCTCCCAGCAAAGTGCCTTAGTCACAGAAATAACTAAATTCAGCAGCTATTGGCCAAAGGAGGGAATGAGAAGCAAATTGCTTCAGAAAATACATCAGTTTTGCCATAATCTTTATAGATTTATTTCTTTGAATGAGGGCAAGCCAGTTCTAGTAAAAATACAAATATCTCTAAAAGGGATAACATATGAAACACCTTTCAGCCATTAATAGTTTAGTGGGAATAAATTTTCCAACCGACTGACTTCCAAATTTGTACCGGGAAAGAAAAAGGAGGGAACACGTGCTATGATCACGAAGGGCTACTCGGGACAGATATGGGAGGGGTGTGGGACCCCCGGGGATCTAGAGGTGGTACCTATGGGGGTCAAAGTGAAGGGCAGGAAAACATAGAGGGTAAACTTTGCTAATTTCCCAATTATATCTTTTTAAAAATTCTTACACCGAGAAAGGGACTAGAACCAGAAAATATCATATATGTTTGCAAAGAGCCTCCAGCAGTAATAAGGGAAGTGACAAATTGTATGCCAGGATCCATTTGGGAGCTGGGAGACAAAGACAAAATGAAGTTTCCTCCCCTCCTATCCCACTGTAGAGAAAGATCCTGCCCTGCAAACACACATACTCATACTGTGATTTATTTTTGGATTTACACAAAGTAACCTAGTGAGACATTCTCTTTTAAGCAATATTTAACTGAGTCTTGATTTTGTGAAAGCCAGAATGTCAGCAAACTGGGAGAAATGTGAGCGATGCAAGAAGGAGCCACCGCTTGAAGGTAAGCTAAAATGTGATGGCCTTGTGAATAAGCCCTGTAATTTCTCCTTCATTGACATCCTATTTGATAATCATTCATGTACACCTTAATGGAAAACAGATGCAGAATCAATTTGCAAGTACTGGTATTCATTTAAAAATCTATAAAGGTATTTTTTATGATAGTGACAAAAACATCCAATTCACAATTACAGACCCTGAATCTTTATTTTTTTAAAGTTTGGAGCTAAATTGGCATGAGAACTAAGAGTATAAAAAGAACTAGGTAGAACAAATTTCAGACAGCATCTGGCAAATTTCCAGAGGATTTATTGACTTGCCAACTTAAAACTGGGGTGCCTTGGGTTTTATGTTCCTTTTGGAAGCTTTTGATTGTCTTTGGCTGGTGTGTAGCCTTTCATTTCAAGTGGCCTTATCTCTGTGTCTGAAGCAAGAAAGCCAATAAAGTAATGAAAGAAAAGGAATAGCCAGAATTTTCTAGAAGGCACACACATACATTCATTCACTTAAGCATGATAGACAAGCACACGCAAATACTTTCACCTTGCATTTATTAAAATACCTTAGTAGAGTTTAAGTAGGATATCTATTTAGAGAATCAGACTAACTTTCTAAAATTCAAATTTAATTACTTCATTTCCCTACTTAAATCTTCTTGGGATCCCCACTGAATTTGGATTAAAGTTTAAATTCTTGGCATGCTATATACTTTATAATCTATTCTTTAGCCTTATCTCCTAGGCAACCACCAACCTCCCCACGGGCACTGAGTGTCTTTCTTCCCCTGGCATGCAGGGTACCTCCTCCAGAAAGTCTACCCTGAATCTCTGTCCTGGACCTACTTCCTCTTCTTTCACTCCCACACCACCCTCCCCATAATCCTGTCTTATCATCAACAGGGATCTGTTTCCACGGAAGTCTTCATTGCTAAACTGTGTGCTCCCCAAGTGTATGGACACTGTCCACATCATCTCCGTAGTTCTAGGATATAGCCCAACACAGCATAAGTTCCAAATAATTACTTGTTAGGCTGAACAGAACTGCATTTATTAAACATTTGTTAAACATTTATATAGGTGGCTAAACAATACCCAAGCGGAGTGGAAGCTGAGATGATTCTCCTGACACTGGGCAAAATCCCATTTGGACAGGCTACATGTCAAGGTGCTACGTGCCTGAGCTAGGACAAGAAGGACTGGAGCCAGGGCAGACCTGGAACCGACAGGTGCCATTTTGTTCTGTTTTTTCTCTTGTGTCTTGCCCTTCCATCTCTCCCTCCACTTGCTGCACCATTTTCCATCTCAACACACATGCCCTCTCAGACGCCCGCACAGTAAAGTAAAGTGGTCAACTGCTCACCAGACCACCTCTTGGCTGAGTGTGGGAGGAATTTAGAGGCTGACTGGCTTGCATGGAGAGTAGGCTTAGATGAGGGAACATAGATTTACATACCTTCAAGAGCCAAGCAGTCGGAGTAACTATGTGAAAAGCATTAAAACTCAGAGTTTTAAAAGAATAGTTTGCTGACCAAGCCAAGTAGGGCTGACTTCTACATCTCACTGGCTGACTGCTAATTTGGTACCACTGGCTTAAACTCTTCATGAAGCCTCTAACAGTGAGCCCAGGAACCAAGGGTTGGGAATTCACATCACAAGAGCAAAGTATTTTAAGGTAGAATGTATCGGAAAAAAAAATGTGTCCCTGGTATAAATATGGTTGAAATGATGTGGCTTCTACATATCAAATGACTCTAGATTGACGTTGGTGATGAAATACACACACAGATGCAACCACCTCAGAGGTCAAGGCCTCCGGGCCTACGTGCTATGCTTGTAGGTCCAACCATGCTGTTTCTGATTCGTGTTTATTCTTGGTTCACTATTTGTGTTTAATTGTGGGGCACCATCTGTTAGCCAGGATGGGCTAGGTATTGGGATGGAGAAATGAATAGCCATGACTGCTGTCCTCAGGACTTAATGCAATGGTAAAGGGAGACAGATCTCTATATTAACAATGTACTGACATGTTATAGGGAACAGTGGGGTCTACATAAGAGAGTGGTCATAACCCTTGAGCTGAATCTTTACAAATGAATGAATAAGAGTTTCCTAGGGAGATGAGTGGGGGTGTAGGAGAAAATTTTGAAAGCAGTCACTTCAGCATTAAAGTGCCTTAGAAGAATGTGGGGGGAGGTAGTTCTGCAGAGCAATAAAGTTAAAAAGATAAAAACTAGAAGAGCAGACAGAATCCAGATTATGAAGGCCTTAGAGGTCAGACTAAGGATTTTGAACTCTATTCTATTAAAAAGAAAAAGTATTTGAAGGCGGGATAGGATGATTTATTGTGATTATTAATGTGTATTATCCACATATACCTACTCCACCCACCCCGTACTCCTTTCAAGAAGACAGCCTGAGCTTTTCTCTTCCCTTGCCCTGGAGCTTTGGCAGGGCCAAAGGAGGAACTGTTGGAAGAACAACATTCTTTTTGCATGCATACAAAGACTGTCTTTGAGGAGACTGTGCTCAATATCCTGGGTGCAGAGGAGAGACAGGAGAAGGAGAGAGAGATTCATTCAGATAGGGAAGGGAATAGAGGCTGTCAGTCAAGGGACCAGAGAGTCAAGGATGCAAGCCTGGTGACCTGGATGGCGAGAGCTCAGAGAGGTGATTCAGAGAAGGCTACCCCCGGCACTGCTGCCCCTTCTAGGCAGAGACCTCAGCTGGCACAATGGCCGTAGTGATGCCTACACTTCAGGAGCCATGTAGGTTCGGAAAATGAGGATATCAGCGATACACATGACACAGCCATTAGAAGTAATCTTTGATTTTCTCCGCATCATGTAAGCTTTTGGGACTATTTTAGTAAGAGGGAAGGACCTCCATTAAGTACTGTGATTAAATTTCCTACCAGCTATAAAAATAGGGCCTTAGAGTTACATTTAATTGTACTTTTTAAAATGTGATATTTCTTACACACCCAAGTCTGTAGACTAAAATTCACCTGTTCATCACAAAGTGTTTTATAAAGGAAAATAACATGATCAGATTTGTGGTAGGGAAGGATAACATCTGAGAAAATTCACCTGATGTCCATGAACTTTATTGCAATTGGGGAATCAGATCTTTCCAGAAAATGATCAAGGGGGGCAAAGGAACAAAGAGAAGGTCTGCAAAGGAAACAGAACATTAGTCTTTAAGAAAGGTCATTGCTTTCCAGATGGAAGGAGTATTTCCTAAAATCTGTGCCCAAGAAATGAGAAGTCAGAAATGGTGCCAGCACTGGGCACACTCTCCACAGCTCAGGAGATGATGATAACACCAATGCCCACCGCAGTTCAACATCACTGATAAGGTATCTCTGTTCATTAAAATACATTTTTAAAAAGTCTCACATGTGATCCTGGAACTAAAAAAGAGAACTTCAGTGTCCTAATCCATTTTCTGTTGTTATCACAGAACACCACAGACTGGGTAATTTATAAAGAAAAGTTTATTTGGCACACATTTGAAGGCTGGGAAGTCCAAGAGCGTGGGGCCTGCATCTGGTGGGGGCTTTCTGCTGCATTGTAACACGGCAGAGGGCACAGCATGGCAGAAGGAAAGAGCAAAAGGGCCACAGAGAGCTCACTTTTACAACAGAGCCGCCCCCTCATAGCAACATGAATCTACTTGTGAGGGCAGAGCCTCATTCATCCATTAATCCATTCATGAGGGCAAAGATACTAAGTTTCCAGCATCTGACCTTTTGGGAGCCACATTCAAACTATAGCACTCAGTGTTAATGGATCCCAGTCCTTGCCTTCAAGCATAAAGTATTGTTGCTTCTATTTTAGAGTTTAAAATATGAAACCTCAAAGAGATTAAATTTTTTCACTAAGTCATTTATTCAGCAAACATGGGCTGAGGTCCACCCTCTTTCAGATACTACTAAGAATTGCCTTGGAGTGCTCTACTGATGGGAAATAAATATATGAGTAAAAATTTATAATATGCATATTGATAAGTGCTATAGCAGATTGTGTACATTTCCTTTGGAGCGTCTGCCACCCACAATGACCCCATTTCTCTAAGAACTTTCCTCTCTCCCCTCAGTTCTGACCTCTGGCAGATATGTTTTTGCAATTTAATGCAACATTCTGGTTTTAATTGATTGTATCTGGTGTGGTCACTGAACTGAAGAGTGGCCAATTAAATTCTCTCTTCAGGGAATTTAGAATTGGGCCTGAGAAAAGTCAGTCTGTGCTTGTCTCTCAGGTCAAAGACAGTTTTAGTAAATTATATATTTCTATGAATTTTATGAAAACTTTAAAAATTATTCACATAAAGTTATTCAGAATAACTTCTCTTTTTAATATGTGTAGCATCTATAGTAGTGATCTCTTTTTCATTCCTACTATTGGTTATTTGTGTCTTATCTCTTTTTTTCTAAATTGGTCTTGCCAGATGTTTGTCAATTATATTAACTTTTCAATAAATCAACATTTGGTTTTGTTAATCCTTTTTATTTCATGTTTGTCTATATTTTATTAAATTCTGCTCTTATCTTTATTATTTCCTTTCTTCTATTTCTTTGGGTTTATTTTATAGTTCTTCTTTCTAAGGTTTTGAGATAAATACTTTGCTCATTAATTTTTAACCTGTCTTTTTCTCTAATAGAAGCATCAAAGCTTAAATTTTTAAGTACTATTGAAATTACATCCTATATGGTTTGAAACTATTTTGTTATAGTTAATTTGAAATGTTTCTAATTTCCATTATGATTTATACTTTGACATTTGGGCTACTGAGAAGGATATCTCTTAATTTACAAATAGAAAATTTTCTAGGTACGTTTTTGTTATTGACTTCTAACTTCTAACTATATTTCACTGTGGTCAGAGAACACAGTTTTAATCCATTGAAATTTGTGAAGACTTGATCAGAATATGGTCAATTTTTATGAATGTCCCACGTTTGCTTGTAAAAATAAGTATTTTGCAATTAAGTACATTTTATAAAGATCCATTAAGTCAAATTTGTTAAACATGCTGTTCAAATTTTTTATATCCTGACTGAAGCATGATGTTAAAAATCTCCCAATATGATCATACATTTGCTTATTTCTCCTTGGAATTCTTTTGCTCTTTACTTTGCTTTGAGGCTATATTATTACATATACCAAAACTTTAAAATATTATATCTTTCTGATAAATTGAACCTTTATTATGAAGTGATTTTTAATTAAAATAATTAATTAAATTATTAAGTTAATGCTTTTGCCTGAAAGATGATTTTGTCTCATATAAATCTACTTACATATGTTTCTTCTGATTGCTATTAACATATCTTTTTTCTATTCTTTTACTTTTTAACCTTTCTATTTATATTTTAGGTATATCTCATACATAATACACAGTTGGATACTTTTAGCAATCCAGTATGACAATCTTTGTCTTTTAACTAGATTACTTGTTTCATTTACAATTAATGTAATTAGTCACTTATTTAGATTTATCTACCATATTTCTCATCTATTTTGCTTTTTTTTGGTCTCCATTCCTACCTTCTTTTGCATTAGTGAATCATTTTTTCTTATTCCCTTTTATTCCTATACTTGTCTCAAAGTTACTTATTCTATTTCTATTCATTTAGTGAGTAACCTATAATTTATGACATATATTTAATTTACCAAATTTAAATTAATCGATACCTTTACCATCTCTCTTACAAAATCTTAGACCTTATTAACTCAATTAACTACCACTATCTCCCAATTGAAGTGTTATTTTATATATCAATATTTATTTAGATTTCCAACATATTACTACTTCCTCTTCTCTTCCTCCCCCCTTGCATCTCAGACTTCCCATTTTAGATCACTTTTTTCAACTTAATGAACATCCTTTAAAATGCCCTAAAGGGCTTAATTAAATATCTGTTAGTGACAAACTTTCTCAGTTTTTGTCCCCTAAAAATATATTTTACCCTTACTATTGAAAATATTTTGGATTGGTATAGAATTCTAGATTGGACATTATTATTTTTCAGCACCTTCACCTTAAATATTTTACTCCAGTGTACTCTAGCTTTCATTTTTATTATTAAGAAATCAGCTGCCAGTCTGTTACCCTAAGAGAGTAATGTATAATTTTTCTCTGGCTGTTTTCAGATTTTCTCTTTGTCTTTAGCGTGTTATAGTTTTTCTATGGTATGTCTTAGTGTAGGGTTTTTTTTCTGCATCCTGTTTGGAATTCATTGGCTCCTTTAAAAAACAAAACAAAACAAAACAAAAAACCCGTGGGTTGGGCATTGCATTAATTGTAGAAAGTATCCCATCAGTATACCTTTGAATATTGCCACTACCAGATTCTCTTTTTCCTTCTTACATAAAATCCAGTTAGAAGTATATATATTTTAAAAACTTTTTTCTTCAAGTCTTTAAATCTCACTTTAATTTTTCTATTTTCTACTTTCTCCATTATAGATAATTTTTTGAGACTTATCTTCTGGTTTATAACTCTCTCTTCAACTTTAATTTGCTACCTAAATCTGCTGGCTGAGTTTGTAAATTTCAAGTATTATATTTTTCATTTTTAGAATCTCTGGTTCTTTTGAATATCTACTTGGTTATTATTTCTAGTTTCTTGTTCCCTGTAGGTATTTTTAACTTTATCTTTTATAATTTAAATAGGATAGGCATAGTTATTTATATTCTGTGTCTGGTAATGCCAATACCTGAAATATTTTTAGGGTCTTTTGCTGTCTGTTTTTTCTGCTCTTCTTGCTCATATAGCATGTTTCCCTGTGTGCTTAAATTTTTTGAGCTTGTTGCATATTTTCCTTGGAAAAATTACTTCTAGGAATTCTTTGAAGATTGTGATAAAGGTACATTCCTCTGCACAGAATTTGCTTTTCTTCTGTCGTGAACCCATGAGTACTACACTTTGGGATCCTTTTTTATAAAAAAAGAGGGGGCTAATTGTTTGTGATCTCTTTGGACTACCTGGATGGTTTGACTTGGGACTGCAAATTCATTTGAAGGAGTTTACTTTTTGCTTGATCTTATACCAAAAGTATAGTCATTGAGGGTGTTTTAGTATTACAGGAGATGACCCATTAGACTCCCCACCGTGGGAAGGTCTGGGCTTTGTCTTCTATCCCTTATGCATAGTATTCCATGAATACTTAGACTCAAGTTTATCAGTTTTGAAGAGTGACATCAGTAAGATGGCAGAATAGAAGTTCTCCAGCTCCAACTCCATCTCACAGAAACCCAGCTAGCAACAACCCACAAACAAGAGTACTTTTGCAAATATCCCTGAACTCAGGAGAGAAAGACTGAGACATTCCCTTGGGTCACAGAACTAAGAAAAGGTACATTCAAAGGGTTAGAGAAATGGTTTACTTTGACCATATCACCTTTCCCCCAAGCCAGCATAACACACCCAAAGAGGATTCCCCTGGCCCACGGTTTCCATAGTGAGAAATGAGAGTTAGACATGGACATGCAGCATCGCCATCATTCTAGGATCCATTCCTGTCTCACCCCATGGGAAACACTGGGAGTACTGGCAGGGCTAGATCATGTGGGCTCAGTTAAAAACAAAGAATGGGGGTGGGGCTTGAAGTAACCAGGTTGTGGATCTTGGCATTGACTTGCATTCTGGCAAATGGAGGCACTCCACCAGAAAAACCATCCAACAGTATCACCCTCCAGGAAGCACAGTTAATAGGTCTGGCGAACTTGAGTCCCTAGCCAGCTTTCTCACCTAGCCCTGGTGGTTTGCATAACCCTTCCCTAGGATGGGAGATGCAACTTCACAAGTATCTGTGTAAGGGAGCATCTAGTCCTGCCCAACCCCAGTGGCTGAGCAGCAACCATACTCAGCCAGAATCCTCTCCTTAAGTCCTCCCCAGATCAGGAGGTAAGAGCAGGTCAGTGACTATCTAGAGGGGAACTTTCGGCCTTCCCTGACCTTAGCAGCCAAGTGGCAACTACACGGAGCCTTATTGCTCTCCTGAAGCCTTTTCCAGGCCAGGAGGCAATTATCTACAGATGAAAGCTGCTGGCCCTGCCCAATTCCAGCAGCTGAATGGCAACCCCACTAAACCTCAGTGCTCTATTTAAGACTTCCCCAGGGCAGGAGACAAGTACATGTCCACCCATATCTGTGCAGCATAGCCTCTGGGCTGGCCCATCCTGAGTGGCTGAGAAGCAACCCCCCAATTCTTGCCCAGTTTCAGAGCCCAGCACATGGCCCTGCCCAACTACAGATTCCAAACAGCAGAACCATCCAGCAAGGGAAGACAGTTTATAACTGTGCCCAGTCTGAGGTGACCACTGAGCCAAGCTAACGGATCTGCCTAACCACATTTTTTTCTTGCATTTATACATGTTTGTATCAGGAAGGGGATGGAGAAATCCACATTCAGTTCACAGTAATGCTGGAATGATAAGTCCCACACCAATAAAACAAGTGGTCTAGGTGAAGTCCAACGTTCTTTACATATTTGAAGTTCTATTATTTTCATTGTTACTATTGACTTTATCTTATTCATTTATGTTTATGTTAAATTTCTGTAGTCCTTACCTGCTACTAATTCCTTAAATACTATAAAATTTTATCATGAGAATTTCCACTAGAGAGCAATACATTTTATGACTGCATTTTCATAAAGTGCTAGGCTCAAGCAGAGGTCTATACAAGCTTCTCAGGGACTTTATGAGTATGACCAAGTTCCTTGTCTATCTTCCTTTCCAAAATATAATCTCTGTGTTGGTTAGCTATAGTCATTAAGTGTATTCAGAATTATTTTATCTTTTTTTTTCCTTTGAAGTATATAGTAGGATTGTCATTCCCTGCTCTCTTAAATTTAGGTGTGGCAATGTGACTTGCTTTGGCCAAAGAAATGTGAGTAGTTGATATCATTTTCTGGTGGAAACTTTAAGAGCTGATGTATACATCACACATTCTCTTTTCCCTTTTCCACAGAGACTGACAGCATTCCAGATCATGTTGTTTCTTTAGCCTAAGTCCCAGAATAAGAATTATGCAAAGTAGAGTTTCTAACTGACATATAATTAAAATGAAGTCTGAGAGGGAAATAAACTTTTGTTGTCTAAGAGTTTGAGGGTTGGTTGTTACTGCATCATAATTTAGGCTCTTTTGATTGACACAAGAATAAGTGGGGCAACTTATTTTTCATTGTATTCCTCATATCTTAGCACAAGCCGGACACAGTAAGTGTTTGTGATTCGTTGAGTCAAATCAAAGCTCTCTAGCCCCCTGTGTCGACAAAGATGAGGACTCTGATTGTCTGTAAGGTTTGGTGGTGAATCCTCAATACATTACATTCATCTTTCCAGCTGGAGGGAGGGAGAAAGACATTTGGCTTCGTCACAAGTGGTAATCATTTAGTTTGGTACAAAGCTCATTGGAAGAAGGAAAACAAAGGGCATGGCTTCCAGCGGGTAACCTACCACTGCATTTCATGTAAACACTGAATACTCTATTCTGTTAGCTTGTGAGAAATGGTGCTAAGCAGAAGAAAAGTCAACAGGGTTTTTTTGTTTGTTTTTAATCTTAGTTCAATCAATCAGGGAAGAAACATGTTCCGATCACAGAATTGTGTGCTTAGGAAGGACTTTGGCATTTGTTGAGTCTACCTACTGTCTACGAGTAATCTATCTTGGGAAAGGTGTTTTATTCTTAGAAGCTATGAAGCCATTTCTTGGTTTCTGAAGCAAAATGATTGGATCTACCAATAAAAAGTCATATTCTCTTGGTCAGATATTTTATGAATTTTATCTTTCAAATAAGTAGAGTGGCCATATTATTTACTGTTCAGGCATACAGACGTTTGAGAGTGAAAGAGGGCACTGTTACCAATTATATCAGAGTGATCAGCATAAACTAATATTTCCCTGGGCAATCTGTATGAACACCTTACAAGAGAGACACTTATCAATGTGAATTTCATAACATATAATGAATGCATGAAATCCTTATTCTGAAAAGAGCCAGCTGACTGTGAGAATAAAAAGCCAAGGCAAGGAAATATCATTCTCAATTAGGCATTTCAGTGAGTAACATCATTTTTCCATTAGCTGATTATCACTAAATTTTTTCACATATGCCTCTAGTAGCATCTTTGATATCTTTGTACAAATGCATAAACTATTTGCCTATCTTAAATCCCCAACCCCAAGACCCAGACCAAATGTTATTTTCTCTGGAATGGCTTCTCTAACATTCCTAGACATGGCTAGTCTCCATCAACTGGGTTTTCCCAGCACAGTGTAGACACTTCTATGGCAGCACTTTCCACATTATATTGTAATTCTCCACTTATATCTGTCTTCCCTCATGGGCTTGTTCAAGAGCAAAAATCATGTCTTATTTCCTTTCATGTCTAAGAAGAACTTTTTAACCCAAAGGTAGTTGTTCAGTAAATTTTTGAAAGAATGAACCCCAAGAACTACTTATTTGGAAAAAGAAGAGATTATACTTACAAGGCCTTCCCAGCCTGAGCGTGAGATAAAAGGAATAAAAAGAATGAACTGATTTCCCAGCTGATTCATAGGGAAAGAAATATAGAGTGGTTCTGAGGTGGAGGCAGGGGAGAAACAAAACATAGTTCCTTCCTTTTAATTACATTTGGCTGTGGTGCTATTTCAGGATAGAACTCACAAAGCTGTAACTGCTAGGAGCTATGTGTTCATTACTTGAGGGAAAACAAGGTAATATACTAATCTTCAGGAGATTTTTAAAAGGCTACTTTGTGTTACATCTTCTAGGAATGAAACTGAATGTATCTCCCCTGATGGTAATTACAGAAATTAAAGATGCAGAGAAAGCATCCGGTCAACCCTCCCAGCACGGCATGTACACTGCCACCCGAGCCATTTTTTTGTAGCTCTTGTCACTTCCCAGGAGTGGGCAGAGCTCCTAGCAGAGCAGAGAGACTGCTTGGGAAATAGAAAGCAGACACTCGGCTCCTACTGCTAGATGGCCTTGGTGAGGGATTGGGAATTGACAGATGCTAAATTGGCAGCAGAATTCTCCAAGCTAGGAGTTAAGTCATATATATTTATGTGAAGGGGAGATAGCTCTCTTCTGGGCCACGAGGAAGTACATGGGTAGGGGGTATGTTTACATTATTAAGCAGGATTTAAGGAGCTGATTTCACTGAAGCATGTGTCAGGACAGGGCAATCATTCTCAGAGCCCAGTAGTGCTGCCTTAAAGAGTAGCATTGGGTACAATGTGACTTCTGCACTATGCAATTCAGCCATGTAACAAAAAACAGAGGAGAGAGAGAGAGAGAGGAGAGAGAGAGAGAGAGAGAGAGAGAGAGAGAGAGAGAGAGAAAGAAAGAAAGAAAGAAAGAAAGAAAGAAAGAAAGAAAGAAAGAAAATGAATTACATAGGGCACAAAGCTTGGTGTGATTACTTTGGGTTCTGATTCTGGGCTGATGCTTGAGTGGTTAGAAGCATGAAACATCAGCGTTTCACCCCAGGGCTAGAGTTTTTACAACACTAAGGTATAGGAAGGAGTCCTGGTGACCACTGAAGGTGGTGGCAGAAGGAGATGGCACAGAAAAGGCACCATGTACCTCTCCCTGCACTGAGTCTGTCTCGGCCCCCACCATCCTTTCACTATTCCTTCCACAGGTACATCCGGGGCCTCCACTAAGCTCATGGCCCTGTGCTAAGCAGTGCAGAACTAATGGTAAAAATGACAGCCTTGGCCCTTAAGATCTCCTGGTGTAGCAGGGAATGCAGCCACATAAACAGATCATCATCATTCACTGTGCTAGGTATGCTATTGGCAATGTATATAGGAGGTTATGAAAATACGGCTGAAGGAGTTGCCAGTTCTGTGTGGTTATAAATTAATGAGAAAACTAGAGTTTGCGGACATACAGTTCACATACAGTTCCCCATGATAAAACCCAGCCTTCTTGGTGTGGCATTCTGGTCCTCCAATGTGTGTTCTCATAGTTCAGTCTCACCACCCAACATGGCTGACGCCAACTGCCTGCTCCATCCCATCTGCTGGGTTCTCAGCTGTGTCCCTGGGTGGAATACTCCACTCTTCTCTACTGATCTGAATCTTATCCGTTAAAGGTCAACTCAAGTCCTACCTCCTCCTTGAAGCCTTTTCTGATTATTACAGCCCACAGTAACCTCCCCATTCTGAACTCGTCGTTTGGAATTCTGCTTTGACACTGCTTTACGACGTCTCTTATATTATTATATACTTATTTTACTATGGATTTAATACACACATTATTTCTCTCCAACTAAAAATAGACATTAAATGGCAGAATCCATCATCTAATATTCCATATAGACCCAAGTAGAGTGTAGCGTACCATGCTAAGTACATACTTGTTGAATAAATGAATATAGGCATTTTGTTCTTTGGGGGAGATTTGGGATGATATTGTCTTTTTTTTTTTTTAAGCACCTGGAGTCAGTACGGAGAGGCTTTTTTTCCTATGATTATGAATTTGGGTAACATTATTTTTTCCTAAAGGCCATCCATACATCCATTCATCCACCAAATACTGTCACCTGAGGGTTTAGTATTGAACTAAACTCTACTTGGTGTCAGAGAAACTGAGATGAACTGACGCCCTAAGTGAGAAGGCCAGCACGTGAAGGGATAAGTGGAATGAAGTGTTATGAGTTTCGTATCTGTTAGGGCAGGGCCGCAGAGGACCGAAAGTCAATTCTATCACAAGGGTAAGTAATGATTTCATGAGGTAGGGGAGGACTGAGCTCTTTAGGGCAGTACATCCTGCAATTTTTAGACCAAAATAAGGAAGTTTGAACATCAGCCAACTGTTCTGTCTCGCATTGGCTCAGGATGAGCCTTTTTGTGCATTTCAGACCCAATTCCTTTGTTCCCTTGCATATTTGAGCATGTCTACCTTCAACCCTCACAGGTGATTGGATTGCTACTTAGGCAGGAGACTGAGTTCTTGGCTGGAAGTAATTTTCCCTCAGAGTTTTGAAGGCATTTCCCAATGATTTCTAACCTTCACGGTGGCTGGAGTCAGACGCTACTTCTGATTCTTGACGTTTTATTTGAGACCTCTTTTGTTCTTGTTCTCAACTGGTCCTAAAAGGTTTTTTTAGGATCGTCTCTTTGTCCTTGGTATCAATGATAATCTATCTTGATGTGTTTTGTTGTTGTTTTAGTTGTGGTAAAATACATGCAACACAATTTACCATCATAACCATTTTTAAGTGTACAGTTCAGTGGCATTAAGTATATTCATATGTCTGTGCTATGATTTAATTCATAGTTTTAAGCCCTTGATGGACCCTTTCAAAAAGGATATTCATGTTCTTGTTTTATTTCTCTAATAATTTCCTCCTCTCCTTTTTCTCTCTTCTCTTTCTGGAATTTCTATTGGGTAAATGTTTGATCTTCTGTACTGCTACTCTAATTTTATGTCTTCTCTTATTATGCACCTCTTTGATCATTTGTTCTACTTTCTGAGGGGTTTTTTTTTTTTAAAAAAAAACTTTGTCTTCCAATTATTTTACTAAGCATTTTATTTCTGTTAAATTTAGTCTCTATTTGTTATTTCTTGCTTTGAATGTCCTTTTCAAAAAATAGCATCCTATTATTGTTTCATTGATGTAAAATGTTATATTACTTCTCTAAGAATAATAATTTTTTGAAATTTTCTTATAGGACCATTCTTTTCTCCAAGTACCTTTTATCTTTTTCTGTTTATTTAAGGGTCTCTCTCCCAATGTAGGAGATTTTCCTTAAATATTGGCCATCCCTGGCTATCTGTCTTGGCTAAGAATGTGTCACTAGGAAGCTGAATGGATGGTCTGTAAGCATGGACAGGACTGGTTTGATCAGTTGGGGACCCAGTAATTTTGCTGGTGAATTGCTTGCAAATATCGTCCTTAAGCTAGGATGTCAGCAATCTAAAAACCTAGCAGGAGGAGGATCTGAGTGGGGATCTCACTATTTACAATGCGGATTATTTTACTGCATTACTTAGTTTTTAGCATGATATTCCGTTCTATTCTGTGCCTGGTGTGCTTAACTCTGGGACCTCTCAGGTTCATATTCCCCGTACACCTCTCACTTTTGAGCATAGCATAGTGAAGGTGTCTGGGCACCACCTGGTTCTCATATAGATGTTCAACTAATCCCTCCCACCCCAATTTATTCTGAGGGCCCCAGTGCCCCTTTCCAGATTTTTGCAGCTTAATCAACTTCTCCCCTCTTCAGTCTTTCTCCATTATGACAAATCAGTTATCATTGATACATTATTACTTTGTAGCTTCCAAAATTTTTTGAAATCTGTCATCTACTTTCATGCTCTATTCCCGTTTTATTCACAATTTATGGATTTTCTTTTCATTTTCTATTACTTTGGAGAATTTTCTGGATGGAGTTGACATTGGCCGTGTGTTTATCTACCAAATTTAACCAACAGCCCTTTTCCTTATATTGGACCTGAGATTTCTCCTACAGACTCTTCTGGGAGCTTCCCTCACCCTCATCATCTACCCCATCCTCAGTGCTATGATACCAGGTTTCCAGAATTAGCAAATTAATTCCTATCCTGGCTGTGAGCTCAGATGATGGAGGAAGGCCTTCTATTTCCCACGTGCAATCTAGGGAGAGTCCTTCTCACATGATAGGACTGTCCTTGCAACCAGGGGGTGATAGCTGTTGGCAGTTGGTAATTGCCAGGTTAGCAACACTGGAAATAGGCTGTCCTCACTTCTTCACTCTGGCCCATGATGACCAACGGGAATGATAGGGGCTGTTCTGTGGTCAACCTGAGTTGACATAACCCACCCTGGGCTGAGACCTGAGAGCAAATTAAAAAACAGAATACCCAGTTAAATTTGGACTCCAAATAAACAAATATGGTATGGACCATAATCTAAAAAATTATTCATTACTTTTTCTGAAATTCAAGCTTAACTGTTCATCCTGTATCTTATTTGCAACTTGTTTTAGTTCAGGCTGTTATAACACAGTATACACTGATGGCTTATGAACAACAAAATTACTTTCTTACCGTTCTGGAGGCTGGAAATCCGGGATCAAGGTGCCAGCACAGTTGAGTTGTGTCGAGGGCCCTCTTCCGGGTTGCAGACAGCTGATTTCTCCTTGTAAGCTCACGTGGTAGAAAGGGTGTAAGCTCTCTGAGGTCCATTTTATAAAGGCACTGATCCGATTCATGAGGCTGCACACTCATGACCCAATTTTTGCCCAAAGACTCCATCTCCTCCTGTCATCACACTGGGCATCAAAACTTCAATACACAAATTTGGAGCGGGGGGGGGGGGGATATTCAGTCCATAATACAACCCTACTAGGACAGAAATTTCTCATCCTAGCTTTGGCCCTGTAGAACCCAATCCTTATATCTAACCACATAGCTAGTACCTGAGTAGCTCTTCCCTGTTCTCCTACCATCTCAAGAAGGTAATACTAGACATTTACCTGTGGTTCAGGGACTTCTACACCCTACTACAACAAGATAGGTAAAATGTCTGCTCTTTACATTTTTCTTATGCTAAACTAAAGATTTTGAGCTTCATCCTTAAAGCTTTGGAGGATTGCCAAATATTTTTTAACAGTGAAGTGACATGATCAGATTTGGATTTTTTTTTTTTTTTTTAAATCATGCTGTAGCATAGAGGGTGACAAGCCCAGGGGCAGGGAGAACGTTAGGTAACTAGTGAGTGATTTAAGCAAGAAAAGATAGCATCCTGAATCAGGCAAGAACAAGAGAAGAGAAAATGCAAGGAATATTAAAAAGGTAGGAACTACTGGACTTGGAAATTGAATAGCTGTAGCGAAGGGAAAAGAAATGTCGAGTGAGTGCCGAGTTTCCGGCTTGGGCAAATGATGGTGAGTATGATGGGGAAAACTGTCTGGTGCTGGGACGGCCGCTCCGCATCCCCCCGGGCCGGTGCTGTGCGGAGCCGGCTGGAGGCAGCGACGGGCGGGTGTGCGGGTGCGCGGGTGCGCGCTGCTGGAGCCGGGCCTCGTGTGCTGTCTGGCCCGTGCTCTATGCTCGGCCTCCTGCTCCCGTACTCCGGTCGCGCTGCTTCCGCGATCCTGATTGGGTACTTTTTGAATCCCACTGTTCTTGATTGGATGTTACAGCTTATTCCTGATTGGATGTTACAGCTCGTTGCTGATTGGATGCTTGTTGCTGATTGGCTGTTAATGCTTATTGCTGATTAGCCGGTTTTTGAGTCCTACCAAAGGTATAAAAGCAGGAGGAGAATGGGGAAGGGGGGGTCAGAAGAGTAGAAGTTTGCAGAGGTTGTAGATCGAGTAAAGACTGTTCTCCGACTCTCTGTGTGTAGACTGGTCTCCGTGTGCCGACTGGTTATTTCCTGGGTCAAGAGCTGTTAACACTTGCGGGAACAAATAGAAACTTTCACCAAGAAAAGAAATTCAGGAGAACAGATTTGAGGGAGGAGATTACCATTGGTTGTTTCCTAAATGGTTCTCATTTACACAAGGAGGGGGAGGGAGGGGGTTCTTCTTCTAGGAATCATGACTGTCTTTGGCCTCGTCCCAAACTCCAGCAAGAAGAAACCACAAAGATATGTGCAGCTTACTGAAGTCAGTGGCTCCTATCCTGGCTGTGAGCTCAGGTGATGGAGGAAGGCCTTCTATTTCCCACGTGCAATCTAGGGAGAGTCCTTCTCACATGATAGGACTGTCCTTGCAACCAGGGGGTGACAGCTGTTGGCAGTTGTTGGTAATTGCCAGGTTAGCAACACTGGAAATAGGCTGTCCTCACTTCTTCACTCTGGCCCATGATGACCAACGGGAATGATAGGGGCTGTTCTGTGGTCAACCTGAGTTGACATAACCCATCCTGGGCTGAGACCTGAGAGAACCAAATGGGATTGACTCTCTGGAGGGACCATTTTCTTTCCAGTTCAGGAGCCTGCCCCTTTGCTTCTCTCTTAACTCTCAGATCACATCATTTGCATCAAATTCTCTTACTGCACTAAGTCACCTGCTTGCAATAATACTGTCAGGCCTAGTTTATCAGCCACAAGCAGCACATGTCACTTCCTGAGGAATCAGAAATAACATGGACTTCTCTGTTGTTAAATTTTTTGCTTATAACAAATCTCATTATTGATTCGATTGAGTCGGTTGAGAGTTTAACATTAACTTTAATGCCAGTTCTTTGCCCTGTTAATTGTCAAGCCAATAAAGGCAGCTGCTATCTCTGTTAAGCTAATGAGGCAGGGGAAAGAACAGGAAGGATGGCAGGTGAGGCCAGTTCTTCATCCCCTGAGTCTCTGCGTTGCCCAGGCAACTTTTCCTGCAACTGTAAATGGCAGTGTTTTGCTTTTGTCGGCCTGCGTTAGCAGACTGCCATTCCCAAAGGACTGGCCCCTTCGCTTTGTTTTTCAAGTAGTGTGTAGGATGAACTCAAGCAAACAGTCTCATGTCAATTCCAGACATAGCTTCTCCATCCATTTCTATTGCTGTCGATTCAATTTCTTTTTGGGAAAGCCATACAGAATTGGAAACACAATTCTGTGTGTGAAATTACTAGCACAAAGCAGCAAATGATTGTAGTGCCTGGGAAAAGGAAGGCATAGGTTGAAAGACACATTTAAAGAATGTGGAGTGGGGAGGGAGGAGGTGGTTTTGAAACTCATACCTCCAGCTGAATAATTTTAATGAGTCCATAAAGAAGTCGGAAAAACTTACAGCACTATGAATTCAAACAAGCATTACTGTGCCTAAGTTTGCCTTATCAGATAAATTGTTAAATTCAAGTCAAATGACAGGTATACAATAAGTAATCAACCAAATAGACTTTTTTGAGTGCACAGCTTAGAATACAGGATGGCGTGGAAGCAAAGGGAGGCATTGCACCTTATTTAAAGGAATGCAGAAGAAAGGAACATTCATCAGCCAACATGGGCTTGGTGGTGGTTTGTTTTTTAAGCAGCCCACCTTTCATGAGTTCATCATGGAACATAATGAATTAAATTTAGTCTTCTAATTTTTTTCTGTCCTCGTGTGTCTGTGCACACACATACACACACACAGACACCCCATGAAGGCCTAGAGCATGGCCCGCTAGTTTTCAAGAAGTACTATTATGTGGTGCTTAAGAATCTGGTCTCTGGAGCAAAATGGATTAGGGGAAAATTAGTCATTCCCTGAGCCTCAGTGTTCTCCTCTGAAAAATGGGGGTGATTAAAAGAGAAAAAGCCAGGAAGCACCCAGCACAGCGCCGAGCACATTTCAGCTACTACATTGGTATGGTATTAGGAGACTTGCCTACAAAGCCCCTGTCCTTTCCACTTGTTCTGTTCTCCACCTGAAACGCAACACACACCATCCTGCTTCCCTTGTTTTCTCCTGGGAAGTGCTTTCTAGATCCTGCCTCCCTTGTTGTTTTGTTGTTGTTGTTGTTGCTGGCCAGGCACAAAGCCTCCTGGCTGTGGGTGGGGGGAGGCTTGGTTATGTGCCAGGTTGCTGGAAGGATTCCCCAGATGACTGTGTCAGGGGCACTCATGAGTCTCTGTTTAGCCACGACTGTGCACTCCCCTGGCAATGGGGAGAGAAACACCTTGCACAACAATTAGCTTTTCACAGCCATTAGCAATTGGCAGTCATTAGCACTGTAGAAACACTGCAAGTAACGCGCAGGAAGCAAGCGCCACTGTGAGTCGCAGCGGGGCTCCTGTGTAGCAGAGGTCTGAGAGCCCGAGGTCCCCTGTGCCCACCCACTCCAGCGAATGGGTTTTGTGACTCAAAGGGCCTCTGTTCCTTCCCCTCATATCATTGAAAATAGCTCTATCAAGCCCTTTATTTGTTTCAGTGGAACATAAATCTTTCAGAAGAAAAGTCCAGAAGATGGAGTGCATAATAAAGCAATCCTGAATTCCCTCAAGACCAAGAAGCCTAAAGGAGGCTGGAAGGAGTGGTGAGAATAATTGAAATTTGAGTTGACTGAAACCCCAGTGCAATGCAATGATTTAGCTCCAAATCTGTTCATAGCAGCATTGCTAAATTCTGGAACCATCTATGTCTCCCCCAAAATAGGGATTGGTTAATCAATTGTGCTATAGCCATTCAATGGAATATAATGCAGCCTTTAAAAATAATATGCTTGAATTTACAGGTAGATTACATCAAAAAGGTTATAAAACATTATTACTATATGATTTCATTTTTTGCTGTAAAAAAAATACGCACCTTCAAAATTTTAGCAGTGATTGTCTCTCAGTGCTGGGAATGGATCGTTTTTAATTTTTAAATTTTGCTGTTCTATGATATCTTTATAAAATAAGCATATATGCATGTATAATCCTTTGAATTAGAGAGAGGGTTACAAAAGAACAGAGTGAGAAAGTAGGCCTGTCTGGCTCTGTGGGTTTAATATAAATGTAAAAATTTTAAGTGAATATTTTATTGAAGTACAACAAATAAACAGAAAAAGGACACCAATAGTAAGTACACAGCTTGATGACTTTTTGTGAAGTACATAAACCCAGAAGCAGAATGAATCTTTAATACTGTGGTTCCACAAACGTGAGTCTGCATGGTGAACAATTACAGCAGGAGGTGAGCTAAGGAGGTGTGAGTGTTGCAAGCTGCTAAGCGGAAAGCCCACGATGATAATTCTGGTAGGAAAGGTGGTAAATCTCTACTTTGCACGTGCAGACACTGAGCCACAGGCAGTAGGAGTAACTTGAATCCCACAGCTAAGTGGAGGAGTTGAGATTCATTCCCAAACAGTCAAGCTCTGGAATCCATGCATCTCCAAGAAAAAAATACAACTGGGGCAACTAGCTTGATGACCAGAGAGCAGAAGGCAGGGGGAAGATGAGTCAGGGAGAGCAGGAAGGCTCAGATGTTAGGAAGGAGGGATAGCAAAATCAGTCGTGGAAATTTCTGCAAAAGGCAGACTGGTGGGGAAATTAATGATTCTTAATTTTGGCGCCTTTGTGCACTTGTATGTCATGTGCAACTGAGATACAGCTTGGAGGCTGATGCACCAGAGATGCTGAGCACAAGAGCTCTGGCCTCATTCAGAAGTCATAGCAAGCTAAGAAGGACAATGGGTTCTCCTTCTTTTTATTTGCTGATTCACAGGGAAGCAAGGCACCGCTCATAATCCTCCCCTACAAAAAAGTGATCCCCCAAATCTTCATCCAATTATCCAACTTGTTTTCCCCTTGAAATAGCTGTTCTGAGTAAGCCATATGGAGGGGGTCCTCTGGGCTCAGGGTACACCTGGAGTTTATGGGGCAAGTATTTGGGACCATGAGCGATGACAGCAGAAAGTCACATCCCACAGCAAACTCAGCTGGGGAAGACCAAGCTCGAGAAGTTTCCAGGGACAGCATTTCCGGCAAAGATATAGGCCTAGGAATTTGCTTTTCTTAATTAACTCAGTGGTGGCACCATGCTATGCTAAGAGGACTGGGTTTAAGACTTGTAAGTACCTCTACTTAGGCCATTAACCCTGTTTTGTCACTGTGAGCTTTTCAAGGACAGAGGCTGTGTGGTTATTCATCTTCCATCCCCAACGAATAATAAGTGCCTGGTAAATAAGAGATGTTAAATAAATGCTTACTAAACATATAAAACACACGTCCTAGATATTCTAGGGCAATGCCACGTTAAATATTTCGTTGACTATGTACACTGATTCAGGCTCAAAAACATTCAGAGAATTAGGTCTAAATGTGGCTGATGGGAATTTCTGGGAATTCTTAAGAGTTATTTCGTAGCAATCGTCACTATCTGGTCATTTCTCATAGTCCTTCTCAATCATTATTTTGTTCCAGTAAAGGTAGGATCAGGCAGAAATGAGGAATTCCCTGGTAGTGAGGGAAGGAAGAATTTTATAGAGCCTAAAATTAGATCCTGATCTTCATATTTCAGCAACTTCAGAAGTTTTTATCACATAACAGGCATTTGTTGAAGTCTTATTAAGCTCTAGATTTATATTCAGTGCTAGGAATACAAAAATCACTAACATAGAGCATACAGACATGAAAATAGATAAAATTACAGCACAAGTTGGATAGAGTTTGTATTACGTCTTTGGTTGCAAGTAACAGAAAAGAAATGATGGCTAAAACAATAGAAAGTTTTAATCATCTCACTAATCATGAATGTCTAGAAGCAGATGATTCCAGATTGGTCCAGCAGTTCAATGATAATACCCCACATTCTGTCTTTTCACTATGCTATCCTTTGCCCTTGGCTTATTGCCTCATGGTCACAAAATGGCTGCTGTAGCTCCAAGAACCATATTCTCCTACAATTACACTTAAGTCAGGTAGGAAGAAACTTGTTGTTTCTCTTTATAGCAGAAAACAAAAATCTTCTGAGAAGAACTGATCCATAGATCACCCCTTTGGTATCATTAGCCAAGACTGGGTCCTGACTCCTGAATCAGTCATGGTATTGTCATGCTTAGCATAAGCCAGTTATGCTTCATCCTCTCAGGCTGGGGGAAGGGCTCCATCTTCCTTGAGCATGTTGCCACCTCCTAAAAAATTAGGATCCTATAACCTGAAGAAAAAGATGAAAAGAAGAGAAGAGGAGAAGTTAACCAACAGTGTTGCCACAGGGTTAAGTGTGGAGTTGTGTGAGTCAATGTACCTTATTTTCTCCAGCTTGATGCCATGTCTTCTTCTCCACATCCCTTCCCTAGCATAAGGCCAACAACCCAAAGCTACTAGAAAACTCTGGCCTTTCCCCGACACTGCCGTGGCCTTGACTGCCTCAGTGCAGAGAGTAAACTGAGCTGTCAGACCCAGCTCTGGCCCTACCCTTGAGCTCTAATAACCTTAAGCTTTCACAATTCCAACCAACTTTAAAATTCAGCTGGTTTTTGTGAGTGGGAGTGTGGAATGCTGGAGAGGAAGGGTGAAAGTCAGGTCAACAAATGAGATCTGAAGTGATTTTCCTTCCTCAAACACAAGCCTCACATCAGGACTCTGAACCCAGATGGCCTTTCCTGCATGGGAAGAAGGGGGACACATTTCGGGCAAGTCAGGACAGCCCGGCCACGGGTGTAGCTGAATGTTGTTTCAGAGGAAGAACAAGTCGATTTTTCTCCGTAAAGAGCACTGGGTTCTCCTTTCAGGATGTGCATAAGTGAATGACAAAGGGTGATCTGAGTTTGGGGAAGAAAGTTAAGAAGGTGATTGGAGAACTCTATGGAGAATGTGCCTTTGGTCAGCACATCCATAAACACTGGTTTTACAAGGTCACAATCGGCATCATACTACGTCGTAGACTATGATATGACCATAATGAAATGATGTTATATGATGTAATGTAATACAAAAGTATAACGATACAATATAATGATACCAATAACTACAATTTATTGAGCATTCACTCTGTGCTGAACACAATGCAAAGTACTTTCCTTACAGGATTACATCATACTCACAAGTATATTTCATCATGATCCAGAGGCTAAGTAACTTGTGCAAAGTGACTCTGTTAAATGGTGGACTCAGGCCTCAGGATAACAGGGCTGTCTGCCTCTAGAACCCTCTCTTTACCACTTTACTGTCTCGTTTCCATTTGCCTCTTTCATACCAAGGTGTTAATGACTATAGTGGTGACAAGGCCAGGCAGTGACTACACACAGGACACTACGAGAGTATAAGTGAAAAATAACTCATTTGGAACAAATATTCAACTAGCTAGAGAAATGAAAGGAGAAACACCAGAAAGTTATTTCAAATATTCAGAGAACAAAACAGTTAATTTAAAGGTTTGTTGTTTTACGGATTTTAGAAAAGAGCAGACAAGAAATGCTGTATAGACAGGAATGATATAAACAGATGAACTTCTTTCTCCGTCATAGAATTCATGCAAATTTATGCATGCATTATCAAGGTTTTGCAATTCCCTTGTGTTTTCCAGCAGTCATTCTCTAGCCTAGATAGTTCACTCATCAACTCATTAACTCAAACACTCACTTTATTCTTTCATTCATTCATTTACCTAGTCACTCGTCAGATGTTGGGTCTCTTCCATGTCCTGGATGCCAAGGGGGATAATGGAGGCTTAAGAATAAAGAGATACTGTCTCCTGCCTTAAATGGGGTGGAATTTAGTATGCTCATAGGCAATTTTCCCCATCTGGTCCACTTTCAGCCCTCCACGGTCTGCGAGTTGTCCTTTGCTATGGAAAGCCCTCCTTTAGCCCTCTGGCATGGCACTGACATTTCCATGCTGCAAGTGCCTGTCCCTGACTTAGGACCAGGAGTAGAAGGCCAGAAGATGGGGTGGCGGGTGGAGAAGAGAGGACATTGATATGTTCCCTGTCTGTCCGACTGGAGCAAATCCTGGTTCAGAAACCCCCTGGGAGGTTCTGAGACTTCTATATCCTGTAAGATTTTGAAGACAGCAAAGCTTCCAGGAACTGATCAACCCAGCTTGATCCCTTTAAGATTTCCCTCCCACCTACAGAGAAGCACTAGGCTAAGGGTAGATGAGCTGCCTGGGCAATAGTCATTTTCCAGTCCCACTCAAGAGCTAACCCTGCAACTGGATGCCTGAACCACTCTCCTGATTCTGGCATTTTGGCTCAACTCAGGGTCCTTAATGAATGCCTTGCCTCTCCAGCACATTTCCCTGTACACTGGAGAACCAATGATAAGCACCATCCTTGAGACAGAACTAGAATTGTCCACATTCTTATATGGCCTCTCTTAAGGCTCCTATTATACAAAGTCTCCAAGGACTGGGAGTCCCCACCACCACCACCACCAAACCATCCCTTATTTAGAAGATGTCTCTGGTCACTCACAATGGCCTGTGTCAAATGGCTCCCCAGGGTGATGTCAAATGTCCTAAGCAGGTTTCCATGTCTGAGGCAGTTGGTCTCCTTTGTAAGGGGTATCCAAGTATGATAATGTTCTGGAAAGATGTATATGGATATGATGGAAAGGTCAGTGGAATGGGACCCAGGACACAGCCCACAACCACTACCATCAAAGCCTGGATATTTGTTCCTGCCCATTTCTATGCCCAGATTTCCTCCTCTGCAAATAAATAGTTAAGACGAGGCTGGGTGCAGTAGCTCAAGCCTGTAATCCTAGCACTCTGGGAGGCTGAGGCTGGAGGATCGCTCAAGGTCAGGAGTTCGAAACCAGCCTGAGCAAGAGCGAGACCCCGTCTCTACTAAAAATAGAAAGAAATTAATTGGCCAACTAAAATATATAGAAAAAATATTAGCCTGGCATGGTGGTGCATGTCTGTAGTCCCAGCTACTTGGGAGGCTGAGGCAAGAGGATTGCTTGAGCCCATGAGTTTGAGGTTGCTGTGAGCTAGGCTGATGCCATGGCACTCTAGCCTGGACAACAGAGACTCTGTCTCAAAAAAAAAAAAAAAGAAAAAGAAAAAGAAAAAAGACTAGATGAGGCCTCAGGTCCTATGGAGCTTGGACAGTCTGTGACTTTCTAAGTACTATGAGTGTTGTCTACTTTTGCAGTTTGCCCTGAGAACCATACTTAGAGATTTAGCACACCCTGATGTTCGTTCGAGTGGTAAGTGTATTCAGTTTCTACGGTACATGTCTACCAAGCATAAGAACCCTGGGATCTCTGGGCTTCTGGAGTGTAAAGGGTAGATAGCAACCCCAGCCCAGTCCTGGGGGGAGACGTAGAGGCAATTGTGTGAAAGGATACTTTGGCCTCACAGATCCAGTCTGTGCCCTGGGCAGAGAGGACAGCTTGAAGAGGGGAGCCACATCCGAGAGCTCTGAAGCTATGTGGAACGCCCCATGGGCCCCCCATCCTAAACACCTATGAACGGAGACTGGGGAACAGGCAGTCCCCGTATGCATATTTGATCTTACAAATTTGGAAGCCTGTGGGACCTGGAAATGCTAATGCCCAGAGGCCGTGCAGTACAGTGGAAAGAGAACTGGCTTTGGAATCAGAAGTTCTGGTTTAAGTCCCAGCTCTGCCCTTTCTAGCTACGTGACTAGGAGCAGGTCTCCTAACCTCGCTGAATGTGGGTTTTCTTGACTGTCCAATGAGAAGCATTAGGTTTTCCCTGATGACCTCATCAGGCTGGTCTTTCTTGGTTACTTTTCCTGCACACAGTGTACAAACCTCCTGGTGATGCCTTAGTCATGGTCTAACAACAATTTAGGGCAGGACAATGATAGAATTAATATTAATTTTTTTGAGAAGATAACATTAATCATTACTGCTGTTAAGCTCTTATTATGTACCAGGCACTCTGCTAAAGACTTTGGAAACATTATTTCATTGCCCGTGGTCACATGGCCAGTAAATCTTATGGCCAGATTCAACTCAG
Source organism: Cheirogaleus medius (assembly GCA_008086735.1). Taxonomy (NCBI): domain Eukaryota; kingdom Metazoa; phylum Chordata; class Mammalia; order Primates; family Cheirogaleidae; genus Cheirogaleus; species Cheirogaleus medius. The sequence continues at coordinate 53,764,184 of VBSM01003204.1, read as the reverse complement.
ACATCTTTGATGCCAGAGCCAAACTCTTAACCCCGTGTGTGCTTCATTCCTCCTGACCAAACAATCAGGTTTCTTCAAGTGCTGGCTTGCAGAGAATGACAGTGAGATGTACTGGTTTGTCTACTCACATATTAATAAATAAACAATTAAGCAATTGGTGAATCAAATCCTTTAAGCCAAACACAGCAACTTTGGAAAATCATGTTAAAAGACACTTATGGAGCAGAGTTAAATAAATCAGTGTGTGAAAAAAAGTGATCCTATTTTCACTAATAGTTAACCTACACTGTTTATTGCCCAATGTACAACTTTTTCTGTTTTTTTTTAAGGCTTGGACCAAATAGGTATCCATCTCAACCACTCACCCAGGCAAAAAGAAAAAAATGTACTGAGCACCTGTTCTGTGCCCAACACCGTGAAATGTTTAGATTCAATGGTGAATGAGGTGTTTCCGCCCCCAAGCATCAGTCTAATAGAAGATACTGATAGACAAACAATTGGAGAGGAGAGTACGAAAGTCCTTTGATGGGGACATGAACAGGGTACTAAGAAGAGAAAGAAAATAAGCTAATTTAGTGTGAGGGAGTCAAAGAAACCTTCCCAGAAAAGATGCCAGCTAGGTCGGGTGGGAGTCAAACTGTTGGAAGGGAGGGAAGGGGGAGGACATTTCAGGAAGTGGGAGTATCTTATGTGATGGATAAGAGGAAAGAGAGGTGTGACCTACTCAGGAAGCAGAGAGAATATTACCTTCTGGCTGAAGTATAGTCTCAGGACAGGAGAAGGGGGAGCTGAAACAGAGGCCATGTCCTGCAGGGAGGGCCATGTGTGCCCTACAAAGGAGCTTGGACTCTGTTGTAATCACACGGAGAATTAATTGAAGGGGTTCAACCCAGGGGTTGGGGAGGGGGTCATAAAGACGAGTGTGTATTATAAAGATGATTCTGGCCACAGCATAGAGAATGGATCTGTGAGGGGCAAGGGAGGGGGGTGGCTAACAGAATATAGGACTAATTAGAGTATTTGGAGTAATCCCGCCAAAAGATGAAAATGACTCAGCCTGGGGTCTTGGCAGTGGGAACAGAGAGAAGTATTAATAGATACTAGGTCGAATGCTTAGTACGGTGAGGCAGCGTGATTTAGCCATTGGATGAGGGTGGAGTAAGGGAGGGCATGGTGTCAGGGACGCTGTGTCTGCTGGGCCCCCCGTCCCTGAGAATAAGGGCCGATCTGTTTTGTTCCAGGTTCTTTCCCGGTTCAGATGGCACAGCTCTGTGTCCCCAAACTTTTAATCCAGCAACTCATACATACTTTTTGACATCCCTCATCTCTTCTTATGCCCCATTTTCTCTTCCACCTCCCAGTACCTTAATGAGGTCAGTGTGCACTGTTGTTCTCAAACCCAGGACTTTCAGTGGTTTGACACAATAGAAGCTTATTTCCTGCTCATGTAAGAATCCTCCCTGGCTAGGGAGTGGCTTTCCTCCGCATGTGGGTCCAGAAAGCAGGCCTCCTTCTGTTGCGTGGCTTTGCTATTCTCTAGGGCCTCAGAGTTTTCAGTATCATCTGATAGAAGGGGCAAGAGAGAGTGGAGAAAGTATCCTCATTGCTTCAAAACCCCACCTGCACATTCATTAGCAAGAACTTGCCACGTGGACATGCCCGGCTGCACAGTTACATTCCTGCCTACGTACATGAGGTGGGGGAGCGTGAAGTTTTGCTAGAAAGCTGGCCGCCTCTGTCACACCCAACATGCCTGGGTTTTAAGTCATTGCCCCCTTGTCTCTATTTAGCTGCTTCTCCTACTAGCTGACACTGAAATGTTTATAAACATTTTCATTTATCTGGTTTTGATATGCAAGGAAGATGACACTCCTCCAATGCACAAACAACAGAAAGGACAATTCATAAGCTACTCATCGCAAGGCAAACCCATGATTGTTTGCTGCAACCGAGCAAAGGGCACCTGAAAGGCAGGAGATGGGGCTTCAAATTGTGGCTCCATCAATAACTTAGAGCAAGACTGAGCAAGGCACTTCATGTCTCTGCACCTCGATTCTCTCATTAATAAAATGAATGCAGTGGGCTACACCAATGTTTCTCCAAGTATGTTCTATAGAACATTCGTTCCATGAGATGCTCCATTGAAAACTTCTCTGGTCAAATAGATGCAGGAAATACTGTGAACTTTAAACATCTTGAGGACAGTCAAGCTCATAAGCATATTAAATGCTCAGGAAAGTCCTATGGAACTCGGTTTGACTTTCTTTAACCTGACATTTTCTAATCTTGACAGGCAAAATGCGTATATTCAAGGATTAATCTATGTTATTAAACTGTTTTACCACTAACAAATGGGCATATGGTACAGAGACACTTGGATTTCAGGGAGAAGAATGAGTTCTCTCTGTAACTAAGATTCACAGTAAGGTAAAAAGAGGGAGAAACTGAGGGCTGGGGTGGAGAAGAAGATACCCTTTAAGGCACCAAGAAGCTATGAGAAAGATGACTCTGCACCAAGCCATTGTGTCCTCCTTCTGTGTGTGTGTGTGTGTCCTACAAGCTTCCTGCGACTAACCCATGGGACATCGAGCATCTGGATAGAAGTGATGTTTGTTGTTATCCATGAGATTCTACCTAAACCCCTCCGCTGTTCCAGATGGACCCATCTCCTGTAGACAGGCTGCTAGTGTAAAGATCCTAGACATTCATAAGCCTCACAGAACAAAAAGGGACTTGGTCACTTTGGGGGACAACATGATAATGAAGGGAAATTTGCCCTCAGATGAAGTTGGGGCAAGTAAGGCCAGTAGGAAATTGCCTTCTTTTTTTTTTTTTTTTTTTTTTTTTTTTGAGACAGAGTCTCTCTCTGTTGCCTGGGCTAGAGTGCTGTGGCATCAGCCTAGCTCACAGCAACCTCAAACTCCTGGGCTCCAGCAATCCTTCTGCCTCAGCCTCCCGAGTAGCTGGGACTATAGGCACGCACCACCATGCCTGGCTAATTTTTCTATATATTTTTAGTTGGCTAATGAATTTCTTTCTATTTTTAGTAAAGACGGGGTCTCGCTCTTGCTCAGGCTGATCTCAAACTCCTGACCTTGAGCGATCCTCCCGCCTTGGCCTCCCATTGTGCTAGGATTACAAGTGTGAGCCACCGCACCTGGCACGGAAATTGCCTTCTGAGCTAGGGAAATGGTGGCGATCCCCCCCCCGCCCCACATTTCTATCAAACCATAAGACATTGTAGTAAATGTTGCTTCCCCATCCTATATTCCCACAGCCCACCTCTGCTCACTTGCAGTTGTAGTGCCAGTCCCAGAAAGCTGCCAGCTTCTCCCTCAACCATCTGCATCTCTCTTTTTCTAAGCCTGCAGGATTTCTTCAACAGAAGCTTGTTCTATAGCAAGTAGACACAACCCCAGAAGTGTGGGAGAGTTAATGCCTCCAGAGGCAGTCCCCAGCCAGGGGGAGATGCAAGCTGGTGAATACATGCCTCAGTCTCTCTACTTTTATGGGAAATTCTGAGCTGTATTCTAAATGCCTTTTCAAAGCATCTTCAGCAGAATCAAGCTGCAATTGTCTATATTATAACCCATGTTTTACTGCACCTTTTATTGCATTTTCTCCTTTCTGTGTCTTGCTTTCCCTACTTCTCACTCTTGTTTCCTGGGAGAACCACCCAACTAAACTACCTGAACCCAAGTCTGTGTATCAAAGTCTGCTATGGGAGAACCCACACTGATACAAAAAGTCTTCTATTGGCACTCCTTAGGTAGTCTCTAACGTTCCCTCTTGCTCTAAAATTCAATGCTCACTCTCAGTGGCCGACCTTGTGCCAGTCCCCATTCCACGAAGAGTGAGAGAATGGACCACGGTCTGATTTTAGCTCTTCTTCTAATTAATTACTTAAGGCTAAAAATAGTCTTTACTGTCATGAACCATTTTTCCAGAGAAGCCCAGAGAAGTAGGGAATAGTAAGCTTGTTTCTGGGACATTTTAATAACTTCAAAGCAGGAATGCACATATTTTATACAAATTAAACATGTCCCAATTATCTTTTATTTTTATATATAACAGCTACATTGAGCTTCAACAGTTTTATTTATATAATTCATATACCATACAGTTCACCTATTTAAAGTACAGAAGTCAATGATTTTTTAGTTTGTTCACAGAGTTGTAAAACCCTCACCATAATCAATTTTAGGTCATTTTCATTACCTCCAAAACCAAAAAACAAACCCATACCCATTTGCAGTCACTCCTCATTTATCTACAAGTTTCCCAGATTTCTGTGTCCATAGATTTGCCTAATCTGGACATTTTATATAAATAAAATCATACAATACGTGGTCCTTTGTGATTGGCTTCTTTCACTTAGCATGATGTTTTCGAGGTTCATCCATGTTGTAGCATATGTAGTATTCCATTCCTGTTTATGGCTGAATAGTATTCCATTGTATAAATATACCACATTTTATTCATTCATTCATCAGTTGATGGACATTTGGGTTATTTGCACTTTTTGGCTATCATGAGTAATGCTGCTATGAACATTCATGTACAAGTGATTGTGTAAAAATATGTTTTCATTTGTCTTGGATATATACCTAGGAGTCAAATTGCTGGGTACTATTATAACTCCATGTTTAACCTTTTTAGAAACTGCCAGACTGTTTGCCAAAATGGACTTACCATGTTATATTCCTATCAGCAGTGTATTAGGGTTCTAACTTCATCAACACTTTTTAAAATGTCTTTTTAATTATAACCATTCTAGTGGGTGTCAGGTGGTATCTCATTGTAGTTTTGATTTGTATTTATCTGATGACAAATGATGTCAAGTATATTTTCATGTGCTTATAGGCCATTTGTATATCTTCTTAGGGAAAATATCTATTCAAATCCTTTGCCAATTTTTCACTGGGTTATTTTTATTTTATTATTGAGTCATTAAGAGCTCTTTATCCCTTATCAGATATATGGTTTGCAAAACATTTTCTGCTATTTAGTGGATTATCTTTTAACTTTGTTAATGGTATTCTTGGTAGCACAAAAATTTCTGATTTTGAAAATTTCTGATTTTCTGATTTGGTAAAGTCCAATTTATCTATTTTTTTCCTCTCTTTGCTTGGGCTTTTGTTATATCTAAGAAATCATTCTCTAATTCAAGGTCATGATGATTTATGCCTATAATTTCTTCTAAGCATTTTCTACTTTTAGCTCTTACATTTAGTCTGTTGATCCACTTTGAGTTAATTTTTGTATATGATGTGAGGTAGGGATTTCATTTCATTCTTTTGCATATGGATACCCAGTTGTCCCAGAACCATTTGTCAAAAAGAGTATTCTTTCCTCCATTAAATTGTCTTGTCACTCTTGTTGAAAATCAGTTGACCATAATAATGTCAGGGTAAAATCTTGACTCTAAATCTATTCACAGACAGAAATGTAGATGTATATGTCTACCCTTATGATAGTATCACACTGTCTTGAATACTGTAGCTTTGTAGTAACTTTTAAAATTGGAAAGTGAGAGTCTTCCAATTTTTTTTTCTTTTTCAAGATTGCTTTGGCTATTCTGGGCCCCTTAATTTTCTTATGAATTTTAGGATCACCATTTCAATTTCTGTGAAGAAGTCAGTTTGAATTTGAAAGGGATTGTGTTGAATGCATATATTAATTTGCAGAGTGTTGCCATCTTAATTCTTCCAATGCATGAACACAGGATGTCTTTCCATTTAATTAGGTCTTCTTTTTTTAATTTTTATTTTTAATTTATTTTTTTCAGCATATTATGGGGGTACAAATGTTAAGGTTACGTATATTGCCCTTGCCCTCCCTCCCCGCTTGAGTCAGAGCTTCAAGCACATCCATCCCCCAGTTGGTGCGCATCACACTCATTATATATATATATATATATATATATATATATACACCTATCCTCTCCCTCCCGCCACCTGCCCGACACCCGATAATGTTATTCCTATATGTCCACTTAGGTGTTGATCTGTTAATACCAATTTGCTGATGAGTACATGTGGTGCTTATTTTTCCATTCTTGGGATACTTTACTTAATAGAATGGGTTCCAGCTGTATCCAGGAAAATACAAGAGGTGCTATATCACCATTATTTCTTATAGCTGAATAGCACTCCATGGTATACATACACCACATTTTATTAATCCACTCATGTATTAATGGGCACTTCGGTTGTTTCCACATCTTTAATTTCTTTCAGCAGTGTTTTGTCATTTTCAGAGTATAAGTTTTATATTTCTTTTGTGAAATTTATTTCTAAGTATTTTATTCTTTTTGATATCCTTATATTTGGATTTTTTTTAATTTTATTTTTTGGATTATTCATTGCTATTGTGGAGAAATACAGTTGATTTTTGTATATTGATATTACACCCTGCAATCTTGCTGAACTCATTTATTAGTTCTAATAGTTTTCAGAAGATTCTTTTGGATTTTTCTATATATATGATCACATCATCTGCAAATAGATAGTTTTACTTCTTCCTTTATAATCTGATGCCTTTTGTTTCATTTTCTTATTTAATTGCTCTGGCTAGAACTTCCAGTACAATACTGAACAGAAGTGGTGAGAATAAGACAGTCAGTCACTTTTGTCTTATTCCTGATCTTAGGGGAGAAAACGTTTAGATTTGCCCTTTTAAGGATGATGTGTTTTTCATAACCATTCTTTTTCAAATTGAGGATGTTCTCTTCTATGACTTGTTAGTTTTTTTTTTTAATCATGAAAGGGTGTTTTATTTTACTAAATGCTTTTTCAGCAACTATTGAGATGATCATGTGTTTTTAAAATCATTTATTCTGTTAATATGTATATTATATTAATTTATTTGGGGATGTCGAATTAATCTTTCATTCCTGGGTTAATCCCACTTGGTCATGTTGTACAATCGTTTGCATATCTTGGTCATGACGTGTTATCTTTTTTACATGTTGCTTAATTAGGTTTGCTAAATTTTGTTGAAGATATTTGTGTCTACATTCTTAAGAGATATTGGCCTGTAGTTTTCTTTTCTTGTGATGTCTTTGTCCAGTTTTGGTATCAGAGTTATACTAATTTCATAAAATGAGTTGAGAATTATTCTCTCCTCTTCTATTTTTTGGAAGAGTTCGTGAAGTATTGTAAGGGAAAAATTTTGCACTCCCCTCATAATAACAGCATGATTAAACAACTACAGAGAAGCACTTGACTAAACCTCAGCCTTATACAAACTTTGTAACTTCTATCTTACAATAGCAGAACTGCAAAATAGCATGGTTAAGCAACTTTTGTAACCCTTATCTCATGCAAGCCTTATAACCATTTTTTTCCTTCTGTAACCACCAACTTCCTCATAACAAAGCATATAAAAGCCAGCATATTTTTAACCCCATGTGCTCAGATTTTGGAGATGAGACCCCTCTGAGCCTGCGCTCAGTTTTGCAGCACTCTCGTGTGGATCTCGGTTTGTTTCCTGGTCCTGTTTGCTGTAACAGTATCAATACTAACTCTTCTTTAAATGTTCAATAGAATTCACTACTGAAGGCATCCAGTCTTGGGCTTTCCTTTTTGCATAGCTTTTAAAAATTATTATTACTAATTAATCTCTTCACTTTTTATAGGTTTATTCAGATTTTCTATTGCTTCTTTATCACTTTTGGTAGTTTGCATCTTTCTAGGAATTTTTTCATTTCATTTAGATTATCTAATTTTTTGGCATATAATTGTTCATAGTATTTTCTTACATTCTTTTTATTTCTGTAAGGTTGCTAGTTATGTCCCTTCTTTCATTCCTGACTTTAGTAAGATGAGTCTTCTCTCTGTTTTTTGGTAGTAAATTTAGCTAGAGATTTTGTTAATCTTTTAAGAACATTTTGTTTTTGTTGATTTTCTCTATTTTTCTAATCTATGTTTTATTAATGTCTACTGTAATCCTTATTATTTCCTTCTTTCTGCTTGTTTTACAGTTAATTGTGCTCTTTTTCTTCCAGTGTCTTACAGGGCAAGGTTAGGTTATTGATTAGAGATTTTTCTTTTTACTATAGTTATAAATTTTCTTCTAAGCACTACTTTGCTTGCATCCCATACGTTTTGCTATATTGTGTCTTAATTTTCATCATTTCAAAGTATTTTCGAATTTTCCTTGTGGATTCTTCTTTGACCTATTGGGTATTTAGAAGTTATTATTTAATATCAATACATCTGTGAGTTTCCCAAATTTATTTCTATTATTGATTTCTAATTTCATTCCATTGTGGGTGGAGAATGTTCTTTATATAATCTAAATTCTTTTAAATTTATTGAGACTTGTTTTATTGTCTATCCTGGAAAATGTCCCATGTGCAGTTGTGAAGAATGTCTACTCTGTAGTTGTCAGATGGTCAGGTAGAGTGGTCTGTAGTGTCTGTTAGGTCTAATTGGTTTATAGTATTGTACAACTCATTTATTTGTTCATCTTCTGCTTAGTTGTTATATCCATTATTGAAATTGAGGTATTAAAACCTCAAATTATTATTGTTGAATTGTCTATTTCTTTCTTCATTTCTGTAAGTTTTTGCTTCGTGTATTTTGGCTCTGTTTTTAGGTACATATATGTTTATAATATACATAGCTTTCTGATGGATTAACCTTTTTATCATAATAAAATATCTCTCTTTATCTTTGATAAGATTTTTAATTTTAAAGTATATTTTAAAATATATTAAATAAAATAAGATATATTTTAAAATATATATTTGATATTAGTGTAGTCACTACAGCTTTCTAATGGTTACTGTTTGCAAGATATATCTTTTTCAATCATTTTACTTTCAATCTATTTATATCTTTAAATCTAAAGTGCATCTCTTGTAGGCAGAATATAGGTGGGTCTTGTCTTTTTGTTCAGTCTGATAATCTCTGCCTTTTGATAAAAGCATTTAATACATTCACACTTAATGTTATTATTGATATAATTAGATTTAAATCTACCATTTAACATTTTGTTTTCTCTATGTGTATTAGTTTGCTAGAGATGCCATAACAAAGTGCCACAAACCAGGTGCCTACAGAAATTTGTTGTCTCACAGTTCTGGAGGCTAGATATCCAAGATCAAGGTGTCAATAGGGTTGGTTATTCCTAAGAGCTGGTGAGAGAAGGATCTGACCTGAGCCTCCCTCCTTGGCTTGTAGATGGCCATTTCCCTGTGTCTATTCATAACACCTCTCTTCTGTCTATGTCTTGTTCAAATTTCTCCTTCTTATAAGGACACTTGTTATACTAGATTAGGGGGTGCCCTGAGGACTTCATTTTAACTTGATTACCTCTGTAAATACCATATCTCCATATAGTCACATTCTGATATACTGGGAGTTAGAACATTAATACACGAATTTTGAGGAGACACTTCAACCCATAACAATATGTCTTATGTCTTCTTTGTTGTTTTATTCTTCTTTTACTACTTTCTTTTGCATTAATAAATGTTTCTAATGTAACATTTCACTATATGTTTTTTGAGTTATTTTCTTAGCAGTTGTTATATAGGGATTACCATATACATGTTAATTTTTCAGATTCTACTTTAGATTTGTACTAACTCAATTTCAGGGAAATATTAAAAAAAGTTAGTCCTGGGGGCCGGGCGCGGTGGCTCACGCCTGTAATCCTAGCACTCTGGGAGGCCGAGGCGGGTGGATAGCTCAAGGTCAGGAGTTCGAAACCAGCCTGACCAAGAGCGAGACCCCGTCTCTAAAAAAAAAAAAAAAAAAAAAAAAAAGTTAGTCCTGTATAGTTCTATTGCCTCTTTCCCTTTTTCATTTTATTACTATTATACATCGTGTGTGCATGTGTGTATGAGAAACCCAACTATACATTGCCATAATTATTACTTAATATAATTTTATATCTTTTAAAGGAGCTGTGAGAGGAAAAGAAAGCAAACATATATTTTATAAAGTTGTTATACTAATTAGCTTATTTGACATTTCTGTTCTCTTCATCTGTTCCTATAGTTTTGAGTGGGCATATGGTATCATTTCCTTACTACAATACATATTTGTTCCACCTGCCTGCTTTTTGCTGTTGTGATCAAATATTACATTTATATATGTTATAGCCCCCCAAATATAATCACACACATATTGCTTCATACAGTTGCTTTGTAAATTAAGAGAAAGGATAAGAAATAAATATGCGTTTATACTGTCTTTATAATTGTATAATCACCTCTATTAGTACTTATTTTTAATGTGGATTTAAATTACTGCTGTGGTCACTGGCTTTTAGCCTGAAAAACTGTCTTTGTTATTTCTGGTAAGGCATTCTAATAGCAACACATTCTCTCCGTTTTATTTACCTGGGAATGTCATAGTCTTGCCTTCATTATTTAAAGATTGTGTGGTGGATATAAATTTCTTGGTTGACAGTTTTTTCTTTCACCCCTTTGAATATGCCATCCCACTCCCTTTTGACATCATTGTTTTTGATGAGAAGTCAGCTATTAATTTGGTGGCGGGGGTTCTCTTGTACATGCTGAGTCATTTTTACTCTTGCTGCTTTCGAGAATTTCTCTGTCTTTGTCATTTAACATTTCAATTATGGTGTATCTGGGTATAGATCTCTTTGGTTTTATCCTACTTGGAATATGTTGAACTTCTTGGATATGTAGATTATTGTTTCTCATCAAATTTTAAAAGTTTTCAGCCAATGACTCCATTGAATATTTTTTCTACTTCTTTCTCTCTCCTCTCCCTCTGGTAGTTCCATTGTGTGGTATCCCACATTTCTCTGAAATGCTGTTCATTTTTCTTCATTGTTTGACCTGTTATTTTGAATAGCCTACCTGTATTGAACTATCTTCAAGGTCATTGATTTATCCTTCTGCCAGTTCAAACACACTGTTCAGCCCCCTCAGTGAATTTTTCATTTCAGTTGTATTTTTAACTCTAGAATTTTGATTTAGTTCATTTTTATAACTTCAATCTCTTTATTTTTATTCTCTATTTGATGAGACGCTGTCATCACACCTTCTTTTACTTCTCTAAACATGGTTTCCTTTCGTTCTTGGAACATGTTATAGTGACTGCTATGAAGTCTGTTAAGTCTGACATCTAGGTCCTCTTAGAGGCTATTTCTGTTACCTGATTTTTCATCCCCTGTGTATTGATCATACTGCCCTGTGTTTTTGAATGTATCATAATTTTTATGTTGTTGAAAACTAGACATTTTTGATACTTTATTATAGCAACTTTGGATGCTGATTTTCCTCCTTCCATGCTTTTTCTTGTTATTTGCTTATTTATTTAGTATTTTGGCTGGTGTGTTTTAATAAAATCTATTTCCCATGCAGTATGAAGCCTCCAATGTCATTCTTGAGAGGGTTCAGACTTGGGTGTGGGCACAGTCACTCTGGAATAACTGGTTTTAGCAGGGCTCTCTTTGTCTCTTTTCCTTATCTCCTTGTTAAACCGTCTGTCTCTGTTGGTATCACATCCATTATTTTTTTTAAATAATGTTCTGGTGCATAAATTGCTCCACTGTCTGATACAATTAAATTTGGGCCCCTTGGCAGGGCCAAGCTTTGAGGTTCATTCTGATGCCAGTAGGGCTCATCTTAGCAATTATCTCTTTACCTGGTTCTCTCTGGTAATCTAGCTGGTTTATTGTTCTGCTTGTTATTCTCACGGAGCTACCAGCCTCCTCTTATTGCTTACCACCAAAATCTCCATTGTTCTTTGAGAGTTCCCTTAGGATTGAACTTCCCTATACTCTGTTCCAAATAAATTCAATTTCTTTGGGGAGAGCTTCTACATCTTATGTTATTTTGAATTGCCTCTCTGTCTGGAAAAATCTTTGAGCCACTCCTCTGGAGCTGACAGCGGGGACAATACCCACTTCTCTTGGAATACCATGTTTTATGAGGTGAGCACTGGGCAGGGGCAGAAGCCTGTGGTCTTCTTAGTTTGCCTCTCCCAGTATGGAATATCCTCCTTCTGAGCAAACTGGGGTGAAGATAATTGGGTCCCAGTATTAATAACCTTCTGTACCTGTGGTAGAACTAATGGGGTTATAAGTAGGGCTGGGTGGAGGAAGGGAGTCCCTGATGTCTTAGCCACCTTTGCTTGGAAACTAGCCTTTGCAACATGCAGCCAGGAGGGGATGAAAAATGCTGGTAGCCTGCCCAACACAGGGAAATACTATCCCACTTGACTGGCAGCTTAGAGAAAAGGAAGTTCCCTCTGGACTGGAGCTTCAATCAAACTGAGCTGAGGGATAAATGTAGAGTAGGGAGTTGATCATGGCTTAAGTGACATAGGTTCTCACTATTATTACCAAGATTTAGTAAATCATCTTTTTTCTTCTTTTTTCAAATTTTAAAATATTTGAAAAATATAGATTGTATATAATCAAGGTGTACAATATGATGATTTGATGTTCATATACACTGTATAATGATGATGACAATCAAATTAATCAACACATCCATCACCACCCATGCTGTACAGTAGATCACCAGGCCTTATTCATCTTATAACTGAAAGTCTGTGCCCTTTGATCAACATCTCCCCTTTTTCCCCACTCCCAGTCCCTGGCAACCACTATTCTGCTCTCTGTTTCTATGATTTTAACTCTTTTAGATTCCACATATAAATAATATCATAAAATATTTGTCTTTCTGTGTCTGGCTTATTTCACTTAGTATAATGTTCTCCAGGTTCATCCATGTTGTTTCAAATGGCAGGATTTCCTTCTATTTTATGGCTGAATTATGTTCTATTGTGTGTATAAGTATCACTTTTTTATCCATTCATCTGTCAGTGGACACTTGGCTTATTTCTGTATCTTGGCTACGCTGCAGTGAACATGGGAGTGCAAATATCTCTTTGACAAACTGATTTCATTTTATATGGATATATAACTAGTAGTGGGATTGCTGGATCATATGGTAGTTCTATTTTTAATTTTTTGAGAAGCCTCCATACTGTTTTCCATAATGACTGTACTATTTTACACTCCTACCAACAGTATGCAAGTGTTCCCTTTTCTCTGCATCCTCTCCAATACTTGCTATATTTTTTCTTTTTGATTATAGCCATTCTAACAGGTGTGAGGTGATATCTCATTCTGATTTTAATTTGCATTTCTCTGGTGATTAGTGATGCTGAGCAGTTTTTGAACTCCCTGTTGGTCATTAGTATGTCTTCATTGGGAAAAAATGTCTATTTAGGTCCTTTGCCCATTTGTTGATTGGCTTCTTAATTTTTTCTATTGAATTGTGTGAGTTTCTTATATATTTTGAATGTTAACTCCTTATCTGATATATGGTTTACAAATATTTTCTCCCATTCTGTAGATTGCTTTTTCATTTTGTTGATTGTTTCCTTTGCCGTGCAGAAGCTTTTTAGTTTAATGTAGTCCCACTCATTTATTTTTGCTTTTGTTGCCTGTGCTTTTGGTGTGCTATCTAAAAAATCATTACCAAGGCCAATGTCATGCAGTTTTTCCCTATGTTTTCTTCTAGGAGTTTCACAGTTTCAGATCTCACATTCAAGTCTTTAATCCATTTTAATTTTTATAAATTTAAAAAAAATTTTTAAGACAAGGGTCTAATTTTTTTTTTTTTTTGCATGTGGCTATTCAGTCTTACCAAGACCATTTATTGAAGAGACTTTCCTTTCCCCATTGTGTATTCTTGGTACTTTTGACAGAGATTAATTGACCATAAATGTTCTTGAATAAATGTCTCTTCATTTGCTGTACACTCTCAGGAAATTTACAGAGACTTTAAATGGTTGCTTGTTTTTAAAAATAATTTTCACCATTCAAAGTTGTTTTGTAGGGGAGCAGGTCTGTATAGTTCCTCATATTGCTATCTGGAAGTCATGTCTCTCTAATTATCTTTAGATGAAACTTAACTGATTAGGGTAAAGGAATCAAATTAATGTAAATACAAAGAGAATAAACCTAAAGTCTAACTGTAATAATTTGGTTATTAGAGGTAATTATTTGTAGTTCATTAACTGCAAACTTGCTTCATTTGTGCAATAACTCATTAATCAGAAAATTATGTTGAGTGATGGGTCTCTAATGTGGTTTGACTTTTTATAATAAATTTCATGATTTGGATATCAAATTCCAGTGGAGCATTAAATAACCACTTCAGGGGAATGAAGAATTGGTGATTATATGCAGTTCTATAATGCAAATACTTTAGTATCATAAAGGTCAGTCTGCTTATATACCTAGTGTTTGGGTAGGTTTGACTATGTCTGCCCCATACTACATCTTATGTTTATAGAACTGGCACAACAAGAAATTATTTTATTTTATAGAACATGTAGCTTCTGGTTTAATTAACCAAGAAATATTTATAGAGTACCTACTGACTAGAAAGTCACTATGCTAGAAAATATAGATAGCTCAACAAATGTAGTACAAAATACCTGTCTCCAAGAAGCTAATCCTTGAACTGGCGATATATTTTCTAAACACATTAAAAAATAATTTCTAAGACAGAATAAATAACATATGAGTGATATAGACAGATTCAGAGGAGAGTTAGGCCCTTGGGGGTTGAAGAATTTTTCTGTTAAATCAGTGGCTTCAGACAATCTTTTTTTTTCTTTCTTTCTTTTTCTCATAAATCTTTAATTTGGGCACAGCTCAGTAGGGAAGGTTTGTCTCTTTTCCACGTGGTGTAAGCTAGGGAGTGGTGGCTATTGGATGATGATTAATTGAAGGCTGGAGAATTTGTTTATGATGCAGATCCCTCATATAACTATTTAGAATTACTAAGGAATCTCTTGGATTCTCCTTTGGTTTTTATTTGTTTAAATGCTTCTGTGTGCCATGAAGGGAGAGTCTGAGATTTACATCCTCCCATCTTTATATTACCTGAATCCAGATACTTCCAGAAGAGGGTAAGTAGTTTCCTATTCTGGTCTACTTGGGGAATAATCCCCCTTTGAGATTAAGAGAAGGTTGAGTACTTCTTGGCTTCAAGCAAAGCAAAACAGGGCTGAGGGGGCAGCCAAAATGGTGGTACTGAGTGGAAATTCACATAGGAATTGCAGTAATTTCCTCCAAAAGAGTTTTGTGGCTTTATTTATAATCACCTATTAGGTAGCCAAAGCGACCTGAAACTGGAGAGCCCATAAAGGACTATGCTGATGATTTGGCTACTAGTGGTTAGAAGAATTATTTGCTGCCAAGGGGTTGTATCGGTAGGAGACAAGACAAGGGATGGCATGAAGGTAATTTAGGTGAGAGCCACCACTTCTGAGAGTAACCACTACTGAAGAGACTTCCTCCTGCAGAAAGTTCCAGGGTGTAGCCTCTAATGGGAACCAATGTCAGCTCCTGACCATCAATATTAACAGAAGCAAGGCTAGATGCTGCCACCTTGGCTGGAAATGTCAACAGGGACCACCACTGTGAGCCCCTGAAAAGAAACTCTCTGAGAAACTGAATTTAGATTAAAAAATTGGGGGCATTCTTTGGAAGATGGCCCAACCTTCTCTCCTAGGGAACATTGGCCTTAACATTGATGGGAAGAGTAGACTGACATTTAAGTAACTTCAAACGAAAAGCAGATAGTGCAGTGGAGAGAGCATGAGTCTTGGAGTCTGTTTGAGATGGGTTTGCATCCATGCTTTGCCACTTACTAGTTTGTGCCCACTGGTGATCGGTCTTAGTTTCCTTGTAATCAGCTTTTTAAAAGAAAGAATAGAGTGTTACAGAGGGGGGCTGAATGAGATGAAATAACATATGCAGTAGACCCTGGCACTTTGCAGGTACTCAAAATATAACAGCCAATAGTGTTCCTTCCTATCTGGGCCCCATGTGAAATAGAAAGTGATGAAACTCCAAGGCCTGCAACAAGTTATTGAGTCCTTGAATTATGTTCTACTTTTTGGATCTCTACAGAAATTATCTAGGGGAATGTAGTCTGAGAAGATTGTTAAATAAACTACTAGAGGCAGGCTCTGTGCTTGTGATAGCCAACACACTATTAAATGAAGAGGGACTTGCAATTGATCATAGCAATTTCATGAGCTCTAGAGACTAGCATTCCCATTCTATGTATTTCCAGTGATAATTCCAGGACACATTATTATTACACTGGTGAAAGAACTGTAGTCATAAAAGATTTTGTTTCTGGAAAAGGTTTTCAACATAAGTTTCCTTTACCTCATGTATAAAAGATGCAAGCCAAATTTCTCTATTAAAAAAACCACTGCTTGGTTAATTTCCTCTTGCCCCAACTCTATGCATAATAGCTAGATGTTTTGTGTTTCACTTTGCAATTCAAAATCTGAGACTTTCAAAGATGCTTCTTGATTTGATGTTCCAGGTGGCTGAAAAAAAAAAATGGACTTAAAGTGATTGCTCATGGCTTTGAAAAGTCATGATCCACTTCCTTCAGTAGGCTAGAGCATGTCAATCTGCACCTGAACTTTAGGCCTCCCATTTTTCTGATTATGGATACAAATCATATGACAGTGGCAAGCAGTTCATTCTCATGCATATCCAATGTTCAGTTAAGGCAGGGCTCAAAGCTGATGGGCACTTCTGTGATTGGCATTTCAGAGGTGCATTTATTTCAGTACTACACTGCCTTTCTCACTTAATTAAAGGAATTTGAACAATTTGGCTGGTAGGCGAAGGGGAAGGCTATTCCTCACTGTTTGTATAATCATTTACACACTTAGAGCCTGCAAAAATGTGTCACTCTTTCATAGCTCAAATTTTGCACATAATTAATTTACCAAAGATAAAGTAACTGACACATTTCAAGAAAATATTGCAAGAATTATGGATGTGAGCATTTGAAGCATTACTATATAAGAAAAATCAGTAAGGTTTATAGAAATACTGATATTTTTAGTACAGGATCAAATCATTGATCTGATAAGGAATATTTTTGAAGATTATGAAAGATTATTTGCATCTAGAGTTTGGTACAGATAATAATACAATTAAAATGTTTGTCACATATACACATACATCATTAATATATTCAAGCTCAATGAAGTAAATTCAGATGTTTAACTAACATATATTTATTAAGACTCTATTTTGTGCAAACCCCTAAACTAGCACTGCATTTTAATAGGTCTCATTCTAGCTAGATATATAGACAAAAAATGTTATACACACACCTACAATAATTGCAGATTGTTTTGTGTGTTATAAGGGAAATAGTGTGCAGGGGTGGTAAAGTTTACGAGGTGATCTACTTTGGATAGAGCAGTGAAGGAAGAACTCCTTAGGACTTAAGTTACATTTAAGTTGAGAAGAATAAGAGGCCAGCCATTTGAAGAGTAGCAGGGAGAGTATTTCAGGCAGAGGAAAATCGAGCATAAAATTATGGCAAAAAAAAGAGTGTGGCATGCTGTGGGAACTAAACATAATGACTAGAGAAGCAGGAGCAAGGAGGAGAGTTAGAAGAATGATACCACGTGTATTTTCTGATCATCCCTATTTAATATGCAAAAGAATGGAGGCTCAGAGAGTAATTGTTGAGACATACAGGAGCAATAAATAACAAGCCTGGGCATGAAATTCTGGTTTTCTAATTGAAATCTCAAGCCTTTTTCACTATTTTAAGGACAAAGAAATGAGGGAAGAAATGGACAAATGATGCAAAAGGCATTTTTCCTGGCCTCTTGATACTTGCAGTAATGCCACACATGGGCTTGTTATATTCTTTCATATCAGTTCATTATCCAAAATGTATTGGAAAAGAAAGTTCTAGAACAACAAAAATGAAAGAACAAATGATGGAAAATCAAAATAGAGATGAACATTCTTAAAAGAATAAAAATCACTGCAAGGAAGGCAAAGGCAGAACATAACACTGTAATAACCATGCTGGTTCAAGAACTTCATCATTGCATGCTAGAAACTGTTGGGAATTTCTTTAGTCACTGAACTTATTTAGTTTGTCAAACAGAAGAAAATTGACATAGATCTAGGATTCTGGCTTCTACATCCCTTGGTGTTTTGTCTTGACTATGAAGTAAAATTATTTTAATTATAATATGTAGCAAATGCTTCAGGTATTGGATATTGAACTAACCAGAAAAGAACACCATTATATGTGGAGAGTGCTATCACTTGACATTCTGGAACATCATGCTAAGAATGTTACCTGCGGCCCAGAGGGATGGGATACTGGCATTCACAAACTCACCAACACTTGAGAGATACGATACCAGTGGTAATCATAAGGGTTGTGGACTTGGCAGACTCAACCTAATTAACCACTAATTCAGGACATAACATACCCCAAACCAGAAGGCCTCTCTGACAGCACTTAAATAGATGCCTGACTATGGTAGGCAGAAGGCAGGTTGGCCTGAAAATCAGGCCCAGGACCTACTTAGGAGAGTCTAATTGCAGAGAAGGCTTAATTTGAAGCTGCACTGAATCTCATTTTGTAAAGTCAGGGCCTTGATAGAGAAAGAATAGGACACTGGGACAAAGGATGAGGACAGCTAGGTAGAGGAATTTAAGAACCCTGAGTCCTCAGAAGCCTTGAACCCTCTGGATCTGTAGAAGTGGTCCATTATTCCTTGCCTAAAAACATTACACAGGCATCCCTTGAGACAGATGCCTTACAAGATGATAATATTCCTTCCTTAATATTTTCCCTCCTACCCCATGATATTAACTGTGACAAGCCAATGTTAACCATAAACAATTTGATGCAAAGTAACTTTTCAAATACTGTTTCCAATTTCTGCATCTCAAATGCTTTCATTGCTCAACACATTTTTGACACGCCATTTATGGAAACGTTCTCATATTTATGCAGTGCTTATGTGGCTCTGAGTGTCTATAATATGACTTTTTGTGATGGATGGCTGATTAAAAGATCTGGAAGTCCAGAAATAGGATCAGATTTGCACAATACTTACTGTGGACTCCACCCAAGTAGGTCCTTTCAATGACATTGAAATTTGGTAATTTAGCTCTTAAATGTCCTATTCATGTCAGGCCATGAAGGAGGAATAGGTAATTTTTTTTCATTCTGATCCTCCTCTTAGCTCTGCTGAAATATTATCAAGGTCTCCTAGGGTAGTTGCTCTGTTTTATTTGCAAGGGCTGTACATTTTGTTGGTGGGTGAAGTGATGCATCCACATGCCAAATATAATTTTGCAAAGCTCTTTGGCATGACAGATGTTACACAAACAAGAGAAGACACTTGGAATAAATGGTAACATACATGTGCAGCTTCCTTTGGAGCTTTTCAAATGTGGGAAATACTGTTAGGGAAAAAAGTTTCAGTGGAATTAGTGTGTGGTTTATTTAAACTGTTTATTGAGTCACCCTTTTCTATACCAAGCCATATTGAATAATCCATTTTCATAGCACTGGATGGCTTTGGAGAATAGTGGAGACATATTTGGATCACCTGTGGAGTAACTCATGTGTTTTTGCCTTGCATTACAGGATGGGAATTGTACCAGTTTGCTTTTTCAGTACAGGAAGCACTCAATAAATATTTGGTGAAATAAATTCAGAACACACTATGTCCCCAGTGCTGGGATACAAAGATAAATAAGACACGTTCCACCCTCAAGGAGCTCACAGTTTGGCAGAAAAATCAGAGAAACTAACTAAAGGGGATAATAAAATAGGATGTAAGATGCTATGGGAACCTACTAAAGGGTAAGATTAATTGTTAGGAGGAATCAGGAAGCGTTCACAGGAAGGGTGACATCCTTCAAGACCCACTAGGTAGAGAAGCTAGGGGAGAAGGGAGAAAGGAGAGGGAAATCTAGAAAGCATCTATGAGGTCTCAACGAGTGAAAGCACTGAATATATTCATGGAATTCTATAAATTTTGGTTTGAGTGAAGCATGAAGATGCTGAAGGGGGGACAATAAATTAGGTCTGGAAAAGCAGGTTCAGGTTGGGTTGTGAAAAGCACCACAAATCATGCAAAGGAGTTTGGATTTCATTTTCGCCACTGAAAATTCAATTTTTAAGCTCTATATTGCCTATAGGACTGAGTTTTCTAAAGGCTGTTTTTGGGCCTGCTCGTTCCATAGTATGTTAATAGGCATTATGCCAAAACACCTATGCAGCTTTTAATTGTCTGGATAATTATCTGACACAGAGAGCATGGAGCAGTGGTTGTGAGAAATAACATTCATAGAGAATTTCCTGAAATGTGTTTAGTCTATACCATCTATCTCCTAGATGAAGTCAAGCCAAACTCAACTGCATGCCTAGACCCAATCGTCTGTCTCCTCCTAGAATGGATTTTATCATTCCGCTGTTCAGCAAGATGACATTGGCCTACGCTGAGAATTGTAACAGGAAGTGGTTTGATGCAACATTTATGTGTGCTTCATCTGAATAGCTGGTTTGTCTTTATCTTAAAGCATGTAAATGCTGTAACTGATTGTGTGTCTATTTTCACTGTAAACACTAGGAAGCTTAGAGCTAAATTTTTGGCTCACCTCCAAAGGAGGATCCTTACGGCATGCATTCTTGGGTAGTAACTAAATCCAGGGTTTTGTCTGACTTACTAGATTTGTATTTCCTTTGCTACAATGCCTTCTATTTATTTGATCCTATTGCAAGCATTTTGCAACCTCTCTCTGATCCTGTGTGGGGGCAGGGAGGAACTGAGAATAAGAGAGATAATGAATGTACTTCACTTACCACAGTGTCTTGCATGCAGTACATATCAACTAAGAATTTGTTTTTGTCACTGTGGTTTTGATCAACCCCCAACGGCTACATTGCACAGTCCCCATGTTGACAGAAGTAGAAAGGTAGCATATCTGACTGTCAGAAATGTTTTTTAAATTCTATATTCATGGTCTTAAGTTCCAATTAGCACATGATTAAATAAACAAATATTAGTTGAGTAATTACTGATTGCAAGGTCCTGAGCCTTGTGTCATGAAAGAGACAAGTCAATAAGTCAAAGAGATGGTAAGTGGTGCTTTTAATCAGATTAGGGAGATAGGATATCACTATGGGCCTCAGGATCCATCTGTAAAATGGGAATAATAATACAACCTATCATATGGAGTCATTGTAAAGATTTTGACTTTATACATGTAAAGTGCCAAGAATAGTGCCTGGTACATAATAAGTACTCAATTAATCAGTTATTTAATTGGCTATTATTACTGTAAATTATATGGGGCCTCCACCAGAATATGCAGCTATCAGGGGCTATAAATATTCAGACAAGGAGGAAATCACTTCCAGCTCAAGCCGTCCAGGAAGGCTCCCCAGAGGAGGTAGATTTGAAGTGGATCTTGAAGGATGGAGAGAATTCGACTAGGCAGAGAGGAACATGGAGATTGATCCTTGTGGAAGCCCAATAAAAATATGCAGAGAGGAGGGGGCTATCCCTTGAGAAAGGGCCCTCATGAGGGCAGAGGATTCATGAAGGGGGCTGGCTAGTTGGTGGCAAGCCAGGCAAAGGCTCCCGTCCCCTCTTTCCTCATTGCTCACACCGTCAGCACCAACATCCTGCCTCATGGTGGGTCCTTCCCAACTAGTCCTTGAAAGAAAATCCAGCTGTTTCCTGAGAGACCTCTAAGCACTCCTCTGCATCATTTATCTACCTTATAGTCAATAAGAAAATCACCTCAGCGTGTGGTAATTATAAGAAGCTACAGACACCCTGTCCATTCTCCCACTAAATTCCTACACACAGACTCAAAACACTATGATTCTATTTCGGGCAGTCGAGTGCTTTGGAAAGAAAGTGCAGGAAATGTGAATTGAGAAGGTGGCAGCAGAATTCCCATCTGTGCAGACACTGAAGCCCTTCATTATGGAACGTGCGAGAGAAATCCTGTGAGTTGTTGCCGCGATGGCTGGACTGGCTCCAGGGTGCAGGCTGCAGAAGGCGGCAGCCAAGATGGCAGCCAAGATGGCTGAAGCTATTTCAAAGGCAAGGGTTCCAGGCTCCCTCTCCACACTTACCTGTTTGTTTAAAGAGAAGAAAATGTATTTTTTTAAAATGTCTCCTAGTCTGGTACTTCTAGACCTCTTAAAATTTGGAGGGGGAAAAAAAAACCCTACCAGCTCAAAGATGTTAATTTAGATAATTAAGCACAATCCTTGTACCAAGAAAAACCAATTTTAAACTGCAGTGGTGAAGTGTGAATCAATGAGGTCTGTGGAAGATTTGATTGATGTGTGCAGACCCAGAAGCTTATGCCCATTGATGACAGAAGCCTTAAAAGCTGAAGGATGAAGATAACAAGCAAAGAGGAAAATTCTAATTTGTTTATTTATACCCTGACTTATTCCAAAACTATTTGAGCCTGACAAAATTCAAGTTGAGAAGTCAAACTATCCAAAGAACACCTGCTGACACAATTGAACATCACGTTTCTCAAAGCAAATGCTAAACTCTGTCTAGGGAGATTGTTTTTTGTTTCTGCCATGCAACACCATTCTGTGTGGGAAAAAGAGCATCTATCAAGCTGGCAATTCACTTGAGTCAAACCTCCCTGTTTCCATCAGTGTCCTAAACTCCACAGAGAAATGTGTTTCACAAAGGGAACTTCCCTGAATTAAAGTCTTTATTGACTAAATACCCTTCACAATAGCAACAAAGAAAATAAAATACCTACGAATATATTTAACTAAGGAGGTAAAAGACCTCTACAGGGGGAACTACGAAACACTGAGGAAGGAAATAGCAGAGAATGTAAACAGGTAGAAAACCATACCATGCTCATGGCTTGGCAGAATCGACATTGTTAAAATGTCTATACTGCCCAAAGTGATCTACAGATTCAATGCAATCCCTATTAAAATGCCAACATCATTTTTCGCAGATCTAGAAAAAATAATTCTATGCTTCATATGGAACCAGAGAAGACCCCCATATAGCAAAAACAATCTTAAGCCAAAAGAACAAATTGGGAGGCATCAATTTACCAGACTTCAAGCTGTACTACGAGGCTATAGTAACCTAAACAGCATGGGACTGGCACAAGAACAGAGACATAGACCAATGGAACAGAAATGAGAACCTAGATATAAAACCATCCTCATATAACCATCTCATCATTGACAAAGTAGACAAAAACATACACTGGGGTAAAGAATCCTTATTCAATAAATGGTGCTGGGAAAACTGGATAGCCACATGTAGAAGACTGAAACAGGATCCACACCTTTCATCTCTCACAAAAAATCAACTCACGGTGGATAATAGACTTAAACCTAAGGCATGAAACTACAAGAATTCTAGAAGAAAATGTTGAAAAAACTCTTACAGATATTGACCTTGGCAAAAAATTTATGGAAAAGACCCCAAAGGCAATCACAAAAGTAAATAAATGGGACCTGATCAAATTAAAAAGCTTCTGCACAGCCAAGAAAACTATCACAAGAGCAAATAAACAACCTACAGAATGAGAGTGAATATCTGCTTGCTACACATCTGATATAGGGCTGATAGCTAGAATCTATATAGAACTCAGGAAAATTAGCAAGAAAAAAATCAAACAACCCTATCAAAAAATGGGCAAAGGACATAAACAGAAACTTTTCAAAAGAAAACAGACTAATGGCAGACAAACATGAAAAAATACTCAACATCTCTAATCATCAGGGAAATACAAATCAAAACCACAATGAGATATCACTTATCTCCAGTGAGAATGACCCTTATCAAAAAGTCCCAAAATAATAAATGTTGGCATGGATGCAAAGAGATAGGAACACTCATACATTGCTGGTGGGACTGCAAACTAGTATAACCTCTGTGGAAATTAATATAGAGATACCTTAAAGAGCTACAGGTAGAACTACCATTTGATCCAGCAATACCATTACTGGGCATCTACCCAAAGGAAAAAAAGATATTCTATAAAAAAGATATCTGCACTAGAATGTTTATAACAGCACAATTCACAATTGCAAAGATGTGGAAACAACCCAAGTGCCCATCAATACATGAGTAGATTAATAAAATGTGCTATATGTATACCATTGAGTACTACTCAGCCACAAAAAACAATGGTGATATAGCACCTCTTGTATTATCGTGGATAGAGCTGGAACCCATTCTACTAAGTGCAGTATCACAAGAATGGAAAAACAAGCACCACATGTACTCACCATCAAATTGGTATTAACTGATAAACACTTACGTGCACATATAGTAGTAACATTCATCAGGTGTCAGGGAGGTAGGAGAAGGGAGGAGGGGATGGGTATATTCACACCTAATGGATGCGGTGCACACACCATCTGGGGGATGTGCATGCTAGGAGCTCTGACTTGAGTGGGGCAAAAGCAATATATGTAACTTAAACATTTGTACCCCTGTGATAAACTGAAATAAAAAATAAATAAATAAAATAAATTTAAAAAAATAAAAGGATTTTAGACTGAAGAAAATGCCTGATAATTACTAAATAAATATTATTTGATACTTCTAAAAAATAAAGTAAAATCCTTATTGAAGTATAAGATACCGCTATGTGCACAAATCATAAATATACAACCGGATGAATTTTCACAGTGTAAAAATGTCCATGTATCCAGCACCCAGATCAAGAAATAGAACAGAACTGGGGTCCCAGTTGCCCCCTATCATTACTCTATACCTTCAAGGTTGCAACTCTTATGGCTTCTAACACCATGGATGACTCTTCACCACTTTTGAGCTTATATGAATGGAATTATACATCATTGACTCTTTTGTGTCTGGCTTCTTTCACTCAACATTATGTTTTTGAGATTCACTCAAGTTGTTGTATGTAGTTGTAATTCATTCATTTTCATTGTTGTATAGAATGTATTTAAAATGCCGTGGTTTACTATCAATTCTATGGTTAATAGACATTTGGGTTATTTCCAGTTTGGGACTAATGCAAATCATGCTGCTGTACACATTCTTGTACATGTCTTGCAAATGTTGGGATTAAACCCATGAGTAGAATTGCTGGATGTATTTTTGAGTGCTTGCAGTTTACCAGAATGCAGGAAACTAGGCTATGCACTGGAATAAAACCATGGAAAGACCCAATTCCTGCTGGCAAGGACCTCGGGATCCAGTGGAGGACAGCGATGGGCCAGCAAATACTATTCAGTGTTTGGAAGGGTATGTGTAAGAGTGCCTTGGCTGGATGGAGGGACAGTGGAGGGGATAAAATCAGGATGGACTTCCCAGGAGAGGTGACACTAAAGTTGGCTTTTGTAGGATGAAGAGATGCTGGCCAGGAGACAAAGTGGAGAAGGCAGAGGGAACAGCATGTGGAAAAATAGAGATGAGTCTAGACCAGAAACCCATGTTATGCCATACAGGAAGGCGAGAAATGAATGGTGAAGGTGAAGGCTGGGTAGATAACTTGGGGTCCTCTCATGAAGGACCTTGCTTGCCATCTGAGGAATACATACATTATCCGGAATGTGATGGGAACTACAGAAGATTCTAGGGCCATGGAATGATAAGATCAGCTTATTCAGGTGGCTATGTGGAGTCAGGACTGGAGTAGAGCCTGGAAGCTGGAAAGTGACTAGAGCACGTTTTATCCGGAAAGGGGAATGGAATATGGTATCTTAGCAAATGGAAACTAGGTGATTCTTTGAGGAAAGCCTGGCTTTGGCCCAATATCGAAGCCAAGAATCTGGACAGCTTCTAATGGAATATGGGGCAGGGGGAGCAAGGGAAGTGTGTGCGTGGGTGCCAAGTTTCAATGTGCAGAAACCACACACAGTAATTCATGCAGAAAGCTGCAGAAAGCTTTTGGGGCCAGCAGGCCACCTGCTGACATCCAGACTGGTGCAGGCAAGGAGCCCTCTGCTTGAAAGCGGAAAGGCAAAGCATATGTGTGAGGAGTTCAAGCCAAAAAGCAAATGCTCTACAACATGGGTCTGGAAAGTGGTGCCAAGATCTGCTAGCAGCTTTCTGTCCCCTCTGGAGACGGAGATGGAATGCCGAGTAAGGTCTAGTCCCAGCCAGCTCCCAGCTGGACTCACAAGAGGATTCTAGAAAATTCTTGTTGTCACCGACTGAAATCATAAATTCAGTAGGAATATTTTATGTAAATTTCTCTAATGTGGTGGCTTGATTGGAGCCCAGAAACTTACGTTGGGACTCAGTATGGATACTTAATACAGCAGAGAGGTGTGTAAAATAAAATGTAACAGAGAGATGCTAATTACTTTATGGTCAATTTTATATTTTAAAAATAAATTGCCCTCTAGTTTTTCTAAGTATAAAATTTGTAACATATTATAAAGTATGAAAGTTCATAAAAGTAGAAAATATTTGCCCCAAATTCCACTGGCCAAAGAAAACTACTATTAGGAGAGATCCCTCCTCCCTCCCACTCTCCCTCTCTCCTTTTCTTCCCTTCCCTTCTTTCTTTTAATGTACACATTTCTACATAGTTGTAATCATATGGCAAAGTTTATTTTTTGCCATAATTGGCATTATCTACATTGTTTAAAACTTTTTATGACCATAAGTTTATATTTCATTTTTTGTTAAAATATTAAAATTTCACTGCACAATTTAGAGAAAATACTATGCAAAAAGCAAAGAAAATAAAAACCACCTATAAGTGCCCACCATCCAGATATAATCATTATCAATTCTTAGTACATCTTTTTCTTGACATTTTCTGTGTTCCTATCTATAATTTAACAAAATTATTGTGTTTTTTACATGCTATTTTGTAATTTTTTATTATTATTTATATTTTTTGAATTTCTATCCTAACTGTATCATATTGTATAGCATCATATTTTATTTAAATAATTCCTATTTTTGAACATTTAAGGTATCCAAGTTTTTCATAATATAAAAAGATGCTACACTTGTCCAAATTAAAAAATATACATAAACTTCCCATGGAATTGCTAAATAAAAATAAATTTGTGAATTTTTAAGGCTTTGGTTGCATTTTGCCAAATTTTATCTAGATGGTAGATGCCAATTGATACTACCAACAACAAAGTGGGGGCCATTTCTCCACAATTTCACAAACACTGGATATTATTAATCATTTTTTAAAAACTGTGTGTTAATATGTTGGATTAAATTTGAATTGTATTACATTTTTTATTACTAATGAGGTTAAATATTTCTTTATATGTACATGGTACATTTTTATTTCTTCTTTTGTAAACTGCCTTTCTAAAGCATAATTTTTACTCTGGCATAGTTCTGTCGTGTGGATATGTTATTATTTATCTAAGCATTCTCTACTGAAATAGGAAAAGTTAAGTATATGTGTAAGGAGTTCAAGCCAAAAAGTAAATGCAATACTACAGGTGTCTGGAACAGTGATGCCAAGATCTTACTGCCCTCCAACCCTTCTGGAAACTTCTACGCTTTCACCTATAGGTATATAATATTGGAATGAATATCTCTGAATATAAAGGAGTTTGTGTGTGTGTGTGTGTGTGTGTGTGTGTTTGGGGTATTTAAGATAGATTTCTAGAAGTGGTGCTACCAATTCAAAAAGTACGGCTATTATAAATATTCTAATTATAACCAGTATTACTTTAATGTAGAACTAGTCTTTATTATAGTAATTAAATAAACAACTATTAAGCTGAGAACAGATGTCCATAAAAACAAAGTAGACTAAATTTCGGATAGTGACAGGTTAAAGTGGCTTTTTGTATTTGATATGAAATATCAAGTAAGATATAAAGCATATTTTGCCAAATGCTCTGCAAATGTAGGGTCATTCATTCAACTCATCAAACAAATACATAGGATTCTGGAGGTGTCAGCCAAAACAATGTGTCCTCTAACCCTAATCATGCATATATTAGTGAAGATGGAGACAGAAATGGAACTAAGAGGTCAAGATGCTTGTTCTAATTCCTCCTCATTCTTTGAGGATTATCTTCTGGCACTATTTAGCATGCACCCTCTAGAGATTATTACAAAAAAAGAAAGAAAGAAAGAAAGAAAGAAAGAAAGAAAGAAAGAAAGAAAGAATCAATCTTTGCTTATGGTTCCAACTTCTCCATTTTTTTTTTAGTGTGTGAGAAAAGTTGGAGGTAAATTCAATTAAAGCCTTGTGATCAGTGTGTGTGATTACATGTATGTATATATATATATACATGCTCATGCAAGTGGTGCTAAGGAATAAAACAATTTTTAAATCTACTTGATGACCCAAAAAGCTTTTGTAAGATGCATATTTTTTTTATTTCAGGATATTATGAGGGTACAAACATTTTGGTTACATTCTATGACTTTGCCTCACCCAAGTGGGGATTAGAGGCATGCCCTTCCCCTCTACAGCACTCACAGCATCCATTAGTTGTGAGTTTACTGCCCCCCACCCCCCTAATCCCTGGAGAATATTACTACCGTGTGAGCACCATAGTGTTGATCAGTTAGTGCCAATTTGATGGTGAGTACATGTGGAGCCTATTTTTCCAATCTTGTGATACCTCACTTCAGAGGATGGGCTCAAGCTCTATCCAGGAAAATATAAGAAGTGCTAGATCACTGTTGTTTCTTATAATTGAGTGGTATTCCATTGTATACATATACCAGATTTTAATAATCCACTCATGAACTGACGGGCACTTGGGTTGTTTCCACATCCTTGCAAAAGTGAATTGTGCTGCCATAAACATTCAGGTGCAGATGTCTTTATTATAGAATGTCTTTTGCTCTTTTGGGTAGATGCCTAATAGTGCTATTGTTGGATCGAATGGTATTTCTATTTTTAGCTCTTTGAGGTATCTCCAGATTATTTTCCACAGAGGTTGCACTAATTTGCAGTCCCACCAGCAGTGTAAGAGTGTTCCTATCTCTCCACATCCTCGCCAGCATTTGTTGTTTTGAGATTTTTTGATAGAGGCCAATCTCACTGAGGTTAGGTGATATTTCACTGTGGTTTTGATTTGCATTTCTCTAATGATTAGAGATATTGAGCATTTTTTATATGTTTGCGGGCCATTATTCTGTCTTCTTTTGAAAAGTTTCTGTTAGATGTATATTTTTAAACCCACCATAGCATCTTGGTTAGAATATTATATTTTAATATGCTCCTCGGGTGGTTCTGATGATTGATCAGATCTGTCTTCTGGTTTCTATTTTGCTAAAGTCCCTGTTATTCTAATCATTGTTTCTTTGTATGTTTGTCTTTTCTCTCTATTGCTCTTCTACTAGAGTTCCCTTATCTTCAGTGTTCTGCCCTTCATATGATGAATCTAGCAATAGATAGTAATATATTATACATATATTATGCACAGGACTCAGTGTGATTCTTCAATCTGATATTTCATATCTTTTATTAGTTCTGGAAAATTCACAGTCATTTTCACTTAAAATATTGCCTCTTCTCCATTTTCTCCTTTTGAAATTCCCATTAGACCTAAATTGAAACTTCTAATTTAATCTTCCATATCTCTTAACCTCTCCTTTGGATTTTATATCTCTTTTTCTCTGCAGCACTCTGGGTAATTTCCTCATATATATCTTTCATATCACTAACTCTCTCTTCAACTGTGTCCAATCTGCTCTTAAAGTAGGCTGTTATGTTTAATTTTACTAACAATTTTTCATTTTGAATTGTCCTATTAGGTTGTTTTTCATATCTCCGTGTTCTTTTTTAGTACCCTGTTCTTTCATGGGGGGTTTTTAGTTGTCTCTTTATCTCATCAATGACTGTAAATATACTTAATTTCTAGATAGTTTTAGATTGTTATATTATCTCAGGTTCTTGGGGTACCATTTCTTCCATATATATTTGCTGACTCTCCCATATTGTAGACTATTTCTTTGTTTAGTTTGTACTTTTTCACTATGAACATATTTTCAGCTAGAATATTTTTTTCCCTGTGGAATTCCTGTGTACTGTAACATGTTGTAATAACCCTTCAGACAAATTTTACATTTGATTCTTCTGTATACTCCAGGAATTTCACTGGTCAAGTATTTACATTAATATATTCATTTGGGATTCCTATACCACGCAAATAGTGTAAAATTTGAATTCTATACCTATGCATGGTACAGATTTTTTAATTTCCATTTATTGTGGGGATCTTTTTCCCATCCAGATATCTAATCAGTGAGAATTTTACCAGTTGCTTTGTGATACATGAACAAGGTGTTTTACAGTCCCCTTATATGATAGGAGCAGCTCTTCCTTTGTCCTGGCTTTACATGTGAATTTCAGTTCCAACTCCTTACCTTTCACAGGCACTATGTCAAGTCTTTTATTCTAGATGTGTGTTAAAACCCCAACCTATAGCTGTTAGGTCCTATACACAGCTATGTCTGATATCCTCTGTGCTGTTCTGGCATTGAAGCTTGTGCATTTACCACATTGGCAATGAGGTTCTTATTTATCTTTGGCACATGGAAATTTCCTTTCTTCTTTCTATCTACGTTTCTCTCTATCCATCTCTCTCTCTCTCTCTCTCTCTCTCTCCTATGTATGCAAAATAGTTTTGTTTTGTGCAGCACTTCTCTGTGCCCCTAGTACAGAGAAGGATGTCAATACGCTAAGTAGATGGAGCTAGAAAGCTGCATCAGTCAGGATTGTAGACTGACCTTTGAAAGTAGAACCTGAGTTTGAGCTGTGACTTCACCACTTACTGTCTGAGCAAACTATTCCTAGTCATTTAACCCCTCTAATCTATATTTTCCTCATTAGTAAAATACAGATAACATTCATAGTGATATTCCTTATATTTTCTTCCTTGTTGTTCTAAATTCCCTTTTTATTTAAATTCAAGCCATTTTTTTAGCCTTCATTCCTAGAAAAGCTAGAGAAGACTGCAAGTTTCTTGGACACAGGTACCATATCTTATGTAATATATTCCCTTACAAAACAAATACTTCATGAATGAATAAAGCAATGATTGATTGAATGATCTTATTAATTTCCTTTCATCAATGTACTTTTCTCATACCAAAAGACTGAGAAAAATTCTGATTAAACAAGAGACCTTAAATTGGAAAGAAATGATGAATTCCATTGCTAAAGAAGTTTGCAAGGATGGGGTGGGGGTGGAGTTAACATCTCTGTGGAGTTTCACCCCTCATGGTTCTCATCTCCCTCTCTCCCTGGAGTGCAAATGAGTCAAACCTTATATTGCTTTAGACGTTCTGCTTGGATAAATATTTAAGAGCCAATAAATCTGTCAGAGTAGATCTCAGGCTGAGCCAAGGTGAACAGGCTCACAGTAATTCTGCCAGAGCCTCAGAGTACCCGGCAGCACAAGCAGAGAGGTCACCGAGTGGCTGCTTACGGCATCAGGAGCAGAGGTATACCTCATAGGAATAGGAGGACCTTTCCCAAAATGTCTTTGCCACGTGGTAAAATTCCTTGTCAGACAGCAGAGCAATCAGATTAAAAAAAAATTAAAGCAAAAAAAAAAAAAATCAAAGGCATATGGAAATAACAGGTCCTCTCAGTGATTCTGGTGGTTTGTAGACTCCAGATGAAAATTATTATTCACTGTGTAAGGCAATTTGGTGGTATCATTCAATAAGTTTAGTGTACACGTTCAACAGCTATCCACTTCCAGAAATTTAAATTGACCACATAGATAGACTTACACAAAAACACTAGGTTGTCGTGGAAGTTTAATTTTCCATTTTTACTTTTTGAAGCTTGTTTTTAATAATGAAGAGCTATAGGTACTGACATTTAGGAATCTCACAATTAAAAAGCCAATTTATTACCCAATTATTCCACGTTGTACCTCACAGTCAACAAGCCAAGTCCAAGTGCACAGAACTTCCTAACAGCATTTTTTTTAAACCTAACCTTAAAATAGGAACAGATAGCCAAGGGCTACCTGACATTTGAAGAAAGCCTCCAGCATAAAAGATAAAGATATCAAAGCAAAAGAAAGGAAGAAAGGAAATGCAAAAGAAATAGACAATGCACTAAAAAGAAGAAAACTTTAATCAAACTATATTTAATGACATCAGAAGCTATTCATCCTTAAAACAAGGTAATGATGCTATTGAGAAAGAAAGGATAAGTGGAGATTATTATTAGAAAAAGAAAAGGTTCTTAGAATTTAGATATGATAGCTAAAATATATATATGTATATGCACGTGTGTGTGCATGTGAGAGAGAGAGAGAGAGATTTGGAAAATAAAGTTAAGAAAATATCTCAAAATCTTATTTTAAAAAATAGAAAAGAGATGAAACTAGGGGGCCAATGCAGAAGGCCC
This sequence comes from Cheirogaleus medius, assembly GCA_008086735.1. NCBI lineage: Eukaryota > Metazoa > Chordata > Mammalia > Primates > Cheirogaleidae > Cheirogaleus > Cheirogaleus medius. The sequence goes on along the minus strand of VBSM01003204.1, from coordinate 53,732,009 downwards.
AACATCCAGGATCCAGCAAAAGAAGAATATCAAGAGAGAGATTATGGGAACATTTTCTGGACCTGAACAAGGTAGGTCTCCAGACTGAAAAGGCCTAGAGAGCACGTAACACAATAAATGTTGTAAAATTTCAGTACACCCATAAGACAGTAAAAATTTCAAGAAAGGAAATAACAATTCACATATAAATCATCAGGAATAAGAATGGCAGTGAATAGTATACTGAGTCCTATCAAGGGAGAATACAAACATTTTCTGGTAGTTAAGATCTAAGAAAACTTTACCACCTTTGTACCTTTTCTTAAGAATTCTTCTATAAGATGCCCTCCCCACCCCAAAGCAAGCCATAAGGTAAGCCAAGAAAGAAGAAATGGTATTCAGAAAATAAAATCAACACAGAAGGAAGATGAAAGAAATTCCCTGGACAATAATGAAAATAAGTCTTAGTATGACAAATGTGCATAGGTTTAGAGAATGAACAATGCAGATGCAAGTAGAGGCCAGAGATACACAGGAAAAAGAGCTCTATAAAAAAGAATTCGACTAACTGGCATAGCTGGTAGAGTTGCTTGTGTAGGTAGTTGTAGCTCCAGATACTGCATTGCTTTCACTTGGGAGTATGAATACAGGAGCCGGGCTGCCTGGGTTGAAGTCCTGGCTCCTGCACTTACGATGTCATGTGAGCCAAATAACCTCACTGTACTTCATGCTTCCCATCTATAAAAATGAGGATCATAGTTACCTACCTCGTAGAGTTACTATAAAAATTAAATATGTTACCATATTTAATGTGTTGAAAACCATGCCTTGACTATTACGGGGTAGAGAAGACTTAACATGTACAGAGAAAACAAGGTAATTTTTTCTTAAATGAGCAAATTATCGCTCTGATAAAAATAATAATTGCACAAGAAAGCAATAGTGATGATAGTATGCTCCTTGGCTGAGCAGTAAATATTTCCATTCTCAAAATAATGCAAATACTGAGATTATAACATAGCAAGCTGGCAGGATGGAGGAAGGGTAAAGGGGTGTAAGAGAAATCTTTATCTACCATAACAGGAAGTGAGTAGAGGTAGCACTATATTTAGAATATGGAATTAAATATTAAAATAAATGGCTAGATATGTTTGAAATAACTCTGAAAGAACAGGACTTGGTTAACTATGGCCATTTCGTTACAAAAAATATATATGTATAATAATGAATAAAGAAGGACTATAGGAAGACCAAGGTGCTGCTGCAGTAATTCACAACACCAGGTTCTAAGAGCAGTCTCAAGGTGAGGGGTTGGTGGAACTGTCCACCACGGAGTTAGCACTGATGGGAACAATCCCAGGAAGGAAAGAGCATTCCATTCCACAGACACACAACATGGGCCTCCATTGCCCTGGAAGTTTTGTTTTGTTTTGTTTTTTCACAGTCTGGAAAAGGGACTTGGACAGGCAACTTAATTATGAGGAAGGGAAAACTTTTTTTCTTTTTTGACCTCTGCCACCTAGAACATGAGTTAATTTGGCTTGACATTACAACCACTCCTTTAAAAACAAAAGAATAAATTTGGACTTGAAATGAAATTTTTTAAAACAGCAAGTCCCAATACAAAGTTGACATTTCAAGGCAGGTTATGGACATAAAAATAAAGGGATATATATCCCTGTTGAACTCTGAAATTAAATGGATAAAAAGGGATTATGCCGAAGAACAATTGGACGATGAGGGCAAAGCCGTACAGGTTGCCCGTACAAGGATAACGCTTAAGTGAGGCCCGGATTTGTCTGAACTCCACGCAATGTTTCAAAGCCAAGCCAAGCTGTGAACATCCCTGTGTCAGGACACTTTTCTTTGCCAGTGACCCATCCCTGGGGGGTGTCTCCATCACTGGGCAGGCCCCGTGGAGGTTCTCAGCACTCATGCTGTCTTGAAGAGCTGATTAAAACCACAAGCCAGTATGGAGGAAGGTACTTTATTAGGCATTTTCCTGTCTCGGGGACAGATGTGTTTGGATTTCAATGAAGGAGCTGAAATTTCAACAGCTGAGCTAGAGACAGCTGCTCCAAAAACCCAGAGGGAGACCGAAAGGTCCTGTGTTCTGCATTGTATCTTGGCAACGCTCCTTGCTGCTGCCCATGGCACAGGTCCAGGTCCTTTGTGACCGGCCTCGAGGCGATCATATTTCCAGCTGTGTCAGAAACAGTGTGATACAGTCACAGGGACTCCTGCTTGGGTCACAGAAACATCAAGACACCACCTGAGAATGAAATCTCGTACAACATATAGGAGAGTGGACATTTTATGGCAGCAATGGGAAGTGAGTATTTTATAAGAAGCAAAATAAACACAGATGAATATTTTCCTAACATCTGAAATTCTGAGCAAATGGCCTTGGATTTATAATTCACATGGATTTTGGTGCTTTCAACAATGAGCAGCAACATGGAGTTTTGGGATTTAATTCCTTTAAGCATTTCTCTATAAAACCAATTCATGCTAGCCATTTTTTCTAGAAAAAGTATTTCAGTTTACTTTCTCACTTTTTCTCCCTAGGTTAGAACAACGGTTAAAAAGAAGGGAAATTCAGGAAGGGAAAATATCTATGAAGTACCCATCCTGTATTGGGCATTGCACTAGGAGATTTGCCCACATAATCATAAAAATTCTCATAATTCTAAGCCAGGAATTATGATCATGATACCCATTTTAAACATGAAGAAACTGAAACCCAATGTCTAAAATGAGTAACAGAGCTGAGATTATAAAACCAGGTCTGTGTGAATCTTAAAAGTACGCTCTTTCTGGTATCTGCATTCCTGTGTCCACTGCAGCATTATTCACAATAGCTAAGATACAGAGGCAACCTAAGTGTTCATTAACGGATCAATGGATAAAGAAAACATGGCATATATATATATATATATGGCATATGTGTGTGTATATATATGGCAAATGTATATATATATGGCATATGTGTGTATATAAATACACACACATATGGCATATGTATATCTATCTATCTATATATATATACAATGAAATACTATTCAGCCTTGCAAAGGAAGGAAATCCTTCTTTTGTCACAATATGGATGAACCTGGAAAATATGTTAAGGGAAGTAAGCCAGGCACAGAAAGACAAACTCACTTATAAATGGAATCTAAAAAAGTCAAACCCATAAAAGCAGAGTAGAAAGGTGGTTACCAGGGGCCGGGGGAGGGAGGTATTGGGGAGATGTTGATCCAGGGGTACAAAGTTTTAGACAGGAGGAATAAGTTCAAGAGATCCGCTGTGTAACATGGTGTCTGTCTATTGTTAATAACAATGCATTATATACTTGAAAATGGTGAGAATAGATTTTAAGTGTTCTCATCACAAAAAAAAAATGCTATGTGAAGTAATGCATATGTTAATCAGCTTGATTTAACCTTTCCACAATTTACACACATTTCAAAGCATCCTGTTATATGCTATAAATATATACAATCATTTATCAATTTTAAAATAATAATAATAAAAGAGGTAGAAATAAATGAAGAAAGAAAAAAACAAACCTATCCTCTTTCCTTTTTCCCATGTTTCTTCTCATAAATTCCAAACACAGACCTTTGCTTTCTCTTAGGCAGTGAGGCAGTGCTGCCACTAACAAAAATAACACATTCACTTATTCGCATAAGCCATATAGGATAGTCGATAAATTCAAACTGTGAGAGTGAATGCACTTATCTCTACTTTATCAATTAAGATTCCTGCTGTGACGCATTTCTCTATTTTGCCAAGTATTTAAAAATCTTCCTTATTCATTGCTTCTCACCTTGCCCAACTAAAGTTGGCAAGCACTGTTATCCTCACTTAATAATCCAAGTCGGCCGGGCGCGGTGGCTCACGCCTGTAATCCTAGCACTGTGGGAGGCTGAGGTGGGCGGATCGCTCAAGGTCAGGAGTTCAAAACCAGCCTAAGCAAGAGGGAGACCCCGTTTCTACTAAAAATAGAAAGAAATTAATTGGCCAACTAAAAATATATAGAAAAAATGCCTGTAGTCCCAGCTACTCGGGAGGCTGAGGCAGAAGGATTGCTTGAGCCCAGGAGTTTGAGGTTGCTGTGAGCTAGGCTGACGCCACGACACTCTAGCCCGGGCAACAGAGTGAGACTCTGTCTCAAAAATAAATAAATTAAATAACCCAAGTCACCCAGGGAAAGCCCAGATTAGAAGCTATGATACCCAGGGCTCATAGATAAGTACTCTGGGCCTCCTGTCTAGACCCAGCGAATAATTCAGAGGTCTATTTAGTGGAAATCCAGTTAAGAGTCTGCCAGATTTGATTATTTCAGAGCTATGGCTTCCAGGACACTATCCTTGCCTGTTTTCCTCCTAGCTCTCTGAATGCTTCTTTTTAGAGGGAATCTTCTTATTCCCCTATCCTTTAAGAGTTGGTGTAACATAAGGTGATGGTCCCAGCTCTCTCCCTGATTATTCCCTTCATTCATTCAGCCAAAAAGTATTTGAGCTACTATTACGTGTGCATGTCAACTGCCTGGTGGCTTTCCTGTCTATTTCTGGATCTTCCCCTGTTCTGCTCTGTATTATCCTTTAGCTTCTGGTAACTTGCAACCCTAATGGTCAGCCCCTTCAAGCCGCCCCTCCTGCCAGAGGATGGCCTGATAACACCCTACTCCACATGTCCCTCTGGCCCTGGGGCGAGAGCAGCTTCCAGCAGGTACTAATCTCTGGGTTGCCTCATTGCTCCCTGTCTGGCTTCTCAGCTTCTCCATCACCCTTTTAACCAACTGTCTCTATTAAATCCCATTTGTATGAAGGATCTACAGGGCTATTTTCCTGGCTGGGTCCTGAAGGACACACACAGATAGCATTCTTAGTTACCAGCTACAAAAACCAACCCTGACATCTTGGCAGGGAAGGAATTTATTACAAAAGATATTGGAGAATCTCTGAGAGGAGCAAAGAACCAGGCTCAGAGACTACGAAGGAAGGCGCAGTGCTCAAAACTCTCAAAGCAGAAGTGTTTGGTGAAGCCACCATTACTGCCACACTTGAAGTCTTGGTTGCACCAAATGCCCACAACACTGGATTCTGGAATCTACCATTCGAATTGTTGTCTCTGCCACCATCTGTCAACAGAATTAATTCTGGGCATTTTCTACTCTTCATGACATCAGCTTCCAGTTGAGAGACTGGGGCAGTTACATCTGATTGGCAAAGTAGAGGTCACATGCCTAACCTTGGCAGTAAGGATAGCTGGGAATGAGCGTGTCCCTGACGTTTTCAGTTCCCATCATGGGAGCGGGCTCTCCATAGGCTGCAACATTCCCTAAGTATAGGACAGCGGTTTCGATGCTGAGTGGACATTTTCATTTGGGCAGGCGCTGAGACAAGGATTTGAGTGTAAATGGTTTGTCTGGGAGGAGGGGTAATCCCAGGAATCATTGGTAAGGAAGTGGGAAAAGTAAGAAAAGAAGGAAAACCAATCAGCCAATGGAAGGTGAATTATTAACCAAGTTTTCACTATGCGTGACTACTGGGGAGGCCCTGGGAGCCGGACTAGGACACATACCTCAGAGCTGTCCCAGCCAAGGGGCCAGGGAGCTGGGATATTTATCCACCACTCATTATTTAGCACTGTGGAAAGCACCTAGAGGGGGCAGGCTATGGCTTAATTCCCCTGCGCTGCCAGCCTCCCTCCCTCTTGTGTGAGCTGAGTGGGCCTCAGCAGCCAGAGGAAATTTTCAGGCGAGTAAATATAGGTGCTGGCAGGTGAAAGTTGGGTGGGTGCAAGCTGAAAAGGCAAGGGAAAGCAGATGTGGCAGGATGCCAACCACATCTGGACATGAGCTAACATGACTGATAAAGGTCCACAGGCACTAAAGCTGCTGAGCTTGGAAGATTCAACAGTGAGCAAGAGAGACGCAGTGGCCTCACTAAGCTGGGGTCTTGAGATTTAGGTGCATGAACAAGCAAGTACAGTGGGACAAGAGCAATAACAGAGGCAGCACAGGGTGCTAGAGCCAGACATCTGGCCTCTACTACCCAAGAGGATGGAGTGTCCTATGCATTCCTGAGCCCTATTGCCTTGGGTGGTACTTATTCAACACGTTTTCTGGCCCTACACTGAACTGTCAGGCACAGGCTTGATTGTGTTACACATATTGTCTGTTTCTTACTATAACCCAACAAGGTAGTTGTGTCCCCATTTTATAGGGCAGGAAGTTAAGGCACTTCTAATTGCTCCTAACTGCCTTAATACTCATCCTTCTTCCTATCTCAGCTTTGACGTAACCTCACGGAAAGGATCGCATGCACCGTGTGCCCCCATCTGCAAGCTGGGGTTTTCTCTAGAACTTACCCTGCTTAGTGATTGGCAACTCATGCTCATGTATCCTCAGGAGCTGAGCTCTGTGAGAGCAGGAATTGTGTCTGTGTGGCTTAGCACTGTACTCCCAGCCCCCAGGACAGTCCTTCCATGTTCTAGATGCACAAACCTCATTTGCACCAATCATATTTTGAATGACTTGAATAAATGAATAAGGCTCAGAGATATTAAGGTCAATTGACCAGACACAAAAGTAGGAAGTAGCAGAACTGAGGTTTGAACTGCAGTTTGTCTGACCCTCCATTATCTCCTATACTTTGCTGAGGGTTAAGCTACTTATGCATTTAAAGCAACCAGAAAATTTAAGTTGGATTAAATGCATCTATTTTAAAGTCAAAAGGGCAGGAAGTCTAAGAACTTCTCATAATCATCAAGAATGGGCAGGAAGTCTAAGAACTTCTCATAATCATCAGGCTGAGGAATTACCAAACAGAACGCTAGATCTAAAGCTAGAAGAAGATTCTTAGAGGACAAGACCCCATATCCAAACTTTGGCTGGGATAGACAGCATTTAAAATTCTCCCTTAATTTAACATTCTAAGATTCTAAGGTTTTTGACCTAATCTCTAGGTAAAAGGAAAATTGTTCCACCTAGCACCAATAACTAACTGACCTCATCAGCTTACTAAAATAATTTAAAAATATTGGAGATCAAGTGATTTTAAGGCACCTGATAAGGTTTTTCAATGTTCCTTTAGATATTACAGAAAAGTCATCTCAAACTCCCAGTTGTCAGACGTACTCAGAGCCACATTCAAAATAAAGGGGAAAAGCAAGACAATGGCTTGGAAATTTTCAAAGGAATTCTTTCTCTGCCTTATTAATCCAGACAATATTCTCACTCCTTTATTTTTGAAAAGTCAATGAGAACCATCCATCCTCTATGCATGCACTTCCCACATTTCCTCAATTCTAAAATGGCCAAGAAGCAGAATAGATTTACTAACAGCCTTTGGGTACTGGGACTGGGCATGGGAGGGGGTGGTGGAGAGGTAGGAAGTAGAAGAGACAGGAAACACTCCATGAAATGTTCACAGAAATTACAGTGTACACATTCTGATTTCAGAATGCTAAGATGTGGCCCTAAGAAAGCCTTATTATTGAAAAAAATATGCTAATTAAAAATCCAACATTCAAATGGTATTCAGGAAGAGTCTATATATTTTGTCCCAATGATAGTTCTACACATAACTAAAAAATAGTGGGAATAACAAAAGGAGGTTTCACATAAATCATATTTTTGAGTACGTAAAAATGTATTTTTAAATTTCCTTAAAGCACTTATATAGATTTGTTTCAGAAACTAGTAAATTGAAAAATTACTAGACCAATTAATATACACACATATAACAAGGTGGGTGCTTTGATAAACAGTGTGAGCTTTCTTGGTAAAAACTAAAGTAGGATCTAATTTCTACTTTAGCTCTTTTTCTTCCGGAGAAAAATATGTCTGTGCCCCATCCATGTTCAAACAGAAATCCATAAATGCAGCAAATCATATTAACAGCTAACCAGTCATCCCTGTGACTTGATCACTGATTCAGAAACTCAAAAGTGGACCTTGGGTTGCATTTCATCTGGTTTTTGCCACTCCACTCCTTTCCAGCAGAGCCCTGCCTCGGAGCTCACCGTCAGGATTAAAACGACAGCCAATGGCAAAATACCCTTGTTAAAGAATCAGTGTTTCATGAATCCCTCGGGGATCTCAATATATAATTCAATAAATCACAATGAGATATGAAGAGAAGGACAAAGACATTGGATATCAAGTTAAGGGAAGGTGAATGAGAAAACTCTTAAGATCAAGAATACATACAAAAAATTTTCATCATGTAGATTAGGAATAGAAAATACGTTGACACTGATACCCTGTTGTTCAGTCTTGTGTCACAGCTAAGCCCTAATCAGCCCCAGAACCAGGTACAGCCTCAGAATTCATCTTAACACATTTCTTCAAAAAGCCACTCTAAATGATTGGCCATGCAACCAAGATAGAATTCTTGCTCCCATCACTGCAGATTGACTATTTCAAGCCATGGATGTCTCCCGTATATACTGTACCCTGGCTACCCTGAGCCACCCACTCAGCTCTGAATGTACTGTGCAACTTCAAGCACCTGTGCTTTTGTTTATTCTGTTTTCTCTACCTAGAAATATCTTTTACCTACTCCCCAACCTGTGGAAATCTTACTTACTTTCTATGACCCTATACAACAATTTCTACTTTTGTGAAGCCTGCCTCATTCATTTCCTCTATCACTAATGAGTTGTTTGGAGTTGCTCATTTATTCCATGAGTTCCAGTGACAGGGACTTGGATAATCTACAAGAAAAATTCTGACCTAATAACGATAATCATCATCATCATCATTATTCATACCATATTTATATATAAAATATATTTCAGTCAAAATACAAAGCTAAAGAGGGAAATGATGAGATTTATGAACCAGAATTTCCCCGTTTTTTTAAAAAATAAAGCTGAGCTTCTACTATAAAGTGAGTCGATGTATAAAAGTTTAGTGTAAACCTGCAGCCCTACTGTAAAATGCACAAGAATAGAAATGTAAACATAATATCACTTTGTCCTGAGCTATAAAAATTTCTATCAAGACAGATCTTATACCACAAAAATTATTTTAAGGGTTAGCAAATATTCTAGTCCAGTTGTTCCCACACTGGACTGATAACCCAGAATCATAGGGGAACTTTTGAAGAATATAAATTTCTTGGTCTCATACTTGGTCTATGAGCAGCCTCTTTGGGGTGTGGGGCCCCAGAATCTGTATTTTACAAGAGCTCCCTTAGGCAGGCTGAAGAACAACCAGGTTAACAATATTAACTGATTATTTTTATAATTAATTATCTATGCTGGGGGCATTAGTAAATATTCCTTACAAGTATATGTCAACGAATATACACATTCAGGCACATAATATTTGAATTCTATTATGTTGTTGATTTCAGGGACAATATAGGCTGTTAGTTTACTTGTTTTGCTATTTTGGCATTGTAGCTATGGGAGAAGGACTGCTAAAAGTTTCAAATCATTAAATTTCTGAAGAATAAAATATTGACTTAAATGAAATGTCTTATGTTTGTCTTCAGTCTAAACAAGAAACTATTTTGGGGCAAAACTTTGCTAAGATTCAATTTAACTGATTTATCTAACCATGTATAAAGCTGTTTTTACACTTTAAAAGACAATGTGGGCCAGGCACAGTGGCTCACGCCTGTAATCCTAGCACTCTGGGAGGCCGAG
>VBSM01003204.1:53695376-53722264 GCA_008086735.1 Cheirogaleus medius | reverse complement strand
CTCGGCCTCCCAGAGTGCTAGGATTACAGGCGTGAGCCACCGCGCCCGACCTAGTCTGGGGTTTTTTATTTGTTTTGTTTTACATGTCAATTATCAAAAGATGCTAAGTTTTTAAGACTTCTGTTACACGATGACCTTAACTTCTTAAGTGAAGAAAGAACTTGGATATATTTTTAAAAATCAATATTTACAATAATAGTGTTTTTAAAAATTAGAATCTTGACTGGGCATGGTGACTCATGCTTGTAATCCCAGCCCTTCAGGAGGCCAAGGTGGGAGGATCACTTGAGTGAGTCCAGAAGTTCGAGACCAGCCTAGGCAACATAGCAACACCCTGTCCCTGAAAAAAAAATTTTTTTAATTAGCCAGGTGTGGTGGTGCACACCTGTAGGTCCAGTTACTTGGGAGGCTGAGGCAGGAGGATTTCTTGAGCCCAGGAATTCAAATTTACAGCGAGCTATGATCAGGCCATGGTACTCCAGCCTGGGTGACAGAACAAGACTCTGTTTCTAAAAAAGTAAAGAAATAAAAATTTAAAAAATAGAATCTTTGCAGATGCAATTTACAGCTTGTTTGGGGCTAACAATTCACACCATAAAATAAAAGGAAATTCTAATCTAGTGGACTCAATTAATTGGATTTTTCTGACAATCCTTTAAGCCCTACTCTAAGGGTAATCGATAAATACAGGTGATTAGTCTCCTGTTAATAACGGTCTATGCACTCATGCCCCGGTTGAAACCAAAGACATTGGGGATAGAGATGAATGAACTGACTCAAACTCTAATAAGTAAATAATATGAGAAATGCATCCGACTCTCAAGCAATACATTAAGTTTCGCACAGCCTTGTATAAAGTGTGGCTGGTAGATAAGAAGGACACCGATGTACACTGAAGAGAACTACTTGAAATTTCATTGCAAACATTCATTTTCACGAATTTCCTTTCTGTACTCTTTTTTGCATTTCAGGAGTCAGCTTAGAAACAAAAACAAATAATATAAACTCACCAGCATCCTGGGTCAGACCAAGCTAAGGTGGACTTTCACCATCCCTGGAATGTGTCAATTTGTCTTTTGGGTCAAGATAAATCTGACAGTACACTGGAAAATTAATTTAAAACTCATACTTTTGCTAAGCATGGGAAAGATAACACTGTAATACTAAAAGTCTTTGGTTTCTCATGTCAAAATACAGCTCTCACAATGCACGATTGTGGTTTTGGAGTAGAGTTGCAATTCTCACATCCAGCTGTGGCAACTGAGAGAACCTCACTAATTTTCCATTTGTGCACTGCAGGTTTGTGGCACAGGTGACATTGGAAAGGACTTATTGTGGCAGGTTGTATTTTCCAAAAATGGCCACATTAATATTTCCAATCCCACCTGCTCTTTTAGAATTTGTTACTCGCCCATCAAGAGGTAGAGTCTATTTTTTTCTCCGTGAACGTGGGCGATGCATTGTGACTACCTTTTATTAAGAGAATATAGAGGAAGTGACATTGTGTGACTTCCAAGAATAAGTCGTAAAAGTTGATACAGCTTCCACCTGGCTCCCTCTTGGGACAGTTGCCCTTGGAACCCAGCCACACGCATGAGGTGAGGGTGAGGACGAGCAGCAACTGTGGAAGAACCACACGTAGGTGTCCCAGCCACAGCTCCATGGGGTCCGGACAACAGCCAGCGTCAACTGCCAGACACATGAATGCCCCTGCAGATGGTCACCCCACCTGATGTGACACAGGGCAGAGGCAAAATGTCCCCATCATGCCCCAGCCAAATTGCACGTCTGTGAGCAAAATAAATGCTGTGGGTATTTTAAGCTACTGTTTTGGGTGGTTTGTTATGTAGCAACTGGAATACAGTGTCTTGATTCTGTTTTGTCTTCTGTCAACCATTTTAGTTGCTTTTAACCAAGAAAACTACTTAACAATCATTTAGCAGTGATTCCTTCTGCAATGATTCATGTATTACAGTATCCGACTCTCTCATAATAACTGCCTTGTAGCCACTATACATTTGGTCACTGGCTAGTGTCATGTGAGAGCTATGCTTGTTCAACTTGGGCAAGGTGAATCCTTTTTTAAAAAGTTATAAAAGAAAAGAAAAGAAAAGTTATAAAAGAAATACATAGTCATCAAAATTCAAATCTTACATATTTTTAGTAAAAAACAACAAACAAAAAACACCCCTCTGTTGTCTAACTCACCCTCAAACTCACATATCTCAGAAGTAACTATATCAAAGCTGGTGTGTATCCTCTCCTTTCAGAACCTTCTCTACTTCCCTACACCTTCACACACACACACACACACACACACACGCACTCCCCCAGATGTCTACATACCTTAGACATCTTCCCCTAAAGATCATGAGTCCCTTTCCAATATGTCGATGAAGCAAGACTATTGATAATGAAAATTAGGGGACTGTGATCAAGATATGAAGATGATGATGACAATGATAATGAGCGCCATTTTCTGAGTTCTTGCTATGTACCAGGCACTATGCTAACCGCTTTACGTGTGCTACTTCATTTAATGCACTGCCTGTTAAAGTGCATACAAATATTTAAGGAAAAATAACTCAGAAAATAAATTCAATACTCCCCAAATGTTGTTGAAGGTGGCAAGACGCATTACTACCCCCTTATACAAATGAAAAAGACGCCCAGAAAAGACAGTTTAAATGGTCCAATAAGTGAGAAAAAGATGTCTGCTGCCCAAAGAGCAGGGTTAAGGACACAAGGTTCCTCAAAATTCATCCATACGAAAATCACTCAAGAATGTAGAGTTTATGCCAAACCTCTATTCTGAGTTCTAGGCCCATATATTCAACCAACTTGACACATCTGCTTAGATGTCTCAAAGATGCTTCAAACCCATCATGCCCAAGATTTATGATTCCTCTCTGCCTGGGTGCACATGTGTGCACACACAGATACACAAGATGGTGTTCTCATACTTTTTTCTCTGACACCACTCTCCAGCCAGTTGTGCAAACCCCAGACAGACCTGGTAATATATTGGGCACTAACCCTTATTAACTCACCTCAATGCATAGTCGTAAATATCTCTGGACTCTCTCCACTTCTTTCCACTTTTACTGCCAACGCCCTGGTTCAATTTACGAGCATCTCTTCCATGGACTAGGTAATAGACTCCTGATTGCCTCCCAGCGTTCCATCCAGGTCAACTCCAATCCATTCTCCATGCTGTAGCTGGAGTGATCTTTTCCAAAGGCATTCCATCCCAGGCTTAAAACTCTTCAATGGATAACCCCTGCCTTTAAGATAAAGATCCACATTCCTATCATAGTTGATAAGCCATGGTTCATCCTACCACTTCAAACTCAACACATGTTCTTCTTCCTCTCACTTTTTAGCCACAAAGCCTTCTCTTACTTTCTTCAAAAACAGCAAGTTCTCTCCCACCATAAAACCTCTGCAATGATCTATAACATCTGTCTGAAATGCTCTCCTCTTAATTTAGTAATCTCCTTTTGCACCTTTAGCTCTCAGCTTAAATATTAGTTCCTTGGGAGTACTTCCAGTAATGCTGCAATCTAGCTTATATTCCTTTATTATATTCTATCATGATGCTATATTCCCCTTCTTCACAGCCCTTATCACAGTTTGAAGTTATAAATTTACTAGAATAATATTTTAAATGTATGTGTCCCCAACTTGACTGTAAGCTCTTGGCCAGCAAGGATGAACGGTGTGCCGGAGCCAGCTCACGCCGGCTCACAGTTGCCGATTGTGCCCATACCTTTTCACACTGGACAACATCAACAGCTTGCAACTGGCTCTGGTGGGAGAATTTACATCACAGAAATTGGCAAATACTAAAAATCAGAGTTTTTGTTTCTGGAATGCCAGTTGTGAAACATTTAGCATCAAGAAGCATGTTTGCCTTGCTTACTAACACATCTCCAGTACCTAAGACAGTGTCCAGTACATGGAGGGCTTTCAATAAACATTTGTGAAATAAATAAATAAAATGTTCTAATCACAGGCTCAGACAGTATTCCAGTTGATGCACTCCTGCAATGAATGTGACCTACCAGTTTTATGAATGTGCATGCTTCCAAAATGCAGCTATCTGATCTTTGTTTATAGACATGCAGTTCACTGGGAGGCACAGTTCTCTAATGGTCAACTGAGCATGCTAACAATACATTTAAACCCTATAACCAAAAAGTATCATTTTTCTCCCCCTCACTCCTTTTTAGAAAAAGGATAGCAATCTATGCTTTGTAGTCTATCAAGGAAGAAAATAATACCTGCCAGATGGTTGCCTCCAAAATTAACCACCCACCCAGATAAATATGAGCAACTTAGGCTTAAAGGAGCCAGGCAGTATGGTAATGATCAGGTGGGGGTCACAGTAAGTCCTGAAGAGCAAAACCGTGGATGTTATTTAATCATTATAACCTGCTCCAGGTTTCAGGTCATTGACAATAATCACAATTTATAGAACAATAGATGGCTACATGGCACTTCCCCAAATTCCATCTCTGCTTAAAATACAAATGGTTTTCAAAGAAGATTTATCTTTTCAATTAACCTTCTTGTGGAGTCCAAGAAATTCTGTTGGGTCAGGCTGGATATAAGGAGATGAAGAATAGCAGTATTGGTATCGGCTGATTCTCCAATTATACTTTAAGGCTGGTCACTTCCAACACTGGACTAACAGATGGGTATTTGGTTAAATTCTTTTTTCTTTCTTTCTTTCTTTCTTTCTTTCTTTCTTTCTTTCTTTCTTTCTTCTTCTTCTTCTTCTTCTTCTTTTTTTTTTGAAATTGCAGAAAATGTTAGAAGTATCTATTATGTTTGTATAAAAATATCCTCAAGCTATTATAAATAATGATGTGGCCTTTGCAACAGTCATTCATCACTGCTGGAAAGTAGATATTCTGTGATTCCTTGTTTCTGAGACACATCCATAATTTCCACCACAGAAAATGCAACCATCATTCTGATGGCATTTCCAAAATCAAAGGCTCTAGGAAAATGCAAAGAAGTCAGGAGAAGCCTTGTATTCCCCCTGTAGAAATCAAAGAGAATGAAATTAAGGAAATGTCTAAGAAAATTTCTGGCATTCCAAAGCTTTTCAGGTCAGCAAAATAAATTAACTTATCAAGAAATTTTAAATAAAAGAGTAGAAAAATCAAAGCACAGCACATTGTAAAAGCCCAAGGATGAGTCAATATAAGAAAAACCTATTAGTATCCATTAAATTATAAATCAAAAGAGAAAAACAGCTTTCTCTTCCTACCCGCTTTCCCTTCCAGAACAATTCAGCTCAAAAGCCATTAAGTAGGAGAAGGAGTCAGTGGGGAGGGGGATGTTGGAACTTGAGTGGTGTGAGGAGGGCACACACAGGGGAAAGGGCATTGGTGCATTGGTGGTGGATGGAAGGTTGGTTTTATACAAGGGACTGATCATGTAAGTACTTATCTAAAGGATGGATAATGGAATTTGGATTTCTTACTCTCAGAGAAGGGAGTTGCAAATGTGAGAAGGGAGAAAATTAGAATAAACCTATGGAGTTGTACGAAAGTATCAATGTAAACTCATGGTTTTCTGCATATGAAAGGATGGGTAGACAGAGAGATAGATAGATGGTTAGATCCATAATATAGAAAATCACTTAGACATCGATGCATGCATCGATGTATACACATACACATATTTCTGTTCCTAGCTCAGTCCACTAGAAGGGGCCTGGAAGCCGTGACACTCAAAGAGCAGTGAGCATACCTTAGAGATCAAATTGTGGTTTCTAAATATCATTCTCCCCTAAAAGGACCAATGCTTCTTTAAAAAATGGCTAATTCTAGGGCTGGGTCAGGCAGAGTATAAGACGAAACTAGAGCATCTTCTTTTACCAGAAAATAAGGAAGTGCTCAAAGGATGAAAGGGACATGCCACAAGGATACAGAAGACAGTATGAAGGTGCTCCCACTGGCCAAATCTGGGATAATTTGAAAACTGAAATAGATAATTTTAGTAATGGATCATAATTCAAATATGAAAGCACGAGTTCATACTGATATAAATAAATAAACAAATGTGTGAAAAACTGGACATTTACATAGTCTCAAAGTAGCTTTCCACAAAACGAAATTACTTCTAATGGAAAAAGAATAACTATATACGTGAGAAACCTGACAGATAACACCTTAATCAAGTGATCAACTTGAACATCACCAGTAACGAGACAAATCAAAATCATGTACCACTTGATAAGATACAATGAGCACACAGTGCTACTGTGTGATATTTTTGGCCAAAGTGCATAACCTGAATCTAATAATTAGAAAACATTAGCAAACTAAAATTGAGGGACAATCTACAAAAGACCGGGCATGTAATTTTCAAAAGTGTCAAGGTCAATAAAGTCAAGAAAAGACTAGGCAATTGTTCCATATTAAAAGAGACTAAAGAAACATGAAAACTAAATGCAACATGCAATTCATCTTTTTGAATAAAAGATTTACTGAGACATAATTCACATCTCATAAAATTCACCCTTTCAAATTATACAAAATTTTTTAATATATTCAGAGAGGTTTGCAAACATCCAAACCATCCAATTTTAAAACATCTTCATCACCCCAAAAGGAAACTCTGTATCCAATAGCGGTCTCTCCTCATTCCCTCTCTCAACACCCCCAATCCCTAGGTAATGATCTACTTCTCGTCTTTCTGGAATTTTAGAAAATCTATGGATTTACCTATTCTAGGCATTTCATTTAAATTGAATCAAATAATATATGTAATATGTGGTCTTTTATGACTGGCTTCTTTCAATAACTATAATGCTTTCAAGGTTCATCCATGTTTTAGCATGTATCAATACATCTTTCCTTTTTGTGGCTGAGTAATATTCCATTATGTGGATATACCACTTTTGTTTATGTAGTCATCAACTGATAGACATTTAGGTTATGTATACTTTTGACTGCTATGAATAATGCTGCTATGAACATTTGTGTATAATTTTTGTATGCATGTAACTCTGAGCTGGACATTACTAGGACATGCCTGGGACATTGACTTGAATGAAATCTAAAGATGAAGTGATAATAATGTATCTATCAGTATTTATTTCCAGGTTCTGATGGTTGACCTTGGTAATGTAGGTGAATATTTCTTGTTTACAGAAAATATACACTAAAGTACTCAGGGTTGATGGGGCATAATGTCTGCAACATATCACAAATGGTTCGTGAAAAACAGTTTTCTTATGCTATACTCAGAACTTTTCTCTAAGTTTAAAACTCTTGAGAGACACCACATTCACATAAACAGATGCTGAAAGATTTTTTTTTATAAAATCAGCATCTACTGTTGATTTTTTAAATTATGAAAATATATGAATACATGGATATTTCCTTAACAAATATATGTTTGGTTTGATAAATATCTTAAACCAAAAGCCGGTATCATGCTTAATAATTAAACAGGAACAAAACAAGGATGCCCATTAGCACTACTGTTATTTAGCATTGTTCTGGAATTTCTAGCTAATGCAACAAGACAAGAAAAAGAGATGAGATTCAAATATTAACTTTAAAAGCTATTCAAATAAATACGAAAGTTTAGCAAACTCACCAGTTAAATAATGCATACACAAAAATATGTAACTGTCCTATAAATCAAAAATAATCTGATAGAAAACACAATCCAGAATACATTCCTGTGGTAATGAAATACAAAACTAAAAAGCAAATAACAAACTGGGAAAATTATTTGGGATAAATATGCTTTGCTCTTAAATATCTACTATAAGCCATTAAGAAAAATAAAAATGCCCTAATATGAAAAGTTAATTCCCCCAAAGAAGAAATTAAAATGGCAAGAGACAAATTTTAAAAGTTCAATCTCACTAGTCATTAAAATGCAAAATAAAACAATGGAATTCCATTTATTTTTGTTTTGTTCAAAGTATCAAAGACTTTTTTTAAATGAACATGGATACAAGTGTGTAGAAAAATTGGTACTCTTAAATTACTGTTGGTGGTAATGCACACTATTTATATAACTTTCTTATAGGACAATACAAAAAATATTATAAAAATACTATAATATTATAATAAGCTTAAAAACCTTAACTATCCTACTTTTTAACCTAGTAATTTCACTTCCAGGAATTTATCCTTTAAAACAATATATATAAATTTAGGTCATGGATGTATATTAACATGTTAATTTGTGACAAAAAACAATCAGAAACAACCTAAATATCTAACAATGGAGGACTGATGGAATAAATTACAAAACTTCAATATGATTAGATATTATGTAGCTAATAAAATGATGTTGTATGAAACATGTTCACAAAAGATTGTCCAAAGACATTGCAAAATGCAACTAATCATACATATGCATCCCTATGCATACAAAAAATGGTTTATATATGTCAACCTATTAATAATGGTCATTTTGCTTATTCACATTTTCCAAATTTCCAAATATTTATTTCATAATCAGAAAAGAAAATACCAGTTTCTTGTTTTGTTTTGTTTTTTTTTTTTAAAAAATCATCTCTATAAGTGCTAGATGAGTCAACTAGCAACTAGTGAGAAAAAATAGTTTTTTTTCTTATTAACCAAGTCACTTCTGAGACTAAAGTCTGATGCGGCTGCCAAACAACCAAGATGATGGAGGATTCTCTGGCAGGAGTAGGGAATCCAAAGCTAGGTCGGTAACAGGCCCATTTTATTTTTTGATGTTTGGACAAAGCTTGGAACATTGTGCTCAGTTTGGAGAGGTACACTTAGGGGACACTGATTCCTGGGAGAGTCCAGAGTGTTCTATGATTAACAGCTAAAGGAGATGAGGAGATTTAATGCACTGAAAAGAAGTATTAAGGGGAATATAAAAATGCTCTTCAAATTTCCAAATGGCTTTTCATAAGAAAGAAAGATTAGGCTCATGCTTAGTGGTTCTAAAAATAGAGCAAGGACCAATGCACAGAAATTGCCCAGATAGCATGTAGGGACAAAAATGAGACTCATTCCACGAAGGAGGACGAGATGGGGCACAACAGAAGTCTTCCAGCAGAGGCTTCTAATGACTCATCAGGGCTGTTTCAATGTAGAATCCAGCCTTCGAAAAGGATTGTCCAATATCTACAGACCCTAAGACTTTGCAGATGAAAGTGTGATCCATGCTAGAGGCACTGACATCACCTAGGAGCTTGATAAAAACACAGATTGTTGCCTCCACCCCTAGACCTAATGAATCAGAGTCTGCATTTCTCAAGATCTCCATGTAATTCATAGCACATTAAAAAGTGGAAAGCAGATGTTGAAAATGCCCTCTGACTCAGGAGCCTCTCTGTCCACTCGGGTTGTTGGGGTCTCCTGTTGTTACTCCTCTTTCACCTAATCTTGCATGACCTACTAAATATCCACTTAATTATTAGTTATTAAAGGCAGAAGACCTGAGGGTAGTTTGTGAAATAATGGGTATAATGAGCTTCTAAATTTACATAACTGATAAACGATTACATTCCTTATAGTGAGAATTTGGGATAGGAAAGATTCCACTGAAGTCCATTGACAGGTAAATGAGTTTGAATGCAGCCATGTATACTCTCCTTGAACTCAATGACTCGGATCATGTTCCTATGTGATTCTCATTCATTAGTCCCGTCCTCTAGGGAGCAATTTTAGGCTGCCCATCCACTCTTTAGGGCCACCTGCAGAGGAGAAATGGCATTTTGCCTGCCAAGCAGCACATATGCATTTATTAGTTCCATACTCTAGGAGACTCTATCCTTCTATAGACATAAACTTCCAACCTTCAACAGCTAGTAGTCCAAACACTTCAAAGAAACCAAGAGTGGAATCCTAACCAGACCTCACATATTAGACAAAGACCAGAGTATTCAATGGCAGCTGGATGTTAAAGGATGGGAAAACCAGGCTTCACTTCCCTTGTAGCTTCATCTCCTGCCAGTCCCCAACTCACAATGTTTTTTATGCTGTGGAACAACCAAACACTTCCAGTCATGCCCTCCACAACTTTTCTGTTACCTTCATCTGGGGGGCCCTTTAGACTTGTCTCTGCCTGGACAACCTCTGCTCATCCTTTAACACTCAGCACAGGCTTCACCTGCTTGTCCAGGCATCCTTCCCTCAACTCTGGCTGCATGACCTGTTTTAACCTCCATTGTATCGCGGGAGGCCAGAGCCATCCAGTAGAAATATAATAGGAGCCATAAAAATGTAAATTTTCTAGTAGCCAGATTTTTAAAAAATGAAAAAGAAACAGGTGAAATTAATTTTAAGTATGTATTTTATTTAACCCGGTATATCTAAAATATTATCATTTCAACAGGTAATCAAGATCATGTTAAAAATTATTAATTAGATATTTTACATTCTTTTATAATGCCAACTCTTCAAAATCCACTGTGTGCTTTACACATAGAGCCCATCTCAATCCAGACTAGCCACATTCCCAGTGCTCAATACTCACATGTGAATGGTGGTGACTATATTGGACAGCACAGCCTTAACGTTAAATAATCAACTTATGGGTTTTCCTTCCCTACTACAAGGTAGGCTGTTCAAGGGCAAGGTTAATGTTATATCTGCGGTATCATCAGCGTCTCCTCGGTGCCTGACGGATATTACGTGCTCACTAAATGCTTGCTGAACTGAACTGACCTGGAGGTATTTTGAGAGAAGGTGAAATTTTAGCTGGTGCTCAAATGAAGAACAGCTTATGCATACTTACAGTAACTATGGTGATAAAAATACTAACTAATATTAATATTTTTTCTTAAACCATTTTCTATGCTCATAATGACTCTATATGCATACCATTACTACCTCCATAAAGAAACTTTCCCCAAATCATACAGCTACTAAGTGTAAGAGGCAGGACTTATTGAAATTGCAAAAAACAAAGTGAATAACATTAATTACATGCACACATTCACCCCCTACACAAAAAGTTGAAAATAAACCATATTCACAGATATTAAAAGCCTCCTCCAATAGGTAAGCCTTCGTCTGGATCTCATGTACCAACCCCTACAGCATCTTTTACAGAGATTGGTCATCTGCTGAGTTCTCTCTTATGCAGAGTGTACCTGTTTACAAATTTCTGAGCCAGCCATTCCTGGCTTGATATTTGAGATCTTTCACACTCACCTTCTATGTCGCTCGATTCTGTCTGTCTTGTCAAAATGGCAGCACTGTTCACAAACCACTCCAGTGAACAGTCACTTTTCTCAGTGTCTCATCCTCTCCCAGAATATTGAGAAAGAGTAGTGCATAAACTGCTTCCCACCCCTTGCCCCCCCGGAGGATTCCCCATGTTGCTCACAGGGCCTGCGAGGGAGGAAAGCAATAATTGTTGGCTTGTGCTTTTGTTTAAGGGAACTGGGCTGAATGCGCCTCAAGAAAATGATGCAGATTTTAATTTTTTTTTTTTTTTTTGGTGTACAAAAATTCCATTATCTCTAAACCACAGGAACCAGAACCACATCTGGCAAGGGAAATAAAGCTGGAGATGTAAGGAAAGAATAGATTAGGAGAAGCCTGGAAAACAGGTGGCTGAGTTTAGATTTGATGTGGTGGGAAATAAAGATCCCTTGAGGATTTCTGAGCATGGGAGTGATGTGATGAAAACAGTGATTAAAGAAGATGAAATACAAGCAGGACAAATTGAAGGGAGAGGCTAGAATCTGAGAGGAAGCAATAATCCGGGCCCCAGGGAAGGGGCGAGAGCAAGGGTATTTATTAGCAAAGAGGTCCAGGATCCTGTACAACTTAATTAACATATGCACACCCCTAGTTCACTTTACTACCAAGTTACTACCCAAGTTTTTGGTGGTTTCCTTTTTTTATTTAATTTGTGCTTTTACTATATTTGAGAAGGCAAAAAGAAAACCATGAGGAGCCAGATATTTTCATTAAAATGATAATGAAATTTCATCTCTGTGAATATAAAGGTTTAACTGAGTTCCCTGCTGAGTAAATGAGCTTTCTCGTAAGCACATGGAACAGTTTGTTGGGCAGAAATGGATTTTAGAAAAATTTATATTAGGCCTTTATTCACAGAATAAACTAACGCAATGAATACAAAATAATTCTTAAAGCGGCTTCATGCAGAGGAAGGTCATGTGACAGAATAGAAATGGCTGCCCTCAAAGGACAGCTCCAGCCCTAGAGTGCTCCTAACTCATCACTCTACAGAGATTCTAAATGCATCCCATCCAAAGCAAGTTCTACAACAGCAGGAGGTGCAGGCCGACTCTTGGATTAACTAACACTATTTGCCTAGCCCCAACTCAGGAAATCCTACACCAGAAGCCGTCACGTTCTTTAATTCTGGCTGCAATTTTAAATGGTCCAGAGACTTAAAAATGATCTTCATTCAAGTTTAGATCTGGAAAGAGCCTTGGAGAATATTTCTAAATCCATAGTTTAAGAACATTTTTAAGCTGCACAAGGCTTTTGCCAGTTAAATCTGATGAAATACAGTGGATCAATATTAACATGGGGCTCCTTGGAGTGAACTGGAGTGAAAGGCCCAGAATTCCACCTACTCATTCTCTCCCCATCCCTGTCCCCACTGCCACCCCCCCACCCCCCCACTTACACATACTGTGGCAGACCCTAACACTCTCCCTGGGACCCTGGGCCTGCAGAGAAAAGAGTTTGCAAGAACTGAAGAGTCTACTATTTTGTATGTGGCTTCTTGTGACACGTGAAAAAACTGAAGCTCAGAAAGCTTAACACAGACCTTGCATTTGCAGCCATATAACCTGGTTACTAAATAACCTGGAAAACCCCCTTCTGGAAATACGTAGAATACTAGCTAAATACAATTATCCATTTAACTGCACAAAATGAACTCACAAACTCACCAGTTTAAAAATGGGCACAGCTAATAACCCCGCAAGTCCATGTCTAGGTATGTGTCCCATAACAGTGCTTTTCAAATCAGCAGTGAAGATGCATCATTGGGTCGTGGAATCACTTTCATAAATTGCAATCAGCATATATATATATATATATATGTATAGACACACACACATATACATGCACACGTACACACACACATATATAAGTATGTGAAATAAACTAGACTAAACTGGATTAGAATTAAATAGAAAATAAAGGTAAGTATTATTTTGAGAGACTTTTCTTCCATATATATGTGCATACATACACATAAATATAGCACATATATGTGCTGGGTTTCCATGCAAAGTGTTTCTTTGTGTATACAGACAAAATGTTTTGAAAGAATACTATCTTAGAGAAGCTTTTGTATGTTAGGACAAGGACACGTACGAAAACACTCACTGAAGCATTGTTTATAATAGTGTAAAATTAGAAGCAATTTAAGTGCTCGTAAACAGGAGAATGAATAAATATATAGTGGTCTGCTCATGAAACATTATACCACAGGGCTGTTTAAGTGAATGAACTAGAGCTAACTTGCCGAAATGTATCACTAAATTTAAAAAAAAGCAAGTTGCAGAATGATATGTACACTGTGTTTCCATTTATTCAAAGTTTTAAAAGATGCAAAACAACAGTACATGTTGCTGAAAGATGCACATGTCCTCAGAGAAAGTCTGAAAGCATGCAAATTCAAGACAGTCCTTATCTCTGGGGTGGGCGAAGGGGAAATGGGATTAAGAAGAAGTCCACAAAGAATTTCAACTATGTCCTAAGTAAACTCATCAAAATCTTTTTACACAATTGCCTCAAACTGGATAGGTGGCACACAGAGTTTTGTTATTTTATTCTAATTTTTTTTGTTAAATAAATGGGTTTTTTTTTCATCACAGGTACTATCCTGAGGCCAAACAGTTGATTGGTGCGTATTCTGGACTAAACCCAGGGGCAGATCCTAATTGATTCCTAGTCCTGGCTCCTGTTGATGATCGGTTTGCAAATTGAAGGGTTTGCATTATTTTAGCCTCAGTCTTAGTAATTTATTTTCACCTGAGACATACTGTTCCCCACAATCCACCCAGGCCACATCTGCTCTGGCCAGAAATAGCACAAAGCACATTTGCTTTTGTGAAGGCTGAGCTGTTACTTCAGGTTGTCACTTGGCTCTGGTTTCCAACTTCACTCGTGTATTTGCAACAAATGCTAAGCCATTGAAAGGTCAGTAGAGACTTGATCTAAATATGCAAAAAATATAAGCAAAAGAAAGAGAGAGAAAAAAAACACAAAGGGGGAAGGAAAGGAAGGAAAACCAGCCTTGAATGAGGAAATAAACAAATATAAAAGGCGATCACATTAAAGTCAGAATATTGCTAAGAAACCATAAAACAAGCATGGGGTGTATTTTGGATGATGGGAGTAACTTGAAATAGTAGCATTTTTATAGCTTATGATCACAAATACATAATCTAACAGGAGGGGGTTTGTTACTTTTTTTTTTTTTAAGTTTATCTTAAGACAGAAACAACAAGACAGATGATGCCTTGGCAACGGCTGCAGAATCTTAACACAGCAAGATTTATGGTGCTTTGGAAAAGTTCAGGGCAGTGGTTTTAATCATTGGCTCCTTTACATTCTCCAAGTTACATAAAGGGCTCTTACTTCTGTTTCTTCTTACAAACTAAATACATAATCATACCCTCCAGGGTATGATTTTCCTCCAGGAAAAGCTTTAGCTTTTCAGGTGGGCGAGCAAAAGCCTTCTGCTTTGGATGGGGTGATGCTGGCAGAAAATGAAGATAACCCTTGTAGTACAGGGCCCAGAACAGATCATTCTCCAGAGCAAAGAAATAAACTGGGTGATTGTGTTTTTCGGATACTTCTCACCCTGGCGTGCCCACCTGTGTTCATGATCTCTGCTGGGGAAAACTCAGCTCTCTGGAAGAATTCCTTCAGTTGTATCAAGACCAAATACAGCAACAACTAACATTTTATTGAGTACTTACTCTTATAAGTGCTTTGTCTTATTTTGTCTTCACCACCTTCTCAGGAAGGTATACTAGACCCATTTTACAGATGAAAAAACTGAGACACAGGAGGGTTAAGTAAACACCTCAGGTCACCCAGAATAAGTGGTAGAACCAGGATTTGGACTAGCCAGCTGATTGTAACAGCTTGGGCTTTTAAGTCCATGAGGATGTCCAAGTCCACACGATGTCCAGGAGGTGGTATTTAAAACAAGTAGAGGCAGCAACTGAGAATACAGTACCAACTTATATTAGCAGCCACAGGGCCCTTGCTTCAGCTACAGGAGCTCTAAGAGGAAAGTATTCACATTTCTCTCACACCAATGAAGGTGAGGTGCTTCACTAAAAATCAGAATCCTTAGAGTTTCCAGCAACCCAGAATACCGGCTTCCAGAATGCAGTAGAGACTTTTCAGAGTGACTGTATATCTTGCCCTACCTAAGTTATGGCTAATTTCTGCTATGCCCTCAACAGCCAGAGAATAAAAGTGGAGATGCACTTGGAAATAATATGGGATAAAAGTCAGAAGTCTTAAATTTGAGTCCAGTATTACCATTTAGTACCTAAATGGATTTAGTATTTCCTGGGCTCATTTTCCTCTTGTGTATAATCAGAAAAATAATGCCTAGTACATAGAGTGGTAAGAGTCAAATTAGATAGAGGCACAGAATTTTGATGGTACACATTGTTGACACACGAGGATTTCTTTTTTCTTTGTTCCATAAGTCAAAGAACACATTACAACAAAACGCTATAAACGTCTATGACAGACACATGTGAGTCCCAAAGAGCCTTCTTATATAGTATTACTGTTAACCTTGGTCAGCTCATTTTTCCTTTTTTCCCCCCCTATCTGTAAGAGAAGGTGTATCAATCACTAGGTCCCTAACAACTTTCATATTTTGTGTTTTTATTTCCCAGATCTAGGAGAACCAAACCCAGGTTTTCTAAATGGTGGGTTGGGCATTTCCAGGCAACCTGACTCTCCTAAGGTGAACAATAACATTCCAAACATCTCACCAATCACACAGGACCCCCAAAGGAAATCCAACATCTAACACGATCATAGTGGTTCCAACTGGCCCCAAGTTCAAGTGGTAGAGAAGAGCTGGGTGGATATCCAGTTTAGCAGGCAACCTGCTAGAAGTGGGGGTGGTGGCATTCCAACACTTGTTCTGGGTAATGCCAGACACATGAGGAATGCAGAACAGGATGACCTTTGAGGGAGCTTTTAGCCCTGTGATCTCCATGTGACTGCTTCACTGATAAGTATCACTTGAAAATGATGCCGGGTGAGACCAGCCTGGGCAGGCTGGGAGGCACAGCCGAGGGCACTTGCAGGGTTCCTGCTTCTCTGCATGGGCCTCTCCATGGGCGAGGGGCTCTCAAGCACTGGACGCATCAACCGTGGCGGCTATAGTTTGAGGGGGTGACTACAGCATGGTCCTGAAGCAGCTGTGTGCCGGCTGAATGCTCTGCTAGTTCCTCCAGAACAGGGCTGACCCCATTCCCAGGGAAGCTAGCCCTGACAGCTGTGGGAGAAGCCAGTCCTCTGGGAGCCAAGGTGTTGGGGCTGGGAATGCTAGATCCATTTTCAAAGGGAAAGGACAGAAGGGGATCAGTCGCTCGGTCAGAGTTCACTCCCTAGACCATCCCTTGGCAGCCCCGTCCCCTGGGCTCTGAAAGCCTGAAGTAGACAATAAGACAACTCACCTGTGCAACGCAAAGCCCGGTCACAAGCCCCAAGACCCATCAGGATGCCAGTGAGCCGAGTCACTGGCATATTACAATGGGATGGGTGTGGGTGGCCTCCTCAACCCCGTGCAGGGGACACCTGCTAACAGTTCATTCTATGTCCCCAGCAGGCCCAGCTCATTCCTGCCTCAAGGCCTCCGCACTGGCTGTTCCCTCCTGAAAGGCCTGGCCCTCAGGCTCACGCAGCGGGCTTCCTTCTGCAACTCAAGTTTCATTTCAAATATCACTTCCTTAGGGCTTCCATGGACACAGCCTCCCTCCACCCTCTATTGCAACACCTTCTTTTGTGTTTCTTATAGAGCTTCTCAGTATCTGAAGAGATCCTGTGCATTCTTTTTCATGTTTATTGTTGATTTTTCCTAATAGAATATT
The DNA here is from genome assembly GCA_008086735.1 of Cheirogaleus medius. Classification (NCBI taxonomy): domain Eukaryota; kingdom Metazoa; phylum Chordata; class Mammalia; order Primates; family Cheirogaleidae; genus Cheirogaleus; species Cheirogaleus medius. The sequence goes on along the minus strand of VBSM01003204.1, from coordinate 53,705,178 downwards.
AGCTCAGTGAGAGCCAAGATTCTGTCTTCATCAATCTATCCCTAGCACCTAGAAAAATGATCAAGCAGATGATAATGGACCAATCAATATCAGTAAAATTAATTAGTTAATGAATGCTACTAGGACAAGTGTGTAGTGGCACAAACAGGGTTTCCCCCTCTGTGCTCTGCAGTAGTGGTGGATTTCAAGGCTCTCAGGTGGTATTGGCAGTCACTTTTGACCATCTCACCGTTTTAGAAGCCATCTCCTCTTCCTCTATCCTATTAAAGATCTGAGAATCACTCTCTGAGCCATAGGGGTTGGCTCCAGGCACCCATGTTTTTACTACATAACTTTTTCACTTAGGAATGCTTTTGGTTGCAAGTAAGAACAGCAATGACAATAACCTGTTAAAGTCACTGTGATTTCATCAAATAGGTTGTCATTTTTCTTAAATAAGAACAAATCATGAGGTCTACAGTCAGTTGTCAGTGTGACAGCTCAACCAAACAGGGACCTTGGCTGTTTCTCCTTTATGCTCTCTGTCCTCAGCACACAGCTCTCCTCTTGTGCTTGTCATATCATGGTCACACGATGGCTGCTGCCCCACCAGGTATCATGTCTGCATTCCAGAGAATAAGGGGGGAAAAGCAATGGGAGAAAGAGCTGTGCCAGCTGAATTTGTTCTTCCTTTTTATAAGGAAAACAAAAGCCTTCCCATGATTATATCCAGCCAACTTCTGTCTCCCAGGTTTGAATAAGGTCACATGGCCACCCCAGACCAATTGCTGACAAAGGGAAATAGGTCTACTCTGACTGGTTTAGACTGTCATAATTCATATAATTCATCCCCTGGGATGGGAGATGGGACCTACCTTCCCTGAGATCGAGCTATTGCCACGCTCTCCTGAACAAATTGGGATTCAAATAGGAAAGAACAGAGATGGCTGTTGGCTATGCCATAGCTAAATGGACTAGAGTGCACATTTGACCCCAAATTGGGCCTGCAAAATTCTCTTTTTCAAGAATTACAGCAGAGACACACAGAAACTGAGAGTTAAAGGCAGATCCCTTGAGCTGTCATGCTTCTGAACCTTCTTAAGCCTTGGATGTTTAAATTCTTTAAATCCCATGATATGCATAAATATCTTCCCCCAAAAGTGGCTTGTTTTCTTAGCTAGTTCAAGGTAGTTTCTGTTGTTTTAAACCAAAGAATCTTTGTTACAGGAGGATTTAGCTACCAACATGCCGTGTGGTTTCCATAGGGTGTCAGACAATTATTCACACCTCCCTCGGGAACCACACAGCCCTCTCTATCAAACCCTCTGTTTCTTAGGAGGTGACCCAAACACTGTAGACATTATGTCATCAGCCTGACAACATCCTCTTCCTCCTCTTCACCTCCAGACAGTGCTTGCTGAGGCCCCACAGGTACAGAGAGGCCTCTGGGCACTAACGACCTGGGTGGCACACAGCACAATGGCACCCACACCAACTAGTGGAGCTAGTCAGTCTCATCACAAATCCATGGTAAAGGCCCAAAACTGGTCATTAGCCTGGTGCTCTTTTCCTTTTTTCAGCCTGATTATCCAGGTCAGACACACTCATACACTTAACACAGTCATCCACATGCCCACTATTAAGAGACATGTGAGTGGGATTCCATCCCTGCTACCAGCCACAAGGAATACTTTGTGGCAGATTCTACATAAGGATTATCACTCACGTGTTCTATATCGATATCCCTGTAGAGCTCTTGCTCCATCACTTATGAACTTGATCTAAATTCTTTTTCAAGGTATATCTTCCTTCAACTTATGCACATTTTAGACAGGATTTCTCAAAAATATGTTGCTTGCAACTTACAGGTTTTATGTGCACAAATGTTTTCATGATCAGATAACTTTTGGAAACACCTGGTTAAAGAGAGTTAAATGGTTTCTTCCATTGTCAGACATGGCAAAGCCTGCAATATTCCAGTACACATGATGAATATCTAAGAGAGGGATGCAGTATGTGGCATTTTCCAAATTGGTTTAATCACCGAAATTTTTTCCTTGGCTTATGTTGAAAGACTGATGATCTAAGAGATAAGCTTTGGGAAACACTGCTGGTGAGGAGGACTGTAGGGGTACAACCTAAAACCTATTAGAAAACTCTTTTAAGAACCAAGAGACATATTCTGTGACTTGGTTTAATAGGCCATGTCCAGACTTATAAGCATCCCTAGTGAATCTTGCTAGATAGTTAGGACTGCCCCTTAGCCCACGGTGCCTGAGTTCTACATCACAGCTGCCAGCCTGGATGAAAGCACATTGGTCTAGGAGGGATATACTATGTTCTTGGACTAATCATGTTTTTTCTCTCATCATTGGGTTCCCCTCCCTCAAAATAAGCATGCTAGGCCAAGTGACAATAGGAAGAATGGAGTCACTGCTGGAGAGTTTGACACACAATTATTTTTCTTCTACTCCAAGCTTTAATCAAAGAACTTTTGGTTAATGTGAGGATGACCAACCCACATTGACCTTGGTGACCTAGTACATGAACTAAATGTTTATTTGTTTTGTTTTAGATCCACATTCCAGAAAAGAACACTTGGTATAATATAACAAAAATATCCTGCCTACCAACCTACAAACATGTCCCTAAATATCTGGCACCAATTTGGCTGCCTCCTAAACATTATATGCTTTCAGCATCCCTGGACTGATGAAATGATGTTAGGAGATTTAATGCCTGGATTGGCAATGGTTCTGCCAAAGCTTCATTCATAAGACATCTAGAAAGGAAAGCTTGCTTCCCTGACAGTTTCTCCTGGGTGTAGAGAGATTTAAGTCAATGAGGAAAATAACTGAACAGACTCATTTATTGTCACAATTTAAAAATATAAACTGTAGGTTCCAGCTCTATCCAGGAAAATACAAGAGGTGCTATATCACCATTGTTTCTTATAGCTGAATAGTACTCCATGGTATACATATACCACATTTTATTAATCCACTCATGTATTGGTGGACACTTGGGTGGAAAAATAAGCACCACATGTACTCACCAGCAAACTGGTTTCACTGATCAACACCTAAGTGGTCATATAGGAATAACATTTATCGGGCAATGGACAGATGGGAGAGGGGAGAAGGGGATGGATATATACATACATAATGAGTGTGATGCGCACCATCTGGGGAATGGACATGCTTGAAGCTCTGACTCCAGGGGGGAAAGAGGGGAAAGGCAACACACATAACCTAAACATTTGTACCCCAATAATTTGCTGAAATAAAAAAAAATTTAATTTGCTCTTAATAAAATTACATGGTTTATTAATTTTAATTCTAATATATATATATATAAACTGTGGTTCATGAAATAAGTATAGCAAAATTTCAAGTCTAACTCCAAAGGTTTAATTATCAGCCATGTAATAATCAAACCTCATTGTTTATCCATATACCCAAGATGAATATGTTTAGGTTATATTAATAAGGATGATAACTCCTTAAATTTACTTGGGCCTATATTCTCCCACATTGACTTATTTGAAATGTCCGAGAAATTTGAGGTTCTAACCACAACCTTGTATCCTACCTCTGTGAAAAAAGAAATGGTCTTCTCTGTAGCAATGGGAATAAGAATATTAAAAGACACAGTAGTATAATAGGAAAATAACTAACAAGGGCATCAGAGGACTCAGATCCTGGCCAGTTTTTAGACAGCTGATGTTGTGGGTTGTCTGCCACAAAATTCATAGCTGAAGTCCTAACTGCCAGTACATCAGAATGTGACTTTATTTGGAACCGGGTCTTTGCAAATGTAATCAAGTTAAAATGAGGTCATTGTGGGGGGATGCTAATCCAATATGACTGGTATCCTTATAGAAGAGTAAATCTGGACACAAACATGCATAAAGGGTAGATAATGTGAACAGACACAGGGAGAAGACAGCCATCCACAAGCCAAAGAGAAAGGCCTGGAACAGATCCTTCCCTCGCAGCCCTCAGAAGGAACCAACCATGCTAACACCTTGATTTTGGATGTCCACTCTCCAGAACTGTGACACAGTAAATTTCTGTCTTTTAAGCCACCCAGTTTGTGATACACCATTATGGCAACCATGACACACTAATGTAGCTCTGTTCTTGGGCAAGTCTTTTAATATCTCTGGGTCTCAGTTTCCTCATCTATAGCATTAGGGGGTAAATGACCTTTGAAATTGCTTGTATCTCTAAAGGTTAGTGATCACGGATGCAGGTAGCCTCTCACCAATTCTCCTGAGATGTGAACGTGCACCATCTTGCACCATCTTCTGAGAAAAGCTTCCCCTCTTATCTACAGATCAATGGATTATAGACGGTTAAAACCATCTTTGATTATCTTGTCTGGTTATCTTAATTTATATTTCAGTAATGACTTTAGAAAGCAAAATAAGGAGGAAAGGAGGCTCAAAATGATTCTTATGAAGGGCTACAGACTTATAAGTTCATATCTTTTTACAAGACATTCATCATTTGGCAAAACTGGCTTCTAATAGATTCTAATGAAGGTGCTAGGTAAAGCTAAGAAAGAAAGATCAATAACAAATGTAAATTTCATGACATGGTTCTCCATGGCAGAACCTCTGTCAAGTAAACAATGAAAGCACACAAAATGAAAGCACACATTGTGTGCTCTCTTCCTAACCCATTCCTGGGCTCGCTCTCCCTCACTCAAATGTTTATCATGAAAGGAAACATGTTTCAGGCACAACTATTAAACTTCTGAGTGTTACTATCCTGTTCTATCTCACCAATAAAACAGTTAATAACAATGACTTTTTGCAACATTTATCAACCTCTCATCAGCATGTATCATCTTGGTAAATTCCCAGACTATTAATGCATCTTCAAAGCCTGGAATATAGTATTAATGCCAGAATCTTAATGGGTAAGAGGAACATTTTGGCAATGGAAATTGCAATTCTAAAGGCTATAAAACAGAACTAATGTTCTAGCTCCCCTTCCCTGTACCTCATTGAATATATACTCTCCTGCCAAAGGAAACCGAAGAGAAACATTCTACTGTAATATGATTTTATCATTGCGAACTGGGGTGACCTTCTTAAGCAGCTGAACAGCTGCCTTAGCATTAAATGTACTAAAACACAAATCAACATACTTGGCAAACATAAGTCCAACATTTAAATGGACAGTGTTTGTATCAGCCAGGGTCCCAGTGAGATGGAACATTTATATTAGGATAATTCAAAAAAAGTTTTATTTACGAAGGAACTTTTTACAAGGGTGTATACAGGGTATAATAGAACCACAAGGATTTGCAGGCAATAATTCAAGGTTAGAAGCTGAAGCACTGTCACTATCCCTAAGCACAAGGAGACAAGAAAGAGGAGTAGTTACCAGAACCAGGAAGAAAAAAGCCATGTGGAAAAGATTGCCTAGAATGCAGACAAGACCCAAGTTGGGCTCCCGAAGTGGGTGTGAGGGGAATCATACCCTGACTCCACTCACCTCCCTCCCTTCAATTCCCTGCCAGGTGCCCCATTGGTCATGCCCAACTAGAGACAGAAAGAAAAGTGCCCATTGATGTAGTCCATAAGGGTCAGCCTTTAAAGACCAGGATGAGTAGATCTGGAGGGGCAACTGGATGACATACAGCATAGTGCTAAATTAACCCCAACAAATGTATTGGGATACTATTTATAAATTTTGAGAACAGAAAAATGTCTATTCTTGTTCACCATTTTATCAGCTATGTCATTCCAACACCAACCAGTTCTGCTTTTCTGCCACCAACTGGGTGGCCAACAATTCAATTCCATTTGGACACTAACTACCCAGAGTTATCATAGTTAAAAGTATGCACCCCACAAGTTAAGAGCTTGGTTCCAAAAGATGCTCTCACTTTATACAGTCCCCAGGCTACCTGCATGTCTGTCCAGCCTACCACAAATTCAGGAGTTCCCACAACCACTTCCCAGGTTCAATCATTTGCTAGAATGACTCAGAGAACTCAGGACAGCTCTCTACTCCTGATTACAGTTTTATTATAAGGATATAATTCAGAAACAGCCAAATGAAAGAGATGCATGGGGCAAGGTGTGCAGGGCAGGGTGTGAGGGAGGCACAAAGCTTCCACGCCCTCTCTGGGCAAGCCACCTCCCCAGCATATCAATGAGTTCATCAACCAGGAAGCTCCCTCAGCCTCATTGTTTCAGAGTTTTTCTGGAAGCATCTTTCCAACATAAGCGTGATTTCCCATATCATTGGCCATTGGTGATTGAACTCAATCTCCAGCCTCCTCTCCTCTTTTGGAGGTTGGGGGGAGGGCAGTGCAGAGCAGAGGGTTCTAACCCTCTAATCAGGTGCCTGGCTGACCAGCTCCTATCCTAAAGTTATCTAAGCACTACTCCCTTTGATCACCTCATTAGCATATAAAAGACACTCCTACCCCTCAGGAATTTCCAAGGGTTTTAGGAGTTCTGTGTCAGAATCTGGGACAAAGACCACAGATATTTTTTTCTCACGCCACCCCAGCACACTGTACCATATTGACACTCAGTATTTGCTAATGAATGACAGTCTTCAGCAGGCCACTCTAAAGTTCTTTCTTCCTTCTTTCCTTCCTTCCTTTGAAGGTGCTAGTAAATCTTTTAAGCCTAAATTCTAAGTGGCTTTAAGATCCTCCTCCCTGTTTAGCTGAACAATCTAGAGAAGACAAATCCACCCAGGATTTTAGGGCATTTCACATCTCTGACATCCCAGGAAGAGGTAGACTCAAAAGAGAAATGTTCACCAAGAACTTTTAGAGCTGGAAACTTAACTATTGACGGACCAGCTTCTCTAGTCTTTTCACGGTTTTATCCCTTTCTTTCACTGTTAACCATCAGATTCTGATGTCCTTAGAAGGAAGAGAAAGCTGGGGATGGACATTTTCTGGTGGGGAGAGGGTCCTTTTTTCTAATGTCATATGTTGTACATCATGCCGCCAAAAGGAATTTATATTCTGCATGGTTCTCCAGTGATATGAGTTCCACCTTATTCTTTTTAAAACCCCAAGTGATCAACATTTTGCATATCATGGGGAAAACTGAATTTCTACCAGGAGAAAATCTGAAGCCAGGGATGAGGAAAACACAGAATGTATAAGACTATTCTAAATCAACTTGAGAAAATGAAACATAGGCCCATTCAGAGGTAATACGCCTTGAAAATATGGTGTGAAATTCCAGGATTTAATTACGGACTGGGGGAAAGGGTGTTGAAGTTTTCTATAGATCAGCAGAGTTAGGTGTCATTCTGAAGGACTGATGGGCCTCTCTATGGCTAGTCATAGCCTTCCAATAGTAACAAAAATGGACAAAGCTCTATGATCAAACTCTGGTATCCAAGGGTGTGAACAGTTCCTTTTGGAGAGCATTTTTAGCCTTGCTCACACACTCCTGGCCCACTTTTCTGTGGTAATGAGGTGCCTTTCGGCCTGAACCAAAATACAAAGTGGATTCCTGAATTTCCTCAGCTAAGGGTCATCTCTGGCTAATGCACCCTCTGTGCATGTGACAACTTTGATCAATAGCACACAGTATTGTCACTTCAGGTACAGATCAGAAAATGCATCCAAGAACAGAATATGATACACAGCTTGCAAAATTTGCTAGAGACACCTAATAATGAAAAAATTGCCTAAGGCCATCTTTCTAAACCCAGTTGATCATCCTCTTATGATCTACGAGGAGGGTAGCCAGGAGGCTCATTTAAAAGAAAGAAAGCCAGAGAGAATGGAGTGGATATCTACGCCCCACCCAAGGTGTACTGAATCAGAATTTCTAGAGGTGAGGTCTTTGTCAAGCCACACCCTTCCCCCATCATACAAAGGCAAAAGGCACACTAATGATCCTTTCCATATCTCTAGACTATACTTACCTGGACTGGGAACATTAGAATAGCATAATGAATTTTTTCAAACTTCTGATCCTCCCCTCATCCCATCATTCCACCCTACCTTCAGTTGAGATCCACTGAGTGCTAGCTCTCTATTACACTCAGTTACTAAAAAGAAATATATTTGGGTCACATATCTTAATTCCCTGCCGACATATCTTAATGGAATTAATATTTAACAATACACACTTGACTTAGATTAGAAATGCCTTACAGGAGTTAGCTACTTGAATTTTACATTGTTACCCCTTCTGGAAAATCATAGTTTCAATCATCTGATATGTTACCTGACATCCATTACATAAACTCTTCGCAAAATTCCATGTCAGAAAAGAGATGATCCCCCCCAGCAGAATATGTCTGTGTGCTTCTACCAGACAATCATAATGAGATAATGCAAAGCATTGCCCCAGTGCCTCAGCTGTTAGGAAACAAGCATTTTTTTTTTTTTTTTTTTAGAAATAACTGTGCATATTGACAACTATCCTTAGGAACGGAGTCTTGTAAGACAGTTTTGTCCAATAGAACTTCCTGTAGTGATGGGGACATCCTCTATCTACAACATCCAATTCAGCAGACAGTAGCCACATGTGGTCAGGAAGTGTTTAAAACGGTGGCTAGTGCAGCTGAGAAATGGATTTTAAATTTAATGTTGGCTAATTTAAATTTAAATAGCCACATGTGTCTGGTGTCTACATTGAACAGCACAGTTGTTAAGGCTACTTTTTTCTTTTAAACTTTGTAGTTAATACTCGTACATAAGTAAAACAATATAAAATGTTTTGTTTTTTTTTTCAATATAAAATGTTTTATGGTGGCTTCAATGTAGGTGCAAATGCTATGTTTAAAATTGTAAAAGTATCATCGGCTCTTAGTAATGTTATTTGAAAGGACTGAAGAAACTCGGTTGCTCCCAGTAAAAAGGTGTCTCAGGTCTTCTCTTGGGGCAGCCTGGTTTAACTAGACATGCCTCTGGTCTGGGCTATTGCAGCTGGAACTGCTGGGATCTGGTGACGGAATCGCTGACCTTCCTCTGAACAGTGCTACTACCACACCTCACCCAAGTGGCAGGGGTGGGGGTAACCTTTACACTCTCCTCAACTAGGGATCCTCTGCTGTTCCAATCTCACTTGGTAAAGGGAGGTCAGGAGGTGGCTTTAAAGCTTGCTTTGTGTAATTCACACTTGTAGAGTGTGTTCTCTGCTTAAGGAAGAGCCCAGTGAGTTTGCAGGGTTTCTCAACCTCAGCACTACTCATATTTTGGGTCTGATAATCCTTTGTCGTGGGGGGCTGAGTTGTATATTGTAGGATGTTTAGCAGCATCCCTGGCCTCTACCCATTAGATGCCATGGCATCCCCCACCCTTCCCAGTAGTAATAACTGAGTATTTCTCCAGACATTGACAAATGTCCCCTGATTGGCAAAAGTCACCCCTGATTGAGAACCACTGACCTAGACAGTAAGGTCTTCGACTGTTGGAAACTTAAGAAAGGAGACCAAATCTTGCTTAGTTTTTTGCTTATTATTATTTTTTAATCTCCAGTAACCTAGCAGATGCCTGGTACATGATATGCACTCAAATATTGCTGGGATGAATCAACAAAGGATGACTATTACTTTTAACTTTTAAAATAGCTCCCTCAGTGCCTAACATCTTGTAAGACCCAATCAGCAAATGCTTTCTGATTGGTTAGTGTTCTTACAGGTTTTAACAAAAAGCAAGAATCTCTACCAATGACTATTTGAGGAAGAAAAATGATAGGGAAAATAAATCTTTTGCATACCTTAATGTGTAAGAAGCAATCTCCTGGCCTGTTAGGATTTTAAGCAAATACTGCGTTTCCCCGAAAATAAGACCTACCCATAAAATAAGCCCTAGCAGGATT
>VBSM01003204.1:53666326-53685604 GCA_008086735.1 Cheirogaleus medius | reverse complement strand
AAAAAAAAAAAAAAAAAAAAGACTGCATGATGAACATGACTATCCTTTCCTACCGAACTAGGCTGAATGAGTATAAGTAAGAATGCTGTGGTTATAAGATGCTTTGGAATCTAGAGTTAAATGGGTACCAAACAATCAACATCTAGGAATAATCTTCACATTTAGCCATTTGCATCTTTCTCTTAAGAGAAAGTGAAAGATGCCCATCTATATGAGGTACTAGACAGTATAACCTGGTTATCTCTCCAGAAAATTACTCCTGAGTCAATGGCTAAAGAAGCCAGATCCTAAATGATTTCCTCAGACTCTAGAAAATCTTTTTTTTAAAATTTCAGCTATCAATATCATCTGCCTTAGCAGTATCTTCCAAAGAAGCACAAACAATAGATCATGGGTAATGTCAGCCAACTTTTTCTCTCTCTTTTATATAACTCACCCTGCCTATTCGATTATCTTTCCTTGTTAAGAGGTTGATTGGAATTTCAATAGAAGGCATTTACTTGAAAATTTACAAATTCTTTATCCTCTAGGGAAAACAACACTTCTGAAGACCTGATACTGGAGCAAGGATGGAAATTAAGTTTTATATCACATAACACTCATCAATTAACAATGGTTGCCTGGAGCATCATGTTGAGAAAAAATTTGGAGGCTGAGTATGAACTCAGTAGGTAAAAGTGCCATGATGGGTTAATAATGTCTACCACAGTTGTGGTGTGGGGTGTGGATATGCCATGGGTTTGCCATCTCTGCCTATTATAGACCCTCGCTCTATCTTTAATGTTTGACTATGAAAAAGCATTCTTGACATAGGCATCCTTCAAAATTTCATCTTGAATAGTATGAGATTGGAATTTCAGTATATCATTTATAAGATGAATAAAAATGCTTCCTAATGTCACCTCTTAACCCCATTTTCTTTTCTTAAAAAAAAAATGCTTAATAGCGCAAGTCAATGACCACGTAGCATTGAGCACTCTCTTTTTCTTTTTTCTTTTTTTTTGAGATTGGGTCTCACTCTGTTGCCCTAGGCTGGAGTGCAGTGGCATGATCATTACTCACTACAGCCTTCAACTCCTGGGATCAGAGGATCCTCCTGTCTCAGCCTCCCGAGTAGCTGCCACTACAGGTGCATGCGACCAAGCCCTGCCGCATTAAGCACTTTCTATGTGCCCAACACTGATGTGAGCAATTTATGCCTATTAACTCATTTAAACTACACAGAATACCCATTTTACAGATAAGGCCACTGAGGTCCAAAGAGGTAAAGCGACTTCTCAAAGTTTCAGAGCCAATAAGTGAGAATTCAAACCCAGAAATTTGACACTGTAATTATCACTTTTAAATATTACATAATTTAATGCCTGTAAAAAAAGATGGTAAACACCTTATCAACAATTAATGCTATTTGTCAGAGTGAGCTACCCTTAAAAATGGTTTCCAATTTCTAGGGAAGTTCATGATACTGGTGTGGAAATTAGAAAGAAAATATGCAGAACTAATCAGAAAAAGTGTTGCTTATCCATCCATGTGTTTCTGGAACATTCAGAATGTTTATTGTGCTATTCCCTGTGGTAAGATTTACAAAATTGTCTCATTTAATCCTCAAAACCATCCTATGAAGTGGTTAGCCCTATTAAACGATGAGAAATAGAGGCAGAGAAGGGAAGTAACTTGCCCCAAATCATACAACTAATGAATGGTGGAGCCAGGATTTTAACCTAGGTGGTCTGACTCTAGAACCCAAGTCTTAAATCTACTCCATTACTCTTTACACAAAATTTACAAAGCTTTACTTTAGGTTTACTCTTGTTTAAATACAGATAAAAATCTTAAATTCACTCTAATTGCATACCTCTTTGGGCACTTGGAGGCATCAAAACTTGCTGTGTGACACTTCGAATGCTTTATAAAAATCAATGTTATGTCATTTCTATAAAACAGCTCAGGATACAGACTGTGTTCAGAAATCAGGTTATTTCTTCCCCTGGAAAAGTCACTGAATTCTTCTGCAGCTTCATGATTTCCACTTTTTAAAAAAATTTATTGTCCAATATGATGACTTCTTCTGATATCACTAAGTTTCCTTGAGGAAAATACACAAAGCTTAAACACCTGTGTTGCTCTTATAAACCTTTTGCCTCTGCAATTAACAATGGACCAAAGATGCTGGGAGGAATCTGTGATTTTTCCAACTGGGAAAGTTTGTCATAGATCCTGTAGGATAGTTTTGGGGACGGTGCTAATTATTCTGCTGCTTGTCATTGGCAACTCATAAACTCCCAAACATTGTGATCTGCTCCTACGAACTGGTAGTGAGCTAACTGCAAGTTTCCATGGTAAATTCCACCAGAAATTATTTATAATACCTAATTTGATACCATGTTGCAGTATTCCACAGGTATCATCCTCCCACCCCTTTGCCACTGTATTTCTTTTTTACTGTTATTACAAAAGCTGCTACTTATAACTTCATGCCCACTCTGCTTTCTCTATCTGCCTCTCTGGTTTATTATAATTTCTTGTTCTCTTCTCTCCCTTTCCCCTGTTGCTCTTCTCATGCTTCCTGGCTTTGGGCTGAACACAGCGTCCAATCCAGTGGTGGTTCTCGATTTGGCCCTAGGTAGTGGCTCCCCCTCCACCCTGACTTAGAAGGAGAAAACTCTGACGTTGCCTAGCAGCTGGACATGAGTGGGGTGCGTGTGCACAAGTGCGTGCATTTTTCTGGGGAAAGGACTGTGGCAAACCCTGTGGATTGTCTGCTCCCAAACAAATCACAATTCCATATGCCTTTGCCTTCCCTTGCCACAGAGGCTGAAAAGCTAAAATCTTTCAATTTTCCTCCTTCCCTTGATTTGACCAATGAGAAGGAAGGTGTCCCTTCTTGACTAAGAAGCAAAACCTTACTAGGAGAAAACCATTTGCTCTTCATTTTTTCCCATTATTCTTGCCTGAAATGTTAATGTAAGATGCATATAAGCAGCGGCTGTCTTGAAGCATGAGGCCACGAGCTTGAGGCTGAGGCTGTGCTCTAGGGTGGAAGAGTAAAATGTCAGAAGAGTGTTAGTATCTTGAGCCACTGTCCCAGCTCTGGACTCTCTACCTCCAGACATATTTTTATGTCATGAAATACATAAACACACACACACACACTTGCACACATGTACACATATACTTTTTTTAAAAAAAGAGGTAAAAAATATAAACATAAATTATAAGATTTTCTTCCTGTTCCCTAATATCCCTTGCATTTGCCCCTAGGGGCAAGCATCCCATTCTGGACACCTCTGCTGAATAACAAAGGTATTACTATTATTTGAAATCACAAAAACTTACAGAGCATTGATGAGGAAGGAGGAAAATAATACCCAGAAAAGTATGGTATGAGATTGGATGATAGTGTGAGGTCATTTCTGTTTTATATCTAAATGCTTGGAAAGACATAGATTGTTAATGGTGGTAGCCATTAAGCTATTGTATGTTCATAGCTCTCTGACTCAACCATGTATTAAGTTGCAATAAAAAAGATAAATAAATGTTATTTTAAATATCCCAATAGTTCAAGACAGGCCCTTCTTACCTTTCAAAATTGACTTTTTCCTTCAAGGTGCCTTGTCATGGTGCTGAATGTCCCCTGCCCTGAACAAACATGTTCTACCTGGAGCATGTTTGCTCAGGCCACCTGTTCACCTGTGATGATAGCCAGGCAGGTGTGGTGGTGAGGACAGGACAGGACACTCAGTTCGGGTGGCCTCCAGCCTGCCCTGGGGGGAGGACAGGATTGGGGTGGGGAAATGAACTCCCTGCAGGACATCGCCCTTGGTGACTACACGGCCCTCCCACGTATCAGTGGACTTTCCCTATGTCTCACTCCACTAATCACAAAATTGCCTGAATTCTCATCCTCATCACAGAGTGATGGGCAGTCAGCCCTGGAGCACCGCAGTCCGCTTTGTTCAGAGATAGGGAAGAGCAAGCTCTGAAGGTTAAGGGTATGCCCAAGGTTAAAGAGGGCAAATCAGCAGCAGAGTGGGGACCAGAACCCAGTCAATCGCTGACAACCACCACCCTCACTACCTCTCCGACCGCCATACAGGATCCTTCCCAAAGGCTGAGCTTTGCCCTGGGTGCTGCCATGTCATCTCTTATCCTTACAAACCACTACAAGGTAGGTGTTGTCACCTCCATCTTAAAGCTAAAGAAACTAAGGCTCTGCCGGGGATCTCACAGAGGAAAACTGCAAAGCAGAGAAGGAAGAAGATAAAGGAAAAAAGATACCGGTGAGGATCAAACCCAGAGAGGCTCGGAGCCCAGTGAAAGGGTAAGGGGGTATCCCTCTCTCCCTATCACATGCCTTGGTGACCAGTGGGTTACCAAGTTCCTTGGAGGCTTTTCCACCCCCGTGAGCCCAGGCATGGCAGCAAACATGGAACAGTGGGGGGAGAACTTGCATGATCCCAGAGCTTAGCCATTCCGTGCAAGGTTCCCCTCCAGGGAGAGTGACCTGACAGGCTGGAGAGCTGGCTTTTTTTCCACTCAGACTCTTGGTCCTCCCTGTCGCTGCCCCAACCACTGCAGCCAGGAAAGCAGTTTGAGCCAAGAATTTAACAAGTGGCTGCCTCTCCCCAGCCGGCATGTGCTACAGGCTGAGGTTTCCACAGAGAGTGGGACCCATGCCTTTCCCCTTGGGGACCTGTAGCGGACCCAAGGTGGTCATTCTGGGAGCTCCCTGCCCACCGGCATTTCACAGCATCATACTCCAGCAGGTCAGACAAGCAGGCTGGACCCCGTGCCCCCTGGATGTGAGGGGGTTGTCGGGGGATGCAGAGGGGAGGCCTGGGAGCTAGACTTAGGTGGCAAGGGAGCCCATGTGGACAGACTGACGGGAGGATACTGTGGGGTTCAGAGACATGGTGAGCAAGGAGAGTGCCCATCTCCCCACAGGAAAAGCACCCTGTTGGATTAGGGTGGGTCCTCCTGTGAGGAAGAGCCCAGCCCTGGGAGCCATAGCAACCAAGCGGGCCACATTCAGGCGCTCAGGCTGACCAGGGACTGTGGCCCCTCCCCCACCATTGCAACGGAGAGTGCAGTTTGAACAGAGAATGTGGTAAGCAGCTACCTCTCTCCAACAGGCATGTACTCCAAACTGAGGTCTCCAAAGAGAGTAGGGTCCATACCTCTTCCCTTGAGAACCTGCAGTGGACCCAGTATGCCCAGTTAGGAGCTCCCTGCCCGTGGGTGTTTCTTAGAGAAGCATGCCAGCAGGTCAGACATGCAGGCCAAGGGGAGGTTTGAGAGCTGGACTTAGGTGGCGAGGGAGCCCACGTAAACAAAACTGATGGGTGAATACTGTGGGGGTCTGAGATGCTGCGATCTGGGAGAGCACCCACCCCTCACTGCAGGAAAGCTACACTATAGGATTAGGGTGGGTCCTCTAGCAGGGAAGGTCCCAGCCTGGTGTCATAGCAACCAAACATTAAAGCCCCTCCCCCACGAACAGCCCTTGGTCTGGAGAGCCTGCCATGACTTTCCTCCCAGCGGCTCCCCCTAGCGGCTGGGAAAGCAAACTCTGAGCCCTGCTGAGGCTTTGCAAAACTTCCCTGGCTCTTGTAACCCAACCAAGCTCTGCCTCACTCGCTCCTCCACTCACCTCTGCTGTGGTGGAGATCAGGCAACCCCCCAGGAGTTACAAGGCCATTCTCAAAACCTAAGGCACTGAAGTGCTCCACTTGAGGGACTAGAGCTTACCACGGGCACAAAAGAACATCCCGGCAGTTGGCTCTTTCATGCAAGCATCAACCACTGACAGGCAGAACAACTCTATAGCTCATCACAACATCTACCAACTCAATTAAACAGGGTATAGATGATTCTTACTCATAAGTACCACCCCCCATCTCAGAGATTAAGCTGGGGGACCCAATGCAATTCACACTGCAGGGAAGAAGTGAAGGCAACAGGATAGAGGCAATCCAAGGGGACACTGTTTATTAAGAGAGAAACAAAAGGTAGGGGCAACTCAATCTGTGAGGGATCTCCCTCTTCTACTGCAGACCTCTGGGCTGATCACAGATCTGCTCAGAGTCTGTGCAGGTACATTCCTTTGGAGAGCAGGTGCACCAGAGATATGGTGCCTGCCAATACCAGACTTCTGCAACTGACAACATCCTGATCACACTGATGCACAGAGCCAAGTCTGCTTAGGACCCAGTCATCCAGCATTAACCTTAGCATCACCCCTGCTGGGCCAGGAAGGGAACAGATGCTCTCCCATGTTGAGCCCTGTGACTGGGGGTTGGACACACCTCTTCTCTGGCATGGAAGCCAACAGAAGGGGAACCTCAGATGCCACAGGCACCACTTGGGAAGTCTCAGGCAACTGCCTCAGGGTGTCCTAGGTGTGGGGGTGGGGAGAACCACGGCTGACTAGTAGCTCCAGCCCACCTACATAGAACCTAGGCTGCTGAGAGAAACCCCTGCCTGCATGACTAGGCATCAACAGTCCCCATACTGGTGGAACATCCTCAATATGGACAGATATTCTTCTGGAATCCCCAGAGCCAGATATGAAGCTCTCACTGGGACTGAGTCCAAGGCTCTGCCCCTGTAGCTCCAGGGCCCATGCTGGGCCAGCAACTTTACCCCTGAGACTCCAGAGTTGTGCCTGGACCCCAATTACCCTATAACTGAGTCCCCACCACTACTGTTGGACTGGCATAACCTTCCTGAGGTTCAACACTTAACTCAGGATGCCCCAGCCATGAGCAGCCATCATTCCTGGACTTAGTTCCAAAGAGTCCCCAGCAAAGGAGAACAGGTGCCCTGCATACCTATTAACCCAGAGATGAGAGAAAAGAAGCCAGATGAGAATAAGCCAGCAAAAGAACCTTGGCAACATGAAAAAAACAAAATAGTTTGACATCGCCAAGAGAACACAATGGAGCTACAATAGTGGACACCGCCCACAAGGAAATTGCTTAAATGACAGAAATGGAGCTCGGAATATGGATGGCAAATAAGATGAGTGGATTGAAGAGAAAGTTGAAAGTCAACAAATAGAAGCCTCCAAAAATATTTCAGGAAATCAATGAAAAACATGAAAAAGTCACTAGAGAGCTAGACAACATAAAAAAAGGATATAATAGAACTTTAAAAAGTTAAAGAGTCATTCAGGGAATTTTAAAATGCAGTTGAAACCTTTAACAGTGGGACAAACCAAGGAGAAGAATGAATCTCAGAGCTTGAAGACAAGGTTCTTGAGATAACCCAATCATTCAAAGAGGCAGAGAAGAGTATAAATAAAAAGGTCCGAGCAATCACTGAGAGAGATATGGGACTATGTGAAGCATACTAACATTTGAATTATATGTCCCTGAGGGTGAAGAAGAAAGAGCTAAAAATATGGAAAACTTATTTGAGGAAATTATTGAGGAAAACTTCTCAGACATCACCAGAAATTCAGACTTAGATACAAGATGGACATCAAATACTGGGAAGAGTCATAGTAAATAGGTTATCTCCAAGACACACAGTAATCAACCTCATCAAAGTCAAAATGAAGGAGAAAATTCTGCAAGCGACAAGATGAAAGTATCATATAACCTACAAAGGAAAATCCATCAGGCTACCTGTAGATTTCTCAGAAACCTTATAAACCAGAAGGGACTAGGGCTCCATCATTAATCAAATTAAACTAAACAACTGCTAGCCTAGAACTTTGTATTCTGCAAAACTAAGTTTCACAATAGAAGGAGAAATTAAGTCCTTTCCTGATGAGCAAACACTGAGGGAATTTGTCATGACCAGACCTGCTTTTCATGAAATACTTAGAACAGCACTATAACAAATCAGCACAACAGATACCCACCAGTGTAAATTCACCTAAAAGAACCTCAAACTCACAATTCCTATAAAACAATAGAACAAGAGGTAAAACAAAGCAATAAGGGACAATCCAACAGGATAAACAGACCAACATCCCACATATCAATGCTATCAATCAGACTGAATTATCTTCTCAAAAGACATAGGTTGGCTGAATGGATGAAAAAACACATTGCAAGTATCTGCTGTCTCCAGGAAACACATCTAAACCACAAGGATGCACACAGACTCATCATGAAACGATGGAAAAAAATATTCCATGCAAATGGAAATCAAAAGAGAGTAGGTGCAGCCATTCTCATATCAGATAAAATTGACTTTAAGCCAACCGAGGTAAAGAAAGACAAAGAGACAGAGTCATTATATAATGGTAGAGGGAGCTAACCAACAAGAAGACATAACAATCATAAATATATATGCACCCAACACAGAACCTCCCAGATACATAAAGTAAATCTTTCTAGAGCTAAGCAGAGGCATAAATAGTGCCATCATAATTGCCAGGGACCTCAACACTCCACTGTCAGAGCTTGATAAATCATCTAAGCAGAAAATAAAGAAATAATGGACTTAAACCAAACTCTAAATCAAATGGACCTAACATACATTTACAGAACATTCTACCCAAAACTATAGAATACACATTCTTCTCAGTAGCCCATAAGGCATTCTCAAAGACTGACCATATCTCAGGCCACAAAACTGATCTCAACAAATTAAAAAAAAATCAAAATCATACTATGTACCTTTTCAGACCACACCAGAATAAAATTAGAAATCAATCACAAGAGAAACACTCGCACCTACACAAAGACATGGAAATTAAACAACTTCCTGCTGAATGATTATTGAGTCAAGAAGGAAATTAAGATAGAAATTTAAAAATTCTTTGAGCTGAATGACAAAAGGGACACAAGCCATCAAAATCTTTGGAACACAGCAAAAGCATTCCTCAGGAGAAAACTCATAGCCTTAAATGCCTACATCAAAAAGACAGAAAGATCACAAATTGATAACCTGACATCACCCCCCAAAGAACTAGAAAAGGAAGAACAAACCAAACCCAAAGCCAACAGAAGAAAAGAAATAACAAAGGTCAGAGCAGAACTAAATAAACTGGAGAACAAAAAAAATAATACAAAGGATTAACTAAACAAAAAGTTGGTTCTTTGAAAAGATAAACAAAATTGACCAACCTCTTGCTAGATTAACCAAGAACAGAAGAGAAAGGATCCAATTAAGCTCAATCAGAAATGAAAAAGATGACATTACAACTGATACTGCGGAAATACAAAACATCATCTATGAATACTAAATAAATCTCTATACACATAAACTAGAGAATGTAGAGGAAATGGATAAGTTCCTGGAAACACACAACTAGGAAGAAATAGAACTCCTGAACAGACCAATAATGATCAGTGAGATTGAATCAGTAATAAATTCCCCACACACACCAAAAAAAGCCCTGGACCAGATGGATTAACAGCCGAATTCTATCAGACCTGCAAAGAAGACTTGGTACCCATAATACAGAAATTATTCCATAATATTGAGAAGGAGGAAAACCTCTCTAACTCATTCTATGAAGCCAGTATCACCTTGATATGAAAGCCAGGTAAGGACACAACATAAAAAGAAAACTACAGAACAATATACCTTATGAATGTAGATGCAAAATCCTCAATAAAATACTAGACAACTGAATTTAACCACTTTGGTATGAGCGTCGACTATAGTTGATAGCCACAGATGAACGCGCACAGCCAAGCATCGACTTTAGCGTTAATAACAAAACTTCTACAACAGTACTCTGAATCAAGGCAATACAACCCTTATACTGCATCAGAAAATCTCATGTGTTTTAGAGAAAGATATTTTCCAGTACCTTACAATAGTGATAAAACAAAAAGGAAAAATTCATCAAGAAGATGTATTGTATGCTCAAAAAATAATAAAAGGCTTAGTACTAGATACTATTGTAAACAATGTAATGTTGGCCTATGTGTAGCCTCATGCTTCGAAATTTATCATACCAAAGAATAAAATTTATCATAATATTAAAAAGCTTGCCTTATTTCTTTATATGAATGAAATAAAACTATAATTTTGAATTTACTTTTCTAATTTTTCATTTATCAAAATAAAATTGTGAACATTTAAAATAATGTAATAAAAACATATATGTATAAGTTACCTATTCTGATTTACATTACAAGTAAAGCTGCCTGTAAAGTAAAACAAGCTTTCAGTGCTTTAAAGCTTTCCTCATCACACAAGAGCAAAATGGATTCATCGTCAATGCACAGCACAAATTATCGTGCAGACTATGAGTGCCAGCTGTGGGCAAGGTTTCACTGCCGATGAGTGCCATACCGAAGTGGTTAATAGCACATCAAAAATATATAATCCAACAGGACCAATTGGGCTTTATCCCAGGGATACAAGGACAGTTCAACATACATAAATCAATAAATGTGATCCACCACATAAACAAAAGCAAAACAAAGACCATATGATCATCTCAATAGATGCAGAAAATTCAGTACCCTTTTGTGATAAAAATGCTGACCAAACTACACATAGAATGAACATAACACAAGATTATAAAAGCCACATATGACAAACCCACAGCCCACATCATACTAAATGGGGAAAAGTTGAAAGCATTCCCCCTAAGATCTGGAGCAAGACAAGGATACCCATTATCACCACTCCTAATCAACATAATTCTGGAAGTCCTAGCCAGGACAATCAGGCAAGAGAAGAATATTAAGGGTATCCAAATTAGGAAAGAGGAGGTCAAACTATCACTCTTTGCTCACAATATGATCTTGTATCTAGAAAAACCCAAATATTTCACCAAGAGTCTCCTGGAATTGATAAGTACATTCAGCAGAGTCTCAGGATACAAAATCAATGTACATAAATCAGTAGCATTCCTAAATACTAATACCAATCAAGCCAAGAGTCAAATAAAACACTCAATACCATTCACAGTAGCTACAAAGAAAATAAAATACTTAGGAATATATTTAACCAAGGAGATGAAAGATCTCTACAAGGAGAACTACAAAACTCTGAGGAAAGAAATCACAGAGGATACAAACAAATGGAAAAACATATCATGTTCATGGATAGGTAGAATCAACATTGTTAAAATGTCCATACTACACAGAATGATTTACAAATTCAAGGTAATCTCCATCAAGGTACCAAAGTCATACTTCACAGATCTAGAAAAAATAATTCTACACTTCATTTGGAACCAAAAAAGAGCCTGAAGAGCCAAAGCAATCTTAAGCAAAAAGAACAAAACTGGAGGCATCACATTACCAGATTTCAAACTATACTACAAGGCTATAGTAACCAAAATAGCATGGTACTGACAAAAATAGACACATAGACCAATGGAACAGAACAGAAAACTCAGACATAAAACCATCTACTTAGAACCAACTAATCTTTGACAAAGCAGACAACAATGTACACTGGGGAAAAGAATCCCTATTCAATAAATGGTGCTGGGAAAATTGGATAGCCACATGCAGAATGAAACTGGACCCCTACATCTCACCACTCACAAAAATTAATTCAAGATGGATAAAAGACTTAAATCTAAGGCATGGAGCCATAAGAATTCTAGGGCAAAATGTAAGAAAACCTCTTCTAGTTATTGGCCTAGGCAAAGAATTTATGAAAAAGACCCCAATGGCAATTGTGGCAACAACAAAAATAAATAAATGGGATTTGATTAAACTAAAAACCTTCTGCAAAGCTAAGAAAACAATCAACAGAGCAAATATACAACCTATGGAATGGGAGAACATATTCACAAGCTACACATCCAACAAAGAGCTAATAACCAGAATTTACAAAGAACTCAAGCAAATCAGTAAGAAAAAAAAACCTATTAGAAAGACATGAACAGTTGCTTCTCAAAAGAAGAAAGACAAATGGCCAATAAACATATGAAAAAT
This sequence comes from Cheirogaleus medius, assembly GCA_008086735.1. NCBI lineage: Eukaryota > Metazoa > Chordata > Mammalia > Primates > Cheirogaleidae > Cheirogaleus > Cheirogaleus medius. The sequence continues at coordinate 53,673,740 of VBSM01003204.1, read as the reverse complement.
GTTCAGTGTCACTAATCATTAGGGAAATGCAAATTAAGACCACAATGAGATATCACCTTATCCCAGTTAGAATGGCTTTTATTAAAAAGGCCAAAAACAATAGATACTGGCATGGATGCAGAAAGAAAGGAATGCTTATATACTGTTGGTGGGATGGCAAATTAGTTCAACCTCTATGGAAAACAGTATGGAGATTCCTGAAAGAACTAAAAGTAGAACTACCATTTGATCCAGCAATTCCACTACTGGGTACTTACCCAAAGGAAAAGAAGTCATTTTATCAAAAAGACACCTGCACTTGAATGTTTATTGAGGCACAACTCATAATAGCAAAGATATGGAATTGACCCAAGTGCCCATCAATTCATGAGTGGATTAATAAAATATGGTATACGTACACTATGGAATACTACTCAGCCACAGCAAAAGATGGATCTGGACATCATTCTCCTAAATATCACAAGAATGGAAAAACAAACACCACATGTATTCACTAGTAAATTGGAACTAACCATTGAGCACAGAAGTGCACAGAGGGGAGTAAAACTCAGTGGAGAACAACTAGGGGCTGGGGGGAGGAGGGGAGGGGAATAAAGCAACCTAATGGGTACTATGAACACTATTTGGGTAACGGTCACACTGATATCTAGGACTCAAGCATTACAAAAAGGATCCATATAACCTAAAACATTTGTGTTCCCTCAATATTTTGAAATAAAAAATTTATAAAGAAGTAAGGTTCAGACAGATCACATGAATTTCCAAGGCTAGAGAAAGTAGAATCAGGAGTTGAACACAGTTCTGTCCAGCATCCAAATCTAGGCTTTTTCCAACATTTCAGCTGACTTGATAGTATTTGATCTGTTACGGATATGTCTACATAACAGTTTCCCACAGTTCCTCTTTAGGTGTCTTTAGCTATTGGGGCCTGAGAAAATCCATTTCAATGCCATCTCTCTCTCCCCTTCAGTATGGGGACTGCGTCCTGAAAGAGCCTGTTCTCTCAGCAGCTGGTGATATTTGATTTGATTAACACCCTGGGACCTATCACCAGACTTAAAGATGATGCCTAATTAATTGCTTACATTAAAGAGCTGGCACTCTCTGCATTCGGTTCACACTTCCAGCCTCAATCATGTTTTCGTTTCAGCAATAATATTTACATGATTAGCAAATAGTCAATTTATACTCTGGTGTGGACTGAAGCTGTGTGTGGGACTTCCCAAAGCAGATGTCCTTGACAGGTGTAAAGAAATAGGCTTTTCTCACAGCAAGAGCCATAGGCAAGATCTTCTGCTCATTTTTCAATGAAAACATTGTGCTGGGATCAACAAATATTCATTCAGCACTGACCTATTCTACATGCCAGGCATTACATTTCCCAGGCCCCATGGGAGCTAAAAAAAAAAAAGAAATGCACTCACTAAAAAGTTGTATCAGAGTTAGCTCAGTTTTTTAAATTTCTTCTTACTTTTCTTTCTTTCATTATTTATTTATTTTGTTGATATATTTATTTATTTATTTAGGTCCAGGATCTAGATGCATAGATTAGGAAAGGCATTCTGCATTATACATCTAAAGTTCTGAAAGGCATTTGCTAAGTTCTCATAGATATTTTCAGATAAAAGCCAGAAATATATGGACTTAATGGCACTACAATTAAGAGAGTTTGTGATGTTAAATGACTCCCAAGATGTGAATGGAGGACAAACTGGAAAGAGGCAAAGTGCCCCAAGACTGTTCTATGTGATATTTTAAATCAAGAATTTGGATAAGGATACAGAAAAGCAACATTTATCTTCTGATAACAGGAAGTTGGAAGGGATAAGCCAGCATTTTGGATGACAAAGTTCTTGACAGACTAGACAATGAGTTGAATCCTAACATCATGAAATTTAGTAAAGAACCACCAGCACAAGTACTACCTGGGGAAGATGTGGCTTCCTAGAATCAAGTGTGGAAAATATTTAAGGACTGCAATTAGCCAGAAGCTTAACATGAGACAATGGTACGATACATGGCCCAAGTCACTAATGCACTTGTAGAGAACCGAGACTTAAAATGGTGAAAGCTTTGCCCTTATTTTTACTAGTCAGCCCACCCTTAGATATCACACTTCATTCAGTTGTAAGTAGGTTGGCCACATATGATATTGTTTGAATCAGGACACTTTGAGAAGGAAAGGGTTGCTAGTGATAATTAAGCATGGAAAATAGGCACAAATTAAGACTCTGGGACAAATTGGACCTTTGTTAGCTTAGTTATAAAGGATGTCGATAAATTGGAGGGTATTCAGAGGAGAGACTGAGGGAAGGGAAGGGTCTGAAAGAAATAGATTGTGGTAAGTTTCTGAAGAAAGGGATGTTTAGCCTGGAGAAGAGCAGCCTAAGGTTTATACGAAAGCTTTTTTTTGAGATATTCAAAGGTAGCATGTGGAAGAGGAATGGAACTTATGAAGTATGGGTCTTGAGGGATTCTACAACAAGGTATCTGAGTGTAGAGAAAATGAGAGCTTCTCAGGGGCACTCTAGCCCAAGAGGAAGGGAATGCAAAGCTGACCTCCAACCCTAGATGTTACCATTCTATAAAACAAATTTGGGGCACTTAAAACACACCAAACCTCCAAACTTCCCCTACTCTATTCCAATTCAATGGTGATTCTTTTGTATTCTAATTGTCCCAGGATGGACCCTTTGAGAGATTTTTCAAAAGTCCACCGGGGTACATCCATCAGTTCCTGTTCATATGACTACTTAGTTCTTCAAAAAATTCCAATAAAGTAGAAATAATGCCTTCTTAATGAAACCTAGCCATTTTCTTTTAAAAAGTTATTATTGTTTAAATATATGGTGGTTCTTCTCTTTTTTCAGATCTTGGTAGCTGGACTTTATGGACATTAGACACACAGAGGTCTGTGATTCACTGGAGAAAACAATTCACATGGACAGACCACATAATTTTATTTAAACCACGATATTTACACCATGAATATTCACACCATGAATTCATGATACTCACACCATGATATTCATACCATCCTATACTCACCGTGATTCAACTAAGGTTTGTAAAGGACATCGTGGTGACTAGGCATGGTGAGAGCACAGGCAGGAAACAAAGGCTGAGATTTCCCTTTTCCAACATTCCAGTGTCTGAAATACTGCGTGGTCTGAGGCCACAGAGAAAGATCCCCTTCTCTATTCTCTGGCCATAGCTTTCCGGGGCCATTTCAGGGACAAGATGATCTGGAGGAGAAGTGAGAGCTGGTTCTATGAATTGAGGACATTCTGCAGCCTTAGAGTGGAGGGTGATACAAATGAGGGCTTATACTCAGAAAATATGCAAATCCCTGCACCAAAGCACTCAGGACGTGGTTTTATGGCTGTGGTAGAGCTCTGACATTCTCTCCTAATCATCTCCATTTTAGCAACGATTCTTCTGAGTTTTAGATGAACATTAAAATCCCCTATGTTGTCGGGGTGAAAGCAGATAATTGGTGATTGTACTGTTAGCTCTATGGCCTTTAAATTGCTCCAGAGAATTCAGAATGCAGTACCCACACCAAAACCCAGATCACCTCTTGCTTACCTCTTAGATCCAGGAACCTTTTGCTCATAACCAAGGAAGAGTCTAAGACTGATTGTCTCCTGTGAATTTCTTTTCCTTCTGGGCCTAAAGAAGCGGCTGGAAGAAAGAACACCAGAAGCACAAGTCATTGCAAATCAGTGCTGATGGCTGAAATAAATATTTATGCTCTCCTTTTTGTCTTACTACCGTGTGTTGAACACACATTATGTGCCAGACCCTTTACATACATTATCACATTTAATCCTCACCATGACTTGTAAAGTAGACAACATTGTCCACCCCCATTTTATAAAGGGAAAACAGACTCAGTTGAAAAACAACACTCTCCAGAACACACAGCGAGTAGGGGCTAAATCGAGGAATTAATCTCAGATCTGATGCCAAAGTCAAAGGTCTCTCAAACATTGGACATATTTGAAAGGCAGTGAGGAAAAAATATTATGTGTTGATGGATGGATGGATGCAGGGATGGATGGATGGACAGATATAATAACAATATAATAGAGAGTATATTATAGAAGCTAGGTGATTATGGTTACACAGTGCTCACCAAACAATTCTTTAAACTGGTATATTTGAAAATAATTTGAAATAAATTGGGGAAAAAGAAGAAAAGTAAGGGAATCAAAGACATGGGCAATTAAACATTAAGCATCTCTCTCATGTTTCACTATGTGTTTAAGAACTTTAATTGAGTTTGACAAATATGTGTTAAGATTTTATTATATACTAGCCACCAAAATACCTGGAGCCCAGGATGCTAAATTCATGGTAGGTGCTGGGAATGCACAAGAAGGAACTCTTCTGGGGTTTCCAACCCAGCAGCTGACACTACTGTAACCAAAGTTCTGCAACACTGACTTTGATAAAGGGCCATAATGAATGTGTGAGGTGCTAAAGGAACATGAAGATGGAAGGGATAACAATAGCTGAGAGGTGTGGGAACAGGTGAGATTTGAATTGTGCCTTGGAACCTGGGGAAGATGTCAAAAGACAGGGCAGAGGAGCGGGATCCAAAGTAGTGGCAGTGGGACAAAGAAAGACGTAGGGGTGGGACAGTGTAGGAATGCAAGGAGAAAAGGAAGACACTGTTGGGGGAAGAAGGAAGGAGGAGCAGGGCATTATCCACTAAAATGGGGAAGCAACCTTCATGAAGGAAATGCTTAACAATGATTAGGATTCTCTTAGGTTTCACTTTGTTGAGCCTTAACTTACTTACCAGTAAAATGGAAATAATATCTATTTTCATAGATGTTGTTTCAAGGATTAAGTGAGTTAAAATGGTTAACGTTCCTAGGATAGTGCCAGCCACATAGTTGGCACTTAATAAACAAACTGAGCTACACACATAATCTAGCTATATGGCAATAGTCAAGATTGGTGTAAGGATGTATGAAATTCTCCTAAATTCCAGCAAGGAGGAGCTAAATAGTTTTGTCAGGTAGGCCTGATTATTTTTTTTTTTTAATTTATTGATTGAGTGAGTGAATGATTTTACTTTTGGGTTTAGATCTCAATCAACTAAGTCAATTATGTAAGAAATATAATTCTTTTTCCATAATGACTTACCTATTTTGAGCCTATCTTCAGTGTTAGAACCTTAATTCCACTCAATTCTGCATCCTTGCTTTTTCCTCTGGGTTCCAGGGGGCTCACATTGTAGCAGGAGATTATCTCATTCTCTGTGCGATGTTGTCTCTGCACCAACCTTGGCTGAGATGCTCTTGTTCCTGGTGGGTCTTTGCTGTCAGGTTGTTCCCCAGTACAAGACTCCTTCAGGTGTGGCACACTTTCTCTTAGATGTTGTCAAGCCCCTTGTTAACATAAGAGACTTTATTACATTGCTTTCAGGCCACAGGAGCACCAGGAAATTCTGTGGGTTTTTTGTTACTACCGGGGTGGCACTTTCGAGCACAGAATCCTTCTAACACTTACAAGTGGTGCTGGGGTGCACTCAAGTCCTCGAGGCTAGCTTATTTATCCCCTGGACACCACTCAACCATTTCTATTCTGGGGTTTTGCAGTCTCCTTGGGCTCTACTTGGAAGTGATAGCAACCCCAGTCCATCTTCGGATTCTGTCATCCACCACCTTCACCTCTGGGGAGCAGGGTATGGAGTCTCTTTCTCAGAGAAGAGAGGAGCTGCCCCTAAGAGCTCTCTCTGCTTCCCTCTCCTCCCCCTTCCCTCCCCTCCTCCTCACCTCCTAACAGGCATCTAACAGCTCCCTTCCCTCCCTGCCCCACAGGCACACCTGGAAAACTTCAGGTCCCACCAGGGGCTACAAGCCTTGCTCCAACTCAGACTAGAGTTTCTATGCCAAGTGCCCTCCGGGTCTTGACTTGTGAAAATCAAAATCCTTTTCTTTTTGTTCTCTGGTGAAACTTCTTTTATCCTAATACAACAAATGATGCCTGAATGGGGTTAGGGGGAGAAGCAGAGGCAACAGGAGCTACCGGAGGGGGAGAAATCAATTGATATATTAAAAATATCCAGCCACACTGTTCTCCCCACCCCTTTAAATTTACTTCATCTCTTGAGCAAGGAGAGACATTAGTCCACATCTTCCTTTATGGTAATTACTCCTCCTTGTTCTTGTGTTTAAGAATTTCAGTTCCAGAAGGTGTCGAAAAATGGCGGAGTAGGGCTGACCTCTTGGCTCTCGGCTCTCGGCTCTCGGGGTGAAAAGTGAAGAGGGCAACCACACACAAGAGATCTGCATTTACACGGGATCGGCTTCGCAAGACTGCAGAGAGACACCGGGATACGGAAAACATAGACAATAATCAAAGGTGAACCAAAAAATCTTCCACAAAACTCGGGGAGTTGGAAATATACAATAGGGATGGAGTGCATCCGCGCGTCTGCCGCCCCGCGGGCTGGCCGCAGGAGGCATTGCTTCTGCAGTGCGCAGGGAGATGATCCCTCCCCCACCGAGCCCCACACCCGCGCAGGCGGGGAATTGCCCGAAGTTGATGAGAGGTGGTAGTGCGGACAGACAAGCGGGGGTGGAACAGAGTCTGGAGCAGGCAGCATTTTGAATTCTCCGCAGCACCCCGCCGAAGCAGTGATGAGTGAGGGAGGGTCCGAACTCAGCAGCAGCTTCCCCAGTGCCACCGTGCCACTCCGTAGCTAGCGGAGGGCCGCACAGGAAGCGCCTTTCAGGCATTCCCTCTACCCTAGACTGCCTGAACCTTTCGGGCTTCTGTAGAAGGAAACTTTTTGACCTCCCAGCGTCCCCTGAAGTGGACGCGGGTAGGGGAGGGTCTGGACCCAGCAGCCACCTCCCAGCACCATTGCTGCCACCTCAGAGCTTGGGAAGGCTACAGGGGGCTGTGGGGAAGTGGTTTTCAGGCATCCCCTCTGTCCTAAACTGGCTGTTCTGCTTGGACTTCTAGAGAAGGCAACTGTTTGACCTCCCAGCGTTCCGCTGAAGCGGTCACGGGTGGGGGAGGGTCTGAACCCAGCAGCCACCTCCCAGCACCACCACTGCCACCCCGTAGCGTGGAAAGGCTGCAGGGGGCTGCGGGGAAGTGGTTTTCAGGCATCCCCTCTGCCCTAAACCGACTGATCTGCTTGGGCTTCTGGTGAAGGCAACTTTTGGATCTCCCAGCGTTCTGCTGAAGGGGTTGCAGGTGCTGTACCTGCAGGTTCAGAACCCAGCGGCCGCCTCCCCATACCACAGAAACAAGTGCCAAATCTGACATTCCACCTCAGGATGCTTCCTGGTCCAGAAAGAGGGGACTCTACCTTAAGGGAGACTAGGCCTGGGGCTATGGCTGAGGCTTTGGCTGGCGCTGGCTAGCGAGAGGGCAGATCCCCACACAT
>VBSM01003204.1:53648755-53666226 GCA_008086735.1 Cheirogaleus medius | reverse complement strand
CATATGCACCCAAATGTTTACTGCAGCACAATTCACTATTGCAAGGTCTTGGAATCAACCCAAGTGCCCGTCAATCCAGGAAGGGATAATTAAAATTTGGAATATGCTCACAATGGAATATTACTCAATTCTAAGAAACGACAGTGAGCTAGCACCGTTTATGCTATCCTGGATAAAGCTTAAGCCCATTATACAAAGTGAGGCGACACAAGATCTGGAAAATGGGCTCCACATCTACTCGCCATCAAATTGGTACTGACTGATTTAAACTATGATACTAAAATAGATGTAGGGTTCACCAAGGATTGGGGGCGGAGACCCATATCTTAGGCATGTGACATACGTTGTTGGGGGGGAAGGGATTACCTCTAACCCTCCTTAGGGAGAGGCAAAGATATACAATGTAACCAAAATGTCAAGAAAAAAACAAAAAAAATTTTATCAGGTGGTGGACTGGTGGGAGGGGGGAGGAGGGGAAAAGTGTATATTTATATAATGGGTGAGGTGCACCACCTGAGGGTTGGACACGCTTGAAGCTCTGGCATGGCGGAGTGGGGGAGGGGTGGCAGGGGCAATATATGTATCCCCAACAATACTTGTACCCCCATAATAAGAGGAAATTAAAAAAAATTTCTACTTAAATAATTACATTGTGAATAAAGATAATTTTATTTTTTTCTCTCAAAAAAAAAAAAAAAAAGAATTTCTGTTCCAGGTGACTTGCTCTAGACTGGGCTGGAGGTTAAATCTTGAAGTGACCCTAATACCTAAAGATGATGAATCTTACCTCTTGCAAGCTGCCTCAGCCTTAGCATTACTGCCAACAGGAGGTTTCGTCAAGAAATTCAGCAGAAGGATCCCCAAGCTTCTAATCTCCAAAGTACACAATACTTTAGAAATCACAATGTATTTGTGTTAGTTATATGGCTGGTACACCTGCTGCACAGTCTTTGAAAAATTATAACACAAGATCCTTAAGTTGGGGCTATGTGTGTCACAAGCCCCACATGCTAATGGCCACAACAGGGAATTAAACATTTCTCATGTTGCCACCTGTCCACGCATGGCTTCTCTTTTGCCCTGTTTGTTGAGGTTCCTGTTCCTCCTTGTCCCTTGAGGCATGCCTTTGGCTAAATGCTGGAGTCATTTCTTTGGTTTTGGTTGCTCTCTCTGATTCCTATGATAGTCTTCTGTATCAACCAGGGGGCCTGAAACAGAGAGAGAACTTCTCAGTTTAGAAGAAAAAAATCAAAGCCAAAGATGCAGATGTTTGAGAAAAATATTAACTTGATTCCTTCCTCCACTAATTACCTATCTCAGAGGAGATCCTAAGTAGTTTCATTTCTAAAACGTAACTCTCTATATTAGAAAGACCCTTCCATTCAAGTCAATAAATGCCCATAGGGCCTGTCTCTCATCATAAACCTGCACAGTTGTAAGGGGCAAAGATGTTTCTCCACATTAAGCAGTGAGAAACTTTCCTTGTCACAAACTAAAGCCCTCCCCTGTGGCTATGGATTTATCAGCAGACTCGCTCATAATGATCATCTTATGAATGGTGATTAGGAAAAATGAATCATGTCCTCCTGCTAACAAGGCTGCTCAAATTGGTTCAAAATGGCAGACGTTCTGCTGAAAGGAAACTTCCCTGGGCCAATAGTAATATTTACAGAGACAAAGTGTGGAGAGGTGAGGGGTTAGAGGGGTGGGGTCACATTTCGAGCATCTGAAGAGAAATAGTCATCACCTTACATATATTCTTAAACAACACTCAGAAGGGATTTTGACCTCAAATGTGCTGAATTTTTGTTCATTTTCACCCACCCAAACAGTTGAATGTTAATTATTCAGTTGAACTTTTACTATTTAGTAAAAAAAAATAATACAAATGCACAAGACTTGGTGTTTTATCCATTACTACCATTGTCTTCTTGGTACTATACAAAATGTACAGGAGTTTCTCTCTCAACATCCTCCCTCAAAATAAAGTACATGCTTTTAAAAAAAAAAAAAATTCCTCACCTAACCAGACTTTCTGAGAAGCACATACAGAATTTTTCACACAAGGCAACATCCAGACCTGTTAAACATTTTCACCTTCTCTGAAGACTTCAATAATGCAAAGAGGGTCCATACACCTCACTCGGTCTGCCCGACTTAAAGTAGTGCAAGGCAAGAACCATCCATGTGGAGTTAAACAATGAAATTTTCCAAGTATGTACATGCTGTGAGAATCAATAACCTCTTCTCAAACCAGCAAATTGGTTTCAAGTGTTCGGTTCACTGGTTACATCCAATAGCCACGATAAGAGGCCCCCTCCTGAGGGAAAGGGATGGTGGAGATGAATTCTTGAAAAATGTGTTATCAGAATTCCTACGCTTCTCAACTGCATGGATGGTATTTGCTAAACTCTTTGGAAAGAATGCTGAATTTAATTTCGAGCAATCCTCTTTGTTGGATTTTTTTTTTCACTTGAGAAAATTAAGTTTAATTTTCTTATCTTAACTGTAATATACACAGGTGATCACTTTCACAGTAAAATGAGAGTGGCCGAAATGCTTTTACAAAAACATCTCTAAAAATAACAGACTTCTGTTCACTTTATAGAGTATGCCTAAAAGAAAAAATATAAGACCATTCAAGTGAAGAAATATTGACCTAGTGCTCAGAATAACAGAATATATTTATTCCAGGGGTGTGGGTGGGGGCAGGAACCAGGAGATAGAGGCAGAAGTCGCTTTTTGAAATGTTTCTTGCCTTATGCCCGAATGCTTCATGCTCCTAAAGAATCCAATTATGGAAAAAAAAAAATTACCTCATTCTCAGTTTCATTTTAAAATATAATAAACAGGTTACACTCTCAAGTGTTATTAAGTTGCTTATACAAAATTAATGTCATGAGCATGACTTCAGGATCTGCTCTTTTTATAATCATTCATAATCATCTGTTGGAATTTTAAACAATAAAGTTTTTTTCAGAGTACTCTGTACTCTCTCATTTCATGAAAACAACTCATGGCAGCAGAACTGTTGATGTAATTTCCTGTTTTCTGGATATTAGATTTTACCTAGTTTTACAGCCAGACTATTCTCTCTAAAATAAAACTGATGTTCTCTAGAAAGTTTTAACAGAAGCAACTGGCCCTTCGAGAGGTATGCTCTGGGAATATTTGTGAGAAAACTGAGTCACTGAAAGCAGAACTGATTGTGTCCCTCACTAGGCAAGCGGCCTGCATTCTCTCTTTCCTCCCTTCCTTCCTTTTCATGGCCTTAGGGCCAGAACCCCTTCTCTCCAGGGATCAACGTGTGGCATCATCTCCACAAAGTGCCTTTCCTCCCTGCTACAGGGGGCTTCTGTACCAATCCTTCTGCCTTTGGAATCCTCTTTCTTCTTCTTCCTCTTGGCATGGAATGTTTATGCAGAAATTCTTGCACCACAGTATAGCTACCTGTATAGTCTAGATGAAAGCAAGGTCTTTCTCCAGCAAGATAGGTTGTGTTTTCTACTTAAGTGCACGTACTTTCAAAGGGGCATAGGCAGAGGGGAAGGAAAAGGGTCCTCCCCTAGCCAGCCATAGCACCTGGCTCAGGAGCAACTTGCTCCTCCAAGTGGTCCGCAGGTCTCCCCCCATCACCGTCACTCTGCCCCATCCCATGCTCACTACCAGAATTGCAGACCTTAAAACATGCTTCTGACACCTCACATCTGCCGAGCTTTGGGAGCTGCTAGTCACTGCAAGCCTCTTTCCTTCCATATCCCCCAAGTCCTTCCCAAGGCTCATAGGGGCTTAGTAGATTTTTAGAGCTTAAAACTACTATTTTAGTGACACTATGGGTTAACCAGGCCTCTGTGGGCTGGCCTAGGAGTACTTCTAACACTAATTATATTTTATTTACCGATAACCTTATACCCCTATTTTAAAAAGGATTTTAGCATTATTACTAATAGTATTGTTCATGAAGAGCTTGGTACCTACGAGAAACCATGAGCTACAAACAGCTGAATTATACACCCCATCTTTGAAAAAGTATATGTAAGTTGGAGGCTGCTTATTTTCGGTTTGTTTGCTTGCTTTTTACTTCTTTTACCTTTCCCCATATTTATCCATTCAACAAATATCTGTTGAGGCCCTGCTAGACATTCTGTTAGGTGCTATGACTAGAACAATAGGCTGAAGCAGAGATTTCCTGCCCCGTGGAGCTCAGATTCTAGAAGAATAGACAGACAAGCAAATAACGAGGGGCAGGGGAGTAAAAGCGAAGTTACTACAATAACAAATGGTCAAAAGGATGGGAACAGAGGACTGTACCAGGAGTTATTGGTCCAGTCTGAGAGGCCAAGGAAAGCTGGGTAAAGTAGGCAGAAAAGAATGTTCCAGGAGAGGGACAATGTGTGCAAAAGCCCCACAGCAGAGGGAGCCTGGCCAGGCAAGGCCCAAGGAGAAGCCCATGTCAGGAACATGCACAGGGAGTGGAGTGGGGTGCAAGATGAGGCTGGACAGCTGGAAAAGGGGGCCTTCTGAGGAAGAGTGAAGAAAGCCACTAAAAGTTTTACCTGGAAAGGGTGATGGGATCAGTTAGGAATTTTAGAAGATTACAGCATGGCAAGAACAGCAGTCTACTTCTGGAAGGCCACTGCTGGAGATCTCAGGAGAAACCATGGCCGCTTAGGTCGGGGTGGATGGAGAAAGACCAGAGAGCCCAGCAGGTGGGAAACACACGGGCTCTGGCACAGGAAGTATTGAGGATTGAATGACTCTACGTTTCTTATGTATCCCATTTTAACGAGTTCGTCCTTTGCTTTGTCATTGGCTGTTGTCCATGGTTCTTAGGCACGTGTTATTAATATTTTGCTCTCTTTATGCTCCTACTTCATCTTGAAGGAAAAATGCCCTATTTCTTCAAAACTAACAATGCACAGAGCCCCTCCTCATTATAACACCAACCTCCCAAATCTATTTTTAATACTGTAAGATTCCCAATTGATTTCTGCTTATAATTTTTAAAATGAGTTTGGTCTTTCCCTCTTACGTATTTTTTTCTGCCTATCATCATTTTCCTGAAGTGGGAAATCTGAAAGTTTGATGTAATGATGGAAGATTTTTAGTTACGAATCATTGAAACGAACTTGAACCAATTTTACCTCTAAAGGGATTTTATGATGAGCATATGAGGCTATCTCATGGAGTCAAATGCAGAAATGCAACCAAGACTTAGGAATAGGTTGGAATCCCTCAGGATTCTCTTTCTATATTCTGTCTCCTTTTCTCTGTGCGGTGGCTTCAGTCTCATCCTGGAAGGCTGGCTTTCTCCAGTCTTCAATCCACAAGATGGCACCATGACAGCTCCTGTGTTGATATGCCCTGAGTTTAGCCACACAGACCGACCCTGAGTGCCTCAGTGTCCCAAGAATGGGGATTCAGCCTAGCTATGGTCAACTGTAGCTGGGGTGGACAGGTGTGAGATTTTAAGGAAGAACTAGCCAATGTCAATTCTGAGTTTCCAGAGAAGGGAGAATTGTTATGAATCTGGCAGGCACCCCACAAGGAGAAGGAGGGAAACAATACCTCCTTTGCTTCACTGAACGTGTGTTAAGCACCAACCTTGGCTTGGCTCCCTGATACAAAAGTAAGTGCAAAGAATTCTACCTGCAAGGAACGTAAAAGCCAGCACTGACTGTGAACACACCTGTAAAGTGAGGCTCATTCCTACCTCCTTGTTGTCAGTGTGGGGAAGTTGGAATTGAAAGGAATAAAGAGTATCAAGGTAGCAAATGAAGGCCTGAGAAGGTAGTCCAAACAGAAGTATTGGTTATGAGCAAAAGTAAAAAAGTGGGAACCTTCAAGAACTGCTAAGAGGATGGGAGGTTGAGCTGACATGAGAAGAGCGTCTGCAGAGGCTGTGATAATAGATGAGGCTGAAAACTCAGACAGGAGCCTTCAGCTGAGGATTTATAAACCCGAGCCGGGAGGAGTAAGGAACAAAAACAAAGGCAACAGATACAAACAGGCCAGCAACAGAAAGATCCCTTCCAGACAGTGGCTTGTTTACCAGGTAGTTAACCTGCAGGCTGCACAGTTCCAATTTTCTCCAATGCGTGACATGCCTCTCGCTTTGCAGATTTAGTTCTGTTTAATCTTTCCTTTTCAAACAAAGCAAAAAAAAAGATACCTAGTTAATGTAGTGACTTTGACCTACAAAAAAGAAAAGTTCATTATTATTTCCTTCAGCTTCCTTATCCAGCACAATTGCCCTTCCATCTTTTATCCCCTCAAACTTTTCTTTTATGTTTCCTTTTTATGATAAGCTTACATTCAGATTAGCTGCCTCTCAAGAAAGCTTTTGTCTCCTTTTCAATTTTTGGCCTCTACCGGACTTTATTTTTGCAGTTTTAGAGTTCACTAAATCTCCATACCTTTGAATGAGCATTGCTGTCTATTTTAAATGCCTGTAGCACTTTAAATCAATAGCATCATTTTTGTTTTCTATTGCTCATATGATCCCAAATGCAGAACATGGGATATTAAGCTACATTTAGTTTAATAGGTAATTTAAACATTATTTAAGAAACACTTTTTACTATTAGAATTCACTCCTTTTTATTTAGAATGTGCATTCTCAATAGTGACAAAATTTCCCCAAAGGTGCTAAAATTGTTTCTTGGGAGGCAAAAGAATATCTTAGCTATCACAGTGATTTGTGGCCCTCCAAACCTCAACCCCATCCAACTGCACAAAGAGATATGTAGCATACCTGTGATATTAACATTTCATAGGAGGGGGAGACATTCAAAAAAAAGTCTAAAAAGTCTCCTTAGTGGAGCAATAATGAAAAAAATTTAAAAGATGGAAGAAAACAGATTTAGAATAAACCTATAACTTGCATAGTTCATAAGTTTCCAAAATAGATAAATACAATCTTTCATTGAATCTCTACAAAAATCAGGTAAATTGGGTCCTATTAACCTCTTTCTCAGACATGTAGATTGATGATCAGAGAGGTTACTTCCTAATTATGACTTCGATGGCAATTCCCCCTCCATCTATGACAGCAACACAATACACATTCCTTTAAAGCAGGGGTTCTCAACCTCGGCACCACTGGCATTTGGGGCAGGATAATTCTGTGTTGAGGGGAGAGCTGTCCTGTGCATCGTAGGATGTTCAGCACCACCCCTGGCCTCTACTCAGGAGATGCCAATAGCAACTCCCTATCACCACTAATTGCGACAACCAAAAATGTCTCTTCAGACATTGCCAAATGTCCCCTACAAAGTTGGGCATGAAATCACTCTTGGTTGAGAACCACTGATTTAAAGCCTACTTATAAAGAAGAATACTATCTACTGTTTTTAAATTCATATACAGTTTCATAATAGCTAACAGTTATCGAGCATTTATTATATACCAGGCACTTTATATGTATTGACTCATTTAATTCCCCCAACAACCCTATGGGGCGGATACTAGTATTGTGCCCATTTTCAAATAAGCAAACCTAGGCCATAAGGGTTGCAGTTAGTAAGTTGTAAATCTGGGATATATGGGTATTGACGTTGCATTTACATGACAAAGAAGTGACATAAATGAATTTTTAGAGTTCACTAAATCTCCATTCCTTTGAATGAGCATTGCTGTCCATTTGAACTGTTGACCCAAATATAACTATTTCGTTCATACAAAATAATCTACATCATGATTATGATTGTTATGTTGACTTTGAATTTAAACCCAGGTCTGAGCACTGCCCCACCATGCTATCCTCTGTTTCAGAACCAAAATGCCCTTACCTATTCTCCTCAATTCTACATTATTTCCTCTGTTATCCCATTTTACATACAAATGTCAATTTCTTATAGGCATTGCTTTTTAATCTATTGATTTATTTACTCCTAATAAGCTCAAAATGAAATGCTAGTAAAAAGATGACCAATATAAGAATGGACATGTTAATAAATGAATGTTTTAAATTTATAACTGTATGCTTAATATGATCCCATTTTTATAAAAGGTTACATATACTGCAGTCAAACACACACACATACACAGAAAGACTGAAAACGCATATATCATCTTAACAGGATTTATCTATGGGAAGTAGGATAGCAAACATTTCTAATTTTTACCTATATTTTCAACATGTTCTGCAATAAATAGATTTAAAAATCTTTTCTGTAAAAGAAGATTTGGTTAATTAGGTGAATAAGGATCAAGTTTGTGGGAGGTAAAAAAAAATATTTTGTTGGACAAGGTCCCTAAATTTTAATTGCTTATACACTAACAGAAAGAAGTACCCTATCTATAAATAAGTGAAGACTAGACCAGTGGTTCTCAATTCTCTAATTTTCTAATAGGACTGAATAAATATCCTTTTCTAAATTTTCAAGGATAATTAAATTTAGGGAGAAACTTTAAAGTTTTTTCTTTATGCCTTTTAAAAAAAATCTTGGATATCTGCCTCTGCTTATTTCCAGCAAGACTATAAAAAGGCAAAATATGAATAACTGAATGAGCAGAAAATAATTATTTAGGAAAAATCTTGGACACCCAACTAGCTTAAATAATTTATTTTTTGGGATAGGAGTCATGCAATAATATTATTTTCTGTTTGGATGATAAAATTAAAAATAAGTATTTCATGACTTCCAAATACCGTGACAGCTAAACAAAGTTTAACTAGATTGCGTTGCAGTGTGGGCCTTGCACCTGATTTTTCTCTACAATTCCCATCAACTGGCTTGTTGTGGGAGCCCATGATAGTATTTATGGCTTTTAATGAATGAATACAATGAAGAAAGTGTTAAATGTTTTTAAGAAGAATAAGAAAAACAACTGACATGAGAGTTCAGAGGAGAGATGCCAGGCTGAGTTGGGGAGACAGAGACTGGCTAGTTGTTCACCAAACAATGTCTCTTTTTGTTTCCTGGGCACACAACATAGGACAACAGTTCCCAGTAGGCCTTGCATTTGGGTGTGGAAATGGGATCCATTTACATCCAAGCGAGTGTGGGCAGAAGGCAAAAAACCACTTCTGAACCTGGCACGTAAAAGCTAACAGCTGAAGGGAAAAAACTCTGAGTACCTGGCGGAAGGTAGAGCCACTAAATGGAAGAAGCCTGAGTCCCCGAAACACTGCCCATGTGAAATATGCTGGACCAGGAACACCTGCATTGCACTGCTCATGAGCAAGAAAATGGGTATCATGTTAAGCCTCCTGAATTTGGGGACTGTTTGTTACATCAGTTAACTACCCTGACTAATACATCAGATTCAACCTAAAACCACAAATGCTCAGAACCAACCCTGGCACTGGAAAGTTTTTCATATAAGTTGCTTCATAAAATTTCTAACAAATGCTGCCATAAATCTGTTTTGCCTCTAGCGACAACAGTACTACCATTATCAGGATAAAGGCATGTATGCAAATAAGGCACTTAAGGTCACATCTGAACTAAGACATGTGGAATAAGAAAAGTCCTTTGAACCAAATGTACTTAAAAAGCCCTGTCTTCATTTCCATGTACCTCTTAACACCACAAACAAAGGACATGCTTGTTTTCATCATGGGCAGGAGATAAACATTAGCATCCTGAAATATGGCAAGAACAAAAACTCATCTGTGAAAAAAATATGGACAGGGGTTGCCTAACAGTCCCAGGGTATTTATCTTGGCTCCTGTCCTATTCCTTCTCCTGCCATTCTATTTCTAATTAATGTTTACTGAGTGCCCACTATGTGTGAGTCAATGTGTTTGTCATTGGAGATATAAAGATAACAGATAGTCTATTCAAATAGCCACAGTGGAACGGTGAAGAACAAGTGCTTACCTCTATTACCCCTGCCTGGGATGATCTCACAGAGGCAGTGGTCCTTAACAGCCCCAAGTCTACCCTTGATGAAGTAGCAGCTTCTTTGACTTTTCTCCCATTACACATAAATTAACAGCTTTGACTGAACACTAGCTAATTATTCAGATAAGAAAATACAATAAAAAATATGAGGAGGCCCTTTATTATCCGGAATTTGAGCATATGCTACCTATTTATCTCTATTTTAGTCAACATTTTCTAATGATAAATACTAGAAAAAATAAGTTGTACATTTGTAAATTTAAAATAAACATAAATTTACTATCTTTCTCCCTGTAGTCAATAAATACCTTAGGAGAAGATACTTTGAGACCATGCAAATCTCTTTGTTCCTCAAACCTTTGCCCACTGTGTCTAGAATTCACTGGTGGTTCCATCTGCAACAATGATCACTGTGGAGGGTGCCTGGTGTCAGCTTTATATGTCTCTCATTCTTTTCACATTAATTGAAATTCTACTGCAAAAAAAAAAAAGAGCTGCCACTTCTCCATATACAATTGATCTTCATATTCATGGATTACATATTTGAGAATTCAGCTGTTTGCTAACATTTATTTGTAACTTCCCAATCAATACTCATGGCACTTTCTTGGTCATTCATGGACATGTACAGAGCAGCAAAAAAATCTGAGTATCCAATGTGCACATCCCAGCTGAGGTTGAATAAGGTCACATTCTACCTTCTTGTTTCAGCTCTCATCCTATAAACAAGTGTCCTTTTTGCTGTCTAGCTAGTGCCATATTTTTCACATTTTTGTGCCTTTTGTTAGTCATTTTGCTGTTTAAAATGTTCCCAAGCATCACACTGAAGTTCTGTCTAGTGTTCCTAAATGCAGTAAAGCTGTGATGTGTCTTACAGAGAAAATATGTGTTAGAAAAGCTATAATCAGGCATGAGTTATGGTGATGTTGTCTGAGTTCAATGTTAATGAATCAACAAAATGTATTAAATAAGGCATTTTTAAGTAGAAATACACATGAAGCAAGATTACGTCTTGATTTGTTGAACAGTGGCTCACAGAAAACTCAACCTGTACTTCCCCTAGGAGCAATGGTTCAGTATTTGCTAATTCAGTGTTCACAGTGACTTTATAGAACATAACTATTGTGAATAATGAGAATCGACTATATCTATTTAACCAATTATTTATTTATATTACTATGAATTCATGGACATATATATTATTTTATGGGTTACAATCCTGTACTACTATTATATATTCTATTGCTCAGATTGTCCCATCTTTGGCCATTAAGAAAATAACTTTATAGTGGAAAAGTCTAGTGGCGACCTTCTTGGCCAGGTGATCCACACCAACATCACCAATAATAATACATGTTGACATCATCAATGCCATGATCTGATGCACCTAGAAGGAAGGATGAGGCACCATTTCTGTGGTGCTCTTGATGGGGATGCATAACCTCAGTCTGATCATGAGAAGATCCCAGACAGGCCTGAATTGAGAAACGTCAAGCAAAATAATGGATCGGTACTGTTCAGGGTGTCAAAGTCATGCAACACAAGGAAAGACTGAGGAGCTGTTGCAGATGGCAGGAGACCAGAGACAAATAAATTACAACTAACTGCAATGTGGAAACCTGAATGGAATAGTGGGACCAACAACAAGAACAAAGAGACATGAATGGGATGCTTCAAAGTGAAGTTCCAGTGGGAGTCTTTAGTTTCTGGTACTGTACCAATGTTAATTTCCTGGTTGTGATATTTATACTATGGCATGTAAGATGTTAACAGTAGAGTATCCTGGGACAGGGACATATTTGAAACTCTGTACTATTTTTGCAAGTCTAAAAGTAGTTCAAAATTTTGACTATTAGGTGGTCTTACATACCCCTGGTTGCAGAAGTTGTAGTCGGTGGCAGGGAAGAGGAGGTGAGAAACTCCATTTCAGAGACCATGGTTATAGATTAGTATTCAATCTTCCATAGAGTTTCTCTAAATCCAAAAAACTGTGAGGAATAGTATAGCAAATCAATGCCCTCTGTTCTAAGATATTATAGAAGACTTGGTTGTTCCTAGGCAGGACACTTCACTTCTACCTGGGGACCTTGGGCAAACCATAATCTTAGTTGCCTCATCCATAAAATGTAGGGGTTGAAATGAATAATCTTACCTTAATATCTCATATACCTTACAGCACAAAATCTTATGCTTCTAAATTAAAACTCACTATTCAGCATTTGAAATCAGGTTCTGCAAGAATACCCTTTTAGATCCTTATTTACTCTGGTTTCTTAGTAAAAAGCAGCAGTGTTGACATTTTACAGGAAATCCAGGAAACAAAACACAGTAGTTTGAAGAAATTCTGGAACAGTTCCCTCTGCAGCTCATCCACAAGATAGATGCAAATTATATGCTCATAAACAATGTAAATATACCTAAGATATCAAGAATTATGCAGCTCTTTAAAATGTATAAGTCACTAAAACATTACATGGAAAAGCAGATTATAAAAGTGTACATGTATAATGATCGCAGATAAACATTTTCTCACAAAAAAATAGTTTTAGATGGGAATGTGGTAGAACTGATAATACTCTGGTAGAGTATTATTTTAAGAGACATAAGTCACTGATATAAGAAAAATATACACTATCTACTGAGAACATGTGACATTCAGAACAAACAATAAAATGTCTATATATATTTAATCCTCCCTGAATTATAAGGGAAACTATAATTTTATCAGATATTGCTAAATTGGCTGAGAACTTTAACTTCTGCCTATTTCATGATTGATGCCATTGGGGGGAAATTAGGAGAGCAGAATGAGAAAGCAAGCAATGGATTTAGTATCTATTAGTGTGCGAAGATTACTCTGCCAGGGTGTCAGAAGGAGGCAGTGAAGGGAGAATTTTTCTTTTATTACAAATCTTTTATGGGGGTACAAACATTTGGTACAAATAAAAAAATATGTTTGGTACAAATAAAAAAAATATGTTTGGTACAAACATATTGCACTTGCACTGCCCAAGTGAGAGCTATAAGCGTCCCCCTCCCAGACCACGTGGACCACACCCATTAGGTATGAATCTACCCATCCCCTCCTCCCCTCTCCCACCTGCCCTGTCCCCAATGAACGTTACTTCCATATGTACGTGTAAGTGTTGATCAATTAGTACCAATTCGATGGTGAGTACACGTGGTGCTTGTTTTTCTGTTCTTGTGATTTTTCACTTAGTAGAATGGGCTGTAGCCCCACCCAGGATAACACAATAGGTGCTAGATGACCATTCTTTTATGTGGCTGAGTAGTACTCCATGATATATATACACACACCCCACATTTTATTAATCCACTTATGTACTGCATGTGAATCCTTTGTGGGTTCATGAGATGATTTCTCATCCATCCTTTCTCACGTGAAAAATTCATCAGATTTTTTTTTTTTTTTGACCAGTAAAGAAGGAATGAGAAACAAGGATAATAACAAGGATGAAGTTTAGTTTTTGGTGTTTCCCATGGGTAATAACTCTCTGCCCCACTTAGTGGAGGCAAGAAAGGTACTCTGTAAAGAAATTTAAATATTTTGAATCATAATTAATATACATTAAATTATTTGTTCAAAAGCTAATAATTCATTAGGTTTTTAAAAATTAATCTTCTAATCACTAATATATTCAATTTAAGTAGTAAAACTCAATATTAATAAAAACAATATGGTTATCAAATTAGCATAGGATTAATACTGTGGACTCTCATCTGCTTGGATTTTTATCCTTACTTATTTTGGTAAAGCAACTTCATTCTCTGGGCCCCATTTTATCACCTCTAGCATGGGAATAACATAGGTCATACCAAATAAGGTTCTAGAGAAGATTAAATGAAATAATGTGCCTGAAATGCTCGGCATAGTATCTAGTAAATGCTCTGTATGTATGGACTGTTAGTATCATATAACTTTTTAACAGACAAATTGTGTACATGTGTATGTGTATTTAATAAATGTATGAAAAAGACAGAAAAAATACAGCAACATATTAACAGTGGTAACCCATGAGTAGTGGGATTATAGTAATTATGTTTTTATTTATTAGATTCCTTTCTTTTGCCAAACTTCCTACAATAGACAACTATTTCTTCTATAATAAAAAAAAAACATATGTCGTTTGATAAACCAGTCAAGATAAACAAGTACTGTAAACTTGCAAATACATTCTTTTATATCTTATTTTCTTTTCAATAATACATTATCTAGGCATTTCTAACTCAGAGAAAAAGAAAGGTATGGACAGCTCATTCTCACTCTTAATAGAAGGGAGGGTGGGTTTGCAAGGTGTCTTCATGGACATGAAGAATGATAAAAAATTAATGGAGGGAGGGTGAACAGCAAAGGTGAGAGATCTCCAGGCAGAAGCAGAACTAGAGAAATAAAGAAACAGGAAAGGAAGAACTAAGTGAGGGAGCACTGCCAAAATTCTCACAGGCCAAAGCAGGGTTGCCAACAAAGCATCAGAAGAAAGAAAAGAACAGATTTTACTGTGGAGTGTTTTGTGCAAGAACCATCCATAATAATCTTTAAAAATCTACTGGAGACTTTTGGACTCTGGCCCCATATATATGGAACTTAGCAGTTGCTACTCCTACCCAGCAAACAGAAAGGTGAACAAATTGAAAAATGAGCAACTCTTCTTAAATCTGTGAGAGAAGTGAGATCACAGGGCAAATTGCTGCCGCCAAATTGGAGAGACAGACAGGTGGATACAGAGAACACCACTTACCAGAGCAGGAACTCAGGAGCAGACACCTCCACAGGGACCCGTGCCAGAGGAGGAAACCTAAACTGCAATTGACAAATTGCTAGAGGCTCAGTGTGGATAAGTGTGAGAGTTAACAACTCCAGGGGTACCCAGGAAGTGAGGGTGCCCACACTTTTGTGGTTTTACCTCCTGGAGCTCTACCAGGTTCTCACAGTGAATATCAGAGAAAAATAAGATCATGCTTCCAGCAAGAGGAAGGGAAAAGGAACCACTTAGGAATATCAGGAGAAATTAACCAGAGCCTAACTGACCTGAGGGAAAAGAAATACCCAATTTCAGCCCCCTTCAGCCACCCTGTCTCACCTAAGCTGGTGGGGGGTCAGAGAAGCACTTGTAAACTTCACAGGCCAGAGACATGGACTCATTGAAAACAGGAAATCTAATCATAGGACTATACAATGCTTCCTCTTCCCCCACACCTCCCCACCACATGACTAGAGGCCTGTAATAGCATTTTATCCAGAGTACCATGTCTAACTATCAGGAAAAAAAAAATACAAGGCATACTAAAAGGCAAAAAACACAAATTTAAGAGACAGGGCAAGCATCAGAATCAGACTTGGATACGGCAGCAATGTTGAAATTATCACACTGAGTATTTGAAACAACTATGATTAATATGCTAAGGGCTCTAATGGATAAAGTAGATAGCATACAAGAATAGATGACCAATGTAAGCAGAGAGATGAACATCATAAGAAAGAAACACAAAGATGTTAGAGACCAAAAACAGCATAACAGAAATGAAGAATATCTTTGATGGGCTCATTAGTAAACAACACAGCTGAAGAAAGAATCTCTGAGCATACGGATATCTCAACAGAAACCTCCAAAACTGAAAAGCAAAGAGAAAAAAGACAGGAAAAAATCAAAACAGAATATCCAAGAAATGCAGGACAACTATATAATGTGGAACATACACATAAAAATAATATCAGATGGAGAACAAAGAAAGGAACATAAAAAATATATTTGAAACAATAATGACTGAGAATTTCCCCCCAGTTAGTATCAGGTACCAAACCACAAATCTAGGACATTCAGAATACACCAAAGAGGATAAATGCAAAACAAAAACAAAACTTAAGGTAGGCATATTAGTTTCAAATCACAGAAAATCAAAGATCAAGAAAAAATTCTGAAAGAAGCCATGGTTGGGAGAGGCAGGTGACATTTCCTATAGAGGAAAGCAAAGTTAAGAATTACATCTGACTTTTCTTCAGAAACCATGCAAACAAGAAGAAAGTAGAGTGAAATGTTTCAGGTGTTAAGAGAAAAGACACCAATCTAGAATTCTATACCCTGCAGAATTATACTTCAAAAGTGAAAGAGACATAAATACTTTCTCAAACAAACAAAAATTGGGGGAATCTGTTGCCAGTAGACTGGCCTTGCAAGAAATGTTCAAATAAGTTCTTTTTAAAAATTTTTTAAATTATTTTTAAAAATTTATTTTTAATCCACAAATAATTGTATGCATTTACGAAGTGAAATGTAATGTTTTGATCTATGTATACATCATAGAAAGATTCAGTCAAGCTAATTAATGTATCCATTACCTCACCAACCTATCATTTTTTTGTGGTGAGAATGTTAAAAATCTTTTTTGCAATTTTGAAATACACAATCCATTATTACTGTGATCACTATGCAGTGCAATAGAAACTTATTCCTCCAGTCTAACTGAGACCTTGTAATACTTTGATCAACATCTTCCCTTCCCCATCCCCCCCCTCCCCTCAGCCTCTGGAAACCACTTTTTTACTGTCTGCTTCTACAATAGCAAATGTTTTATATTTCACATATAAGTGAGATCATATAGTTATTTGTCTTTCTGTGCCTGGCTTATTTCACTTAGGATAACATCCCCCAGTTCCATCCATGTTGTTGCAAATGACAGAATTTCCTTCTTTTCAAAAGCTGTGTAGTATTCCATTGTTTGTATATACCACATTTTTTAATCTATTCATCTGTTGATGGACACTTAAGTTACTTCCATATCTTGGCTGTTGTGAATAGTGCTGAAATGAACATGGGAGTGCAGACATACCTATTTCAATTCCTTTGGATATATACCCAGAAGTGAGATTACTGTATCATATAGTAATTCTATTTTCAAGGAAAGTCTTGTACACTGTTGGTGGGAATATAAATTAGTACAGCCATTTTGGAAAACAGTATGGAGGTTCCTCAAAAAAAATAAATAACTTCTTTAGAAAGATTGACATACTTGAGAAACTTAGATCTACATAAAGAAAGGAACAGCATCAGAGAAAGAATAAGTAAAGGTAAAATAAAAACTTATTCTTCTCATCCTGAATTGATCTAACAGCTAATAGTTTGTTCAAAATAATAGCAATAATGTATTTATTTATGCTTATGTGTATACATACACAAACGCACATGAACTTATATATACTTAAGTATAAGTGAAATGAATGACACCAATGATACAATGGATGGGATAGAGGAAGTAGGATTATTGTGTTATTATAAGGTACTCACTCAGACTACGATAGGCAGTATAGTGTTATCTGAAAGTAGACCCGGGCTGTTTGTCAATGTATATAGCAAACTCTAGAGGGCAATCATTAAAAAAAACTAAAAAAAAAGAAGTGTAACTGATGTACTAAGAAAGGAGAGAATATAGAATCACTTAAAATGCTCAATTAAAACCCACAAAAGCCTCAAGCATGACCGTCCCCCAAATGTTGCACATCTCACTCATTATGTTTGTACATACCCATCGGGGGAGGGGCATGGGCAGTATACATAACCATAATATTTGTACCCCTATAATATGCTGAAATAAAAAAAATAA
>VBSM01003204.1:53628049-53648655 GCA_008086735.1 Cheirogaleus medius | reverse complement strand
TAGTTATTTTAAAGTATACCCTAACTTATTGTTGAGTATAGTCACTTTGTTGTGCTATCAAATATTGTTATTCTATCTAATTATCTAACTATATTTTTACACCCATTAATAATCACTTTGAATGTCAGTGGTCTAAATGTACCAATTAAAAGACAAAGATTATCAGAGTGGATTGAAAAACAAGGACCAACAATATGTTTTCTACAAAAAAACTCACTTTAAATATAAAGACATATATAGATTAAAAGTAAGGATGGAGAAAGATATAACATGCGAAAACTAACCAAAAGAAAGCAATATTAGCTTTATCAATTTCAGACAGAGCAGACTTCAGAACAAAGAATGCTGTTAAGGATAAAGAGGGCATTACATAATGATAAAGAGGTCAATTCTCCAAAAAGACATATCAATTCTTATGTGTATGCAGCACCTAACAACAGAGTATCAAAATGTGTGAGGCAAAAACTGATAAAATTTCAAGGAGAAATAGAAAAATCCATTATTATAGTTAAAGACTTCAACACCCCATAGCAGAAAGGGAAAGATTCAACAGGAACAAAATCAGTAAGGGTGCAGTTGAACTCAACAATACCGTCAATTAACTGGATATAATGGGCATCTACAGACTACTTCATCCAGCAACAGCAGAATGCACACTCCTGTCAATCTCACATGGAACAGTTGCCAAGATAGACCACATTCTAGGCCATAACACAGTTCAATAAATTGAAAAGAACAGAAGTCATACGATGTCTCCTCTCAGACCACAATAAAATTAAACCAGAAATCAATAGCAGAAAGATAGCTGGAAAATCCTCCAAATACTTGGAGATTAAACAACATACTTCTAAATAACACTAGGGTCAAAAAAGTAATCACAAGAAAAATTTTAAATATTTTGACCTAAATAAAAATGAAAACACAATTTATCATTTATTGAGATGCAGAGAAAGTAGATTTTAGGAGGAAATTTGTAGTACTGCATGCACATATTAGAAAAGTACCAAAAATCAATCATCTAAGTTTTCACCTAAGGAAACTCGAAAAAGAAGTTCAAATTAAATCCAAAGTAAGCAGAAGAAACGAAATAATAAAAATTAAAGCAAAAATTCAGAAAATCAATAGAGAAAATCAACAAAACCAAAAGCTGGTTCTCTAAAAAGATAAATAAGATCAATAAGTCTCTAGTCAGCCTAAGGAAAAATAAAAGAGGATACAAATAATTAATATCAGAAATAAAAGAAGGGATATCACTGAAGATATCATGAACATTAAAAGATCATAAGAGACTACTATGAATAACTCTACACTCACAAATTTTATAACCCAGGTGAACTAGACCAATTCCTTGAAAGACACAATCTTCAAAAAAAGAAACAGACAATCTGATTAGGCCTATATCTATTAAGGAAATTGAATCAATAATTAGTAACCTTTCAAAAAAGAAAGCCCAGACTCACATGGATTCACAAGTGAACTCTACCAAACATTTAAGGAAGATATACCAATACTCTATAATCTCTTTCAGAAGATAGAAGCTGATGAAACACTTCCTAATTCATTCTTTGAGGCCAGCATTACTTTAATACTAAAACTAGACAAAACCATTACAAGAAAACTATAGACCAACATCTCTCATGAACATAAATGCAAAAATTCTCAATAAAATATTAGCAAATCAAATCCAATAATGTATAAAAAGAATTATACACCATGACCAAGCAGGACTGATCCCAGGTATGCAAGGCTGGTTTAACATTCCAAAATCAATTACTGTAATCCATCAGATAGAGAAGCTAAAGAAGGAAAATCACATGATAATATTAATAGATGCAGAGAAAGCATTTGACAAAATTCAACACCCACTCAGGATAAAAACTCTCAGTAAACTAGGAATAAAGAAGAACTTCTTCAACTTGAAAAAGAATATCTACAAAAACTCTACAGCTAACATCATACTTAATGGTGATAAACTAGAAGCTTTCCCACTAAGATCAGGAACAAGGTAAGATGTCATTTCTCTATGATGCTTCTCAGCATCATACACTGAGCTGTGATGATGCCACTGCACTCTAGCCTGGGCAACAGAACAAGGCCTATCTCCAAAAAGAAAACAAAAAAACCTGATTTTAAAAATGGTCTAACAACCCTAACAAATACTTCACCCAAGAAGATAAACAGCTGGCAAATAAGCATATGAAATGATGCTCCATTTTCTATGTCTTCAGAGAAATGCAAATTAAAATAATAAGATACATACACACTTATTAGAATGGCCAATATCCAGAACACTGATAACACCAAATATGAGCAAGGATGTGGAGCAACAGGAACTCTCATTCATTGCTGATGGAAATGCAAAATGGTACAGTCACTTTGGAAGACGGTTTAGTAGTTTCTTACAAAATTAAACATATTCCTATCACGAGATCCAGCAATTGCACTCCTTGGTATTTACCCAAAGGAACTGAAAATGTGTGTCCACATAAAAACATGCACACGGATGTTTACAGTAGCTTTATTTACAACTGTCAAAACTTGGAAGCTACAAAGATGTCCCTTAGCAGGTGAATGGATAAATAAACTGTGGTACATCCAGACAATGGAATATTATTCAGCACTAAAAAGAAATGAGCTATCAAGCCATGAAATGACATGTGGGAAACTTAAATGTATATTACTAAGTAAAAGAAGCCAGTCTGAGCAGACTACCTATTAATACTATATGATTCCAATTATATGACATTCTGGAAAATATGAAACTATAGAGATAGTAAAAAGATCAGTGGTTTCCAAGAGTTAGGGGAGAAGGATGGATGAATAGGTGGAGCACAGAGGATTTTTAAGACAGTTAAATGACTCTATATAATATTATAATGGTACATACATGTCATTATACATTTTTCCAAACCCATAGAACCCCAAGAGTGAACCCTATGGACTCTGGGTGATCATGGTGTGTCAATGTAGGCTCATTAGCTATAACAAATGTACACTCTGGTGGAGGATATTGCTAATGGGAGAGGCTATCCATGTGTGGGGATAAAGGCATATCAGAAATCTCCATGCCTTCCATCAGTTTTGCTGTGAATTTGAAACTTCCCCCTAAAAAAACTATTTAAAAAATCTATCGAATATCTAAAAAAGAAAACATAATTAGAGTCCACTGTGATGAGTGAATCTTTCCATGCTGCTGAGAAATCATTCTTGATGGCTCTTCTCCAGTCGTGCTCACAGGTTGATGACTATTTGTATTTCATTTCACAATTTTGTGAAGAGCCTGGTGAAGACAGTGATAAGAATCCAAACCACCAATGGATTAGACAAGGAACTTCCTACTCCTAATTAAACATCTAGTTTATTCTTTTTGACTGCTATTTCTGGTATTACCCGAGCAATTGCAAAACTAAACCCTTATGCAAATAACTGTCAGTGACCTCACATAACTCCTAGGAAGGCTGAAGAGCAACCTCCACTGCCCTTCTCTCTTGGATTATGAACTTCCCTTAACAAAACATGATGCTACTGACCTACCACTCATCATGGGGATATATTTTCATGCTTACTCAACTACATATACTGCTGCTTAATCTTTCTCAGGAGCCAATTTGCCATAGCTGACCATGGTGAAAGGGATAGCAGTGGCCATAGGAGAGAATCAAGTTTACGATATAACTATGGATTGAATCCATGATTTGTTCTCATTGAATCCATGAACCAGATGGCTGCCCAATAGGTAGACAGGAAAACGTTAGACAGTGGCAAAGTATCCGGTAGGCTGTGAACAGAATTTAAAATATAATTTAATTCCATTAATTCTATTTTTAGGAATAGCTAGGGGCTATTTACTGGTTAGTCCTAAGTGAATTATGAAGGGTTACTAAACATATTTTTAATAAACTAAACTTAGTATATGGCCAGATTTAATATGGATTTTTTTCTATATTTTTCTAATATGGCTTAGTGCCAAGCAATGCTTGCCAATGTTCAAAAGCTCCCACTGGGCAGCCCCCAAATATAAATATAGAATTCCTGCACATTTTTAGAAAGGAACCTCACCACTGTTGATTTCAGTTGGTCAAGTTTTTTTGTTTTTTGGTTTTTTTTTTTGAGACAGAGTCTTGCTCTGTCACCCAGGCTAGAGTGCAGTGGCGTCATCATAGCTCACTGCAACCTCCACCTCTTGGGCTCAAGCGATCCTCCTGCCTCAGTCTCCCAAGTACCTGGGACTACAGGCACATACCACTACACCTGGCTAATTTTTCTATTTTTAGTAGAGACGGGGTCTTGCTGTTGCAAGAAGGTTGGTCTCAAACTTCTGAGTTCAAGTGATCCTCCTGCCTCGGCCTCTCAGAGGCTTGGATTTACAGGTGTGAGCCACTGCAGCTGGCCTGAGTTGGTCAATTTTTAAATTACTGTTAATTTTCCTTTTTAATTATAAATTCCTCTTAGTTTAGCATCTTCATTATGGATTTAGTTTATGGTGGGTTGTTCAGTTAGTAACAACTACTGTTTGAATGTTCAGTTTAGTTCCAGCCCTAGGCTGAGATCTTTACATGCTCATTTGTTGCTCTTAATATCCCTTTCACACAGATAATGTTATCATCCTCATTAAGGCATAGAGAAACTAGATAGCTTGCCTAAGATCATACAGCTGGAAACTGCAGAGCTAGGACTTGAACTTATATATCTTCTCTGTAGATCATAGGTCAACAAATTGTTTCTGTAAAGGGCCAGATACTATTCTGGGCTCTGTAGGCCATAGGGTGTCAACTCCGTTGTGGTAGCCCCAAAGCAGCCATAGACACTACATAATCAAATGGCATGGCTGTGCTCCAATAAAACTTTATTTACAAAAACAGGCAATAGGCAGAATTTAGCCGATGGGCCACAGTTTGCTGACTCCTACCTTAGAGCCCTTATTCTTAACCACTATGCCATTAACATGTGCTCTCTTAGCTTCCAGTGAAATACATATGCAGACTCGGGAGACTAAAATGCTCCAATAGCTATACTGAAGCACAAAGGCATTGCAATTTGGATATTAATCATCTTTGTCCTCATTGGTAAGGAAGATATAAGACATATGCCTGTGCAGCATTAGATTCATTAATGATGTGAGGAAATTTTGCCTGCTCTTTTCTTAGTTGCAACATGTGATCAAGATGAACATAATATAATAATATTGAATATTGAAAATATTCAATAATATTGAATAATGAACATAATATTTGATTGTACAATTATTTAATTTATATTGCAGTGTTCTAGGATATAAAATCTATGCATAAGCTTATTATTTTAAAGTAAGTGTACAATCCACATATTTTGGGGCCCAATGCTTTATATAATCTCATTGGAACACATCCAGTAGGGAGGCCAAGGGATCTTCTGAGCCACCTTGGATGGCTACAGTCCAAAAATGTTTGAGAGCCATCACTCGAAAGGAATGAGTGAGGGAAGCTTCTGGGGCCTGATCAAATCCAGGAGGTCCCAGATGGCAGGGGCAAGGAATGAGGGCATTTTATATTCAGCAACAGTCCAACACACTCATTCCTATTAAGGACTGAACTATATTCTCCCCAAATTCTTATGTTGAAGTCCTAACCGCCATGTGACTATATTGGGAGAAAAGGCCTTTAAGGAGATAATTAAGGTTCAATGAAACTGTTAGGTTGGGGCCTGAATCCAGTAAGACTGGTGTCCTTCTAAGGAGAGGAAAAGACACCAGAGCTCACTCTTTCCCTGTGCACACACAGAGAAAGGGCCACACGAAGACATGGAGAAAAGGCGGCCATCTGCAAGCCAGGAAGAGGGGACTCACTAGAAATCAACCTTTCTGGAGCCTTGATCTTGGACTTCCAGCCTCCAGAACTGTGAGAAAATAAAAGTTTGTTGTTTAAGCCACCCAGTCTATGGTATTTTGTAGCCAGAGCAGACTAATATAGTACCCAACTTTTGAATGTAAGAATTATGAACTTGCACAAGCTATTAGTTGTATATTCACTAACTGTTGACTGGGATTATACATAAATACACATATACACACAAATAATTAGACATGATGAATTCAGTAATACTTATATGTTACTAATCATAACAATATATAAATATCTTTGGGGAAAAACATTGTATACATATTTGGGAAATATTATTTTATTCAGTTGCAGATAAAGCTTGGTACTAATAAGTCTTCACAGTCAACCCCTTTACAACAGTTACTCCATCAGCCTCTGGCATCCTGGGTCTTTGTGGTGGGAATCATCTATTCCAGCCCCTTTTAATTCTGGCTAAATTAGCACTACCTCGGACTCCGTCCCTCTTCTACGGCTGCCTACCTTGACAGAGGGCATGGCTCGCCCAGAATAAAATGTGTCAGTCACAGTTTGAGAAAATGGTCTAACTGCAGGGATCCCATGAGCCAGGGAAGATTTTAGGCCAGGGAAGAGTCAGGCAGGGATGGGATTAAGCGCTGACCCTTTGCCATTTATCTTATCACACATCAGCCTTATTTGCCTGAGACTGGAAGCTCAATGGGAAGCAGGACCAACACCTTCATCTTAAACTTCTTTCTATATCCCTTGTGGAATTTATCATTGTAAGAGCTTAATTAATGGTGTTTAACAAAAGAGAGATCCAGACCAGGGGTTTCTACACCTGGCTCCTCATCTGTGGGTAACCGACCCTACCCTGAGCATCTCTGAGGGGTGGGGATCTGAGGACCTACGTTTTACAACGCTTGCTCTGTTAATTCTGATGCAGCCATTTTGGCACCATTTCTCAAATTTGCATTTGACAACTGTATTAGATGACTATAACCAATGGCCTCAATTAATAGCACCCCATATCCTCTCCCTTTGCCCTGTAACGTTGTAATGCCACACCACTCCCGACTCTGAGCTTGCCCAAGTGACTTGTCCTACAGAATTTTAGCAAACTTGATGCAAGCAGAAACTTGGAAATGTGCTTGCCTGCATGTTTCCATTTTCTCACTCGATCCCTGCCACCACACTGAGAATATTCTAGGCTAGTCTGCTGGAAGAATGTGAGAGGCATATAGAATCAGGCCAAGTCATGACAGCTAAGGCCAGGCACGACCAGCCAGCCCCCAGCCTACTCACCAGCTGACAGCAGATGCAATAAATAATCCCAGCTATGACCAATCAAGACCATTCCAGACAGCAGAATCACCCAGTGAATTGTAGACTTGGGGAAATAATAAATGGCTATTATTTTAAGCTATTGAAGACTGGGGTGGTTTGTCTTACAATACAGCTAATTGATACAACATCCATGGTGCAGAGAGATCAGAGGGACAGAGCATCTACACTAAAGGCTGGGCATTGATGGTTTCAGAGAGTCTTGGGTAGAAATTTTTGATTTCTATTCTGTAGGATGATATTGAAAAGAAGAAAAGGGATTTTCCAAAGTCAGATGTCTGAGAGATGCTAAGTTAAAGTTTAGTTTAGTTGGTTTCTTTGCTGTAGGATTTCAAAGACTCTAATATGAATCCTGATAAATCTTTCAAAGCAAGAGCTTGTAAGCAATGTTTCCCAAATTTATTTGACCACAGAACTTTCTCTATCCCCCACGCCCAAGCTGAAAATCACACAAAATCAGTATCCCACAGAACATACTTATTTAAGATGTACTGATCTTTGCCCTGCTTCGGTGTTGCCCCAGAAGGTAGAACTACACTTAAGGTATGAATATTGTAAGGAGGATTGGGATTAAACAAATTCAAGCAAGGATTTGTCAACTATGAGAACTACCCAAAGATGGACTTACTGGCCTTGAGAAGCAGTGACCTCAACCCAAGACTAAGACATTCAAAGAGAGAGGAATATGAGATTTACAGGATTTCTGTAGTGACAGATTACCTTCATTGATTCTTATCCCCCAATAACATGACAAAGAATTCAGATTAATTCTTCTAGTTATAAGTAGCGTGATAGTTAATTTTATATGTCCATTTGGCCAGGCTACAGTTCCCCATTGTTTGGTTAAACACCAGTCTAGATATTGCTGAGAAGGTATTTTGTAGGTGCAATTAAGATTTTAAGTAAAGCATAGATTTTAAGTAAAGCAAATTACTCTCCATAATGTGGGTGGGTCTTATCCAATCAGTTGAGGGCATTAAGAGCAAAGACTCAGGTTTCCCACAGAAGAAGGAATTCTTCTTTGAGACTGCAACACAGAAACCCTGCCTGAGCTTCCAGTCTGCTGGCCTGGCCTGCACATTTTGGACTTGCCAGGCCCCATAATCATGTGAGCAAATTCTTCAACTCAAATAACTCTGTGTGAATAGATATAGATATATAGCTATCTCATTGGTTCTGTTTCTCTGGAGAACCCTAAATAATAACACATAGATCCCAAACATCATTTATATTTCATCACAATCCTAGATTAAAAATATCCAAAAGTTCTACTCTGCTTCCCAGTACTTGCCTAGTGTAAATTACAGTGTTAGGTTCCCCAGATTTCCCGTTCAGTTCCTCTAAGGACTCTTCTGGGCAGTCAGCTGAGAACTAGAGCTCCTAATTGCATTACGGTGATAGTTTGCAGGTGACATTTCTAATATTCCCGTTTTAAGAGGGGCAGATTTATGAGTCACCTTGGGTGGCATAGTAATTTCGCAGCTGTGCAATGTTTGTAAGGAACTGACAGTCCCTCATGAACCACAGTAACCCAGCTTGGCAGGAACCCAGTGCCTATTTATGGCTTGAAACACAGGGGAAGAGGTCACGGGAGGTGGTTCTCTCTTCTGGAATTGAGTCAGACAGATGATAACACTCCAGGTCAGAGTTAACACAAAGTCTTATTTACTGCAACATGTTCTCTGAATGACTTCCTGGGAGCCTAACTGAACTACTACAAATCCTGTGTTGATATCCAACGTTTAGTCATTTAGAAAAAGAGGAAAGAGCTGAAGAAGGTCAATAATAAAAAAGAGGACTTTAAAATAGAGGAAATAAACAAGGCAATGACCAAGTGTAGTTAGTCCAGTGATGGTGGAAATACAAACCCGGAACAACCGCCCTGCTAGGTTAGGGACTCTATTCACATGTGTCAGACTTTTCACACGGTAGCAGTCACCATTTATAGCTCGTTTCTTAAGGACAAATTCTTGTGCTAATCATTCTTGTCTCTCCTGCATCTATTCAGTACCTAGTACATAGCAGGAGCTTAAAAAATGTTCACTGAGCAAATAAACTAGTAGGTACATAAAGCCCTTCACAGATACGTAGTGAGAGAATTCAGCCAGAATACTTTTTCTTCCTATCACTGAGCTTAGCAAGCACAGCATGACCCAGCACCTGAGAATATTTCTTTCTAAACTAGCCTTAATACAGACGTGCAGTTTATAGGTTCTTGAAATCTTTTAGACAAGAGTCTTTATAATTACGTTTGTGTGTATATATTAGCTTGCTAGGGCTGCCATAACAAAGTACCATAGACTGGGTGGCTTTACACAACAGAAATGTATTTTCTCACATCCCTGGTAGCTAGAAGTCTGTGGTCAATGTATTGGAGGGGCTGGTTTCTTCTGAGACCTCTGTCTTTGGCTTATAGATGGCCATCTTGTCTGCCTTCTCACGGTTTCCCCTTTGTATCTGTGTCCTGATCTCATCTTCTTAAAAGGACACCAGTCCTATTGGATTAGAGCCTGCCTTAATGACCTCATTTAATTTAATTATCTCTTTAAAGGTCCTGTCTCCAAATATAGTCACATTCTGAGGTACTAGGGCTTAGGAATTCGACATACAAATTTTGGGGGAACACAAATACACATACATACACATGTAAGATACACACAATATATGTGTAAATATTTTCCCAGCTTTAAGGTCAGAAAGGGAATATCTTTGCATCTATTCTATCTTGATTCTTTTCTCTGATTGCATACTTAGAACCCCTCTTCACGTGTGAAGGAAGACAAACTATGAGACACGTTCTATCTTTCCTCTAACTAATAAATAAGCTACCTTCAGACTAATTAATTTTCATTCATTTAATTTTCATTCTCAGTTCTCAATTTTCTTGAGATAAATTTTCATTTATCCTAAATTTTTATATCCCCTTTTAGAATTCTTGAAAGCTGAAAGAAACAGGAAAACAAGAGCCTAGCAGTGGCCCACAAAAAAGTTGTTAGACCCTGAACTCCTCGAGAACTGGCTGGGTCTTGTATCTGTGTATTGCCAGCAGGTGCTACGTTACCTGGCTTATAATGGTTGTTTTAAAGATATATGGCTAAAAATGATATATGCAGGAAAATGCACCTCATGCCAGCTTCCTATATTCATGTTCCAGAATCATATTTGACCCCTAAGCAGTATTACCATATGCTGACTTATGTTGGGCCCATTGCACCCTTAACTTTTAAAAACATATTTATGTATAACTAGTTATTCTTGGTGTTTCAACAGATCTGTGTTTGCAGCCATTTAAGTTAAAAGAAGAGAAGGCTGTAGAATATTATCTACACATAAACAAAAGCCAAATGGCATCAACCTGTGAGATGGCATTGTCCCTTCGGGTATGAACTCCACTGAAATATACACTAGCAGCAACTCACGGAGCTGTCCTGAGGCCCCACTGCTGGGAGAGCGTACGCAGGAGTCACACGCACCAGTCACACAGCCTGGCATCTGACCTCGCCTTCGCCCTGGCCAAAGAGGCAGCAGCAAGAGGCAAATATGGAAACTTGGTTAATCTTCAGCATTCTTCTTGTCTAATACCATCCAGGCACTCCTGTGATGAGCCAGTAAGCCACTGATAAGAAGAACCTGTTGCTGAAAATCTTGAAAATGTAATGTCTAACAGTCTGTATCTGACCTGTGGCTGATTATTTGACTCTGATCCTTGAATGCATGGTTCTGATCTGGTTAACTTCTTGCCTTCTGGCTCTGGGCCCAGACTACATATACTCTAGTCCTTCTTATGACCTGGTTATTTATCTGCAATGGGGTGGGAAACAAGCAATAACGACTACAGCACAGTGACGAATTAGCAAGCTTCCTACCTATTCATTCAAAACAGAATGTAAAGAAAACAGAAAACTAAACTTATCCTACACATGGAGACTGAATAATCTTTTTATCATTTTATTTTTTAGAGAGAGTCTTGCTCTTGCTCTGTCACCCTGGCTAGAGTACAGTGGCGTCATCACAGCTCACTGCAACCTCCAACTCCTGTGCTCAAGCGATCCTCCTGCCTCAGCCTCCCCAGCAGCTGGGAGTATAGGCTCGCGCCACCACACCCAGCTCAGTTTTTCTATTTTTTGGTAGAGGCGGGGGGTCTTACTCATGCTGAGGCTGGTCTCAAACTCCTGAGCTCAAGCAATCCTACTGCCTCGGCCACCCAGAGCGGTAGGATTATAGGTATGAGCCACCATGCCCGGCTGAGACTGAGGAATCTTGATTGGTTGATACGTGGATGGGCCACAACTTAGCTTCTTGATAAATTTCATTATCAACTGTCAAATCAGCTATAACCTAATAATTCTGTCCTGCTGTTGAACATCAATGGGCAAGTCCTGGAATGCCACCCCCAAGCACTCACTAACATTGCCCTACAGCTTCACGCCGTTAGATGGAGTTAAAAGCGTGATGTGATGGGCACTGAACTTGGAGTCATAAGGACCAAAGTTTGAATCTCAGCTCCACAGTAGCTGCATCCTCCAAGCAAGTTACTGAGCCTGCTTTTTCAGTTTATCAAATCAAAATACCAGCAACTAACCCCTTGAAGCAGTGGTCCCCAACCTTTTTGGCACTAGGGACCAGTTTCATGGAAGACAATTTTTCCACAGATAGCAATAGGCCGGAGGCAGGGGGGTGGTTTCAGGATGATTCAAGCTCATTATTGTCAAACCTCTCTGCTAATGATAATCTGTATTTGCAGCTACTCCCCAGAGCTAGCATCACTGCCTCAGCTCCTCCTCAGATCATGAGGCATTAGATTCTCATAAGGAACATGCAACCTAGATTCCTCACATGCACAATTTACAGTAGGGCTCACACCCCTATGAGAATCTAATGCCACCACTGATCTAACAGGAGGCGGAGCTCAGGCAGTGATGTGAGCGATGGAGAGTGGTTCAAAATACAGATGAAGCTTCGCTCACTCTCCTGCTGCTCACTCCTGCTGTGCAGTCCAGTTCTAACAGGCCACGGACCAGTACTGGTCTGAAGCCCAGGGTTTGGGGACCGCAGCCTTAAAGAAGTGCTATGAGGATTAAATAAGGATTCATTCCATCCATTAGCCAACATATATTTATCAAGGGCATATTAAAAGCCAGGCACAGTTCTAGGATCTAGGGATACAGCTGTGAACCTCACTGGTGGGACTTATAAGTTAGTGGGGGTGGGGGGATGGACAATAAATGAATGAGCAAATAAATGAATAGGGCACAGGGAGATGAGGTCAATCACGTGGCCCTATATCCCTCAGGGCTTTGTAGCTAATGAATGGATGTTTGGGTTTTGTTCTCCCATAGGAAGTAGTTGGATGATTTCAGCAGAAGAATGATATGAGCATATGTGAGTTTTAGGGGAGCACTCTGGCTGCTATGTTGAAAAAGACCAATAGACAAGACTGGAAGTAGGGAGCCCAGCAAGGAGGCCATTCAGGCGTGGGGAGCGTGCAGACTCGAGGCCACACGTGGCCCTCCAGATCCCCAAGTGCAGCCCCTCGACCAAATCCAATCTGTGAAGTTTAGATTCAGTCAAAAGGCCACACTCAAGGATCCAAAAGGCCACATGTGGTAGGGAGAAGCAGATGGGATCAGCATTTTTTTTTTTTTTAGGTGGAACCACTAGAATTTGCTAATAGATTAGAAGTAGGTATGAGATAAAGCACATGGTACATAGTGTTACTCAGTACATGTTGATCTGGGGGTCCTACAGGAAGGCGTCCTTCTCAAGAACCCAGATCTAAAGGAGTCAGATTACACCCAGGCATAAACTCTAAAACCGGGACACAATGGCTCATAACCAAGATCCGCAGTGTCACCTTAATAAAACAGCCTGGTACCACTGCCAACAAGACAAAATGAGGCCTCAAAAGTTTTAATATAGCTAAAGAAGGGATGTGTCAGCCAAATGGGGGGTTTCCTAGATGCAGAAACATAATATAAAAAGAAAATTATAGAGGCAGAAGCTGACTGCACCTTTCCAAATGCCATCCAGAGTATAGGAACCTTTGCCAAGCGATTTCAATTATTATGGCTCCATTGGCAGGGCTGTCTCTATTGTAGGGATTGACATAGGGAATTACAGCCAACTGACTTCAAGTATTCTGAACCCTTGGCAAGATAAGCCTTATTGTGGAGATGGATGCTGATTGCTTGGTAAGCATGGCAGGCAGTAATAAGGGAAATCTGGCTATTGCCATCGCAAGAGTCCAGCAAATGGCAATTAACAGGAGAGAAGTCATCAAATTGAGAAATCATTGTTCCTTGGCTCAGGTGAAAGAACTGTGATCAAACATAGGTCCTCTCTTCTACTGAAGCCTGATCTGTATTACTTATCACCTTTAAATTAAAGGCCAATAACACTTGTCATGCATAGACATGTTTGGATAAGAAAACACTATAATAAATTTTTTCAACCTTAGTGCTACCTAGTGAAGAACTTAATGGATTGTTTTCAATGACTGAAATGCCAACATTAAATTTTGTTAGCTTTTGCATAATTCAGTTGAAAAGAAAATTGTTCTTTGAAAATGGTATCCTATTGACTGATCATAGAAAATTCTTATTGTTTGTTAATGCATAAGATTTATCAAGTTTTGGAACCATTCAAATGGATATTGCAAATGATTGCAACGTGCAGTTTTGCCAATACTTTAGGTACATTGACAAAAATAATTCTAAAATAGATGACACTCTTCTTGCCCTCTTAAGCAAAGGACTCTGAAGATAGCTCTTAGTGACTCAGAACCATGACTATGAACATCAGTAATCATGATGCCCTCAGGAACCACTGACTTCCATGGAGGGACATGTCCCTGAATTAAGTGGACACTCTCCACGACAAAATATGACAGTTTTCTTTAGTCCCTCCATAGGAAGCAACTACTTTCTTTCTTTTTCTTTTTTTTTTTTTTGAGACAGAGTCTCGCTGTTGCCTGGGCTAGAGTGCCATGGCATCAGCCTAGATCATGGCAACCTCAAACTCCTAGATCAAGCAATCCTTCTGCCTCAGCTTCCCGAGTAGCTGAGACTACAGGCATGTGCTAATTTTTTCTATATCTTTTTAGTACCCAGCTAATTTCTTTCTTTTAGTAGAGATGTGAGTCTTGCTCAGGCTGGTCTTGAACTCCTGAGCTCAAACAATCTGCCCGCCTCGGCCTCCCAGAGTGCTAGGATTACAGGCATGAGCCACCGTGCCAGGCCTACTCTCCCTTTTGACTGCTGTTGGTATATCTGACTTTGCAAAGTGCTATGGACAGAATTCATATGTTGAATCCCTAACTCAATGTGATGGTATTTGGAAGTGGGGCTTTTGGAGGATAATTAGGGTTAGATGAGGTCATGAGGGTGAGGCTCTCATGATGGGATTAGTGCCGTTGTAGGAAGAGACATTCGAGAGCTTGCTCTTGCTCTCTCTCCATGTGCACACTCTGAGGAAAGACCATTCAAGAAGAGGCCATCTGCAAGACAAGAAGAGAGCCCTCACCAGGAACCCGAATAGACCAGCACCTTGATCTTGGACTTCTAACCTCCAGAACTATGATAAATAAATTTCTGTCGTTTAAGTCACCCAGTCTACAGTGTTTTGTTATGGCAGCCTGAGCTGACTAGACACAGGGCAACCATATTTCCATTTCTGATTCATTGCTTCTAATCTCCTGTTAACTGCTTGATCAAATTTTGTTTGAACATCTGAATATGATCCATGGGTGCTATTTCATTTATTTTGACTGCTTAGGTATCTTCATTACCTACTTTCAAACTCCAAGTTAAATTTTGGCACCTGGACGTTCAGTATTTACATTTGTTTTCTAGGCTGCTAATAACTAAAAACTGTTTGACAAAATTAACAGTGCAAGCCATAATTGTTTTTTGGGGGGGGGGTTGGTTTTTTAATTTAAGGAAAAAGGGAAAAGCATTCAATTATCCTTCACATCTGAGTTAAGAAAAGAATCTTAAAGCCCTCTCAAATTCAAAGAGAAAAGAATTCCTTTTGAGAAATCATGATGATATTCTGACTTTTAGCATTTTTCTTGTGAATAATTGAAAGATTGGGGGAGGAAAACAAATAGAAAATGCAGGTGCTAGCATTTATTTTGTCTTCATGAATAGAGTTAAGATGGTATTTTTAGATGCTAGCCTTTCCTCAGAGTTTGAGTGTATTTGAGAGCAAGGGAGGATAGTTGCTAATGAAACCTCTAGAATAATAAAAGCAATTAGTATGCAGTTCACACCAAACATATTATTACTGTGCTGGGGTGACAAGATAAGCATAAACTGCAAAAGACTATTATTCTTAGAGTAAATAATGTAACTTCCGACCGGTTTTAATATTTGTTCTAGGTAGGGAAAGCTAGAAGCTTGTGGGTGTCTCCCAGAGCTCTTTTGCTATGATTTTTAGAAGATGACTTAACAATGAGTGACTAGGATGCTTAACAGAATGGGGTCAAAGAAAACCTGATGGGAAGCCTGCTTAGGAGATGAAATTTTAAGATTATCAATTGCTAATAGGGCCATGAAGAGACCAAAAAAATGTACTTTGTGAGTAATGACTTATTTCGTGTATATTTTATGCCACGTATATATTATGAGGATTCCAGGATGTGGAAGAGGAGAGGAAATGGAGCTTAGTTATAAAGCAAATAAAGAGACCATTTACTGATTTCAACTTCCACCTTTGGAGCAGAGCCAAGCACGTCATGTGGGTAATATATATAATGAATACAAACAATCTATGGGCCAGGTGCCAGAGCTTTAGGAGTGGCAATCAAAATATAAAAAATAAAAAAAGCAATAGAGAAAGTAAATGACTCTCCCTTATCTGTCTTATAAGCACAAGGTTCCTATGTAGTGCAGTTAGGTGTCTACTATCCCTCCCTCCAGCAAATTTTATAACCTGGCCAAGCATAGTAGCTCAGACACAGCAGGGCAGCTAACAAATATTTGTGCAAGAAATAGCTGCATTTGTGAGACAGTTTACTAAGCACTCTCACTTAAGTTATTCTTAATACAATAGCCTTCTAAAAGAAATTGCACTATTCTTCCTAATTTATAGACGAGGAAGGCAAAACTCTTCTCTGCCCAAGATCAAACAGCTAAAAAGGATCAAAGAGAGGTCTCCAACTCAGATCTGTCTCCAAATTCAATGCTCTTTCCACTGACTGTATGAAGACAATATACACCAAAGTGAAAGGCATGTTGATCCCATAGCCTTGGCTTGAGCACAGCTTGGCAACACAATAAAAATTAGCTTCAGAGTAACAATCTACATACAAATTATTGATATCACACTATATTTTCCATTTCCTAACTTATTGCAGATACCTCAGTCCAACCAAAAGAATAGGGACATCTTGGCTTAGAAAGAACATCTCATCATACACCCCCCATCACACACCCTTATTCACTGGAAAAACAGGTACTTGTTCACATGTTTTTTTGACTATCATTCATTGCACAGTTGTCTGTGAGCAGCATCTAAAAAGACAGCTTGTTTGCCATGAATGACAGGGTAATTTCTAGTGAAGCTCAAGCTTATGGCCCAGCAAGACCAAATGTGTTGAGTGAGATTGAAAATGCCACCACATCAAACAATCTTAAAGGTTTTTCAAAGTTTAAAGACTTTACAAAGCGTGTGTGGGAATCACCAAGTTACTCTCATCTATGCTGGTAGCTTAAATTGGAAATAATTTCAAAGCTACTTTTACATGGAGATTCTGAACAAAGGTCCAGAAATTTCTTATTTCAATTCTTTGATCCTATCTTCCACCTGGAGTATTTTCTATTCTGTTCTACCAGACATTCTTTATAGCAACTTACCTCACCTCCACCAAAAGGTCATGAGTATTTCAGTAACTCCCTTTATGGAGTTACTTTAACCTTCTCATTTAAATAATTAAGTTTGACACTTAACATGTAGTCATCTGTAATTTCTTCATACACAGATGCCTTTTATTTCTCATCATGATAGTACCCTCCCTGAGGATGAAGACTATGTACTGGACACTTCATACTATAGCAAAACCCTATAGACAGACAGAGTAACTGCACTAGGTCTTTAAAAGAGTGGGAATTTAGAAGGAACTGATTCCGCAGTGATAGAAGAGTTGAGAAGCCAAATGGAGCACAGCAACCCATAAGTCAGCAACAGTAGAAATCCTCTACCGCTCTTAGGGGTGAGGAAGATAATAGGAAGAATGGGGTCACCACAACTCAGAAGGCAGGGCCTTCCAGTGAGAGCCAGGGTCATGCAGGAGACAGAGCTTCTGTCACAGACACCATAGGAAGCAAAAATAGAGGTGAGAATACCTTGACTTCTCTTCCCTACTCTTGCTCTACAACTTTCTTTTTTTTTGAGACAGAGTCTCACTCTGTTGCCCTGGCTAGAGTGCCGTGGCATCAGCCTCACTCACAGCAACCTCAAACTCCTGGGCTCAGGCGATCCTTCTGCCTCAGCCTCCCAAGTAGCTGGGACTACAGGCATGTGCCACCATGCCCGGCTAATTTTTTCTATATTTTAGTTGGCCAATTAATTTCTTTCTATTTTTAGTAGAGATGGGGTCTCGCTCTTTCTCAGGCTGGTTTCGAACTCCTGAGCTCAAATGATCTGCCCACCTCGGCCTCCCAGAGTGCTAGGATTACAGGCGTGAGCCACCGCGCCCGGCCATGCTCTACAACTTTCTACCAGCGCTTCCTTTTGGAATCCAAAGAATGAGAAAGCCTCTATTTGTGACATACATCAGAGAAGAAAAGAAACAAGGAATAGATATGAAAATAAACAAGCAGTTTACAGAAATGGTGGTCAATAAAGTCT
Organism: Cheirogaleus medius; assembly: GCA_008086735.1. Taxonomy (NCBI): domain Eukaryota; kingdom Metazoa; phylum Chordata; class Mammalia; order Primates; family Cheirogaleidae; genus Cheirogaleus; species Cheirogaleus medius. Next base: position 53,630,647 of record VBSM01003204.1, on the reverse strand, counting down.
CACTGGTAGATACAGGAATCAGTGAACCCCCACTTAATCACTGTATATTACAATTCAACTTTCTCTTTAAAATTGATGAGTATAAAAGACTGCAGAATGCGAGACTATTTAGGAAATGTGTATAATAGGCTTTTGCTCCTAGTAATGGTAGATCAGGAGATTTAAACCAATTCTCTGGCTGAAGCTAAGATACACACACTTACACTCACACACATGCACACACACACATTCTGCTCGATGGCGTTGGTGAGCTGGCATGATAGTAAAGATCTAATGTTTGAGTTTTTCCTCTGGGGTCAATTACCAATTCAGGAAGAGGCAGCCAAAGGGGTAAGTAGCACTTTTGGCAGTCTCACAGGGATAAAGTCGCAAATGTTGGGTTCTTGGGCTTGGTAAGAGACACCCTAACATTGGAGAACCAGAAGTAGACGGGCTCTTGCAGGAACTTCAGCTCAGCTTTGAATCGTCTTCATCCCTGAAATTGGGTTATGGTGATTTCAGATGCAAGAGCTGATGGACACTGAGGAGAAGACATAAATCTTCCCTGTAGGAAGAAATAATCATAGGCAATAAATTATATAAATGATTTTTCAATACAATTTCTGAAACTTAATAAAGGAATAGCAAGAAGACAAGAATAAAAGCCAACAGAAACAACATATAATGGAGACCCACAGTGGATCCAGATATTGGACTTATCAGGCATTAGGCATTAAATAATGCTCTTAAAATAACTATGGTTGCTAAATATTGATAATTGCCGAAACTGGGTGATGGGGCTTTGTGGGTTCATATACTTTTCTCTATACTTCAGTATATATCATAATTTTTTATAAGAAAAAATAAAAAAGTCTCTGAACCAATCCAAAGACAATCTTAGTTGGCTCTTTTTTTTATTGTCTCACTGAATACCACTGCCTGAATACCACTGAATACCATTGCCTGGAGAAACACCATATCATCTCTCTGACATTCATTGGAATGGCATGAATAGCAAAGAAACCTAGACAACATAAAAACAAAACTATGTATACTCTTCCAAGGAAATAAAAGAAATTCAGCTCAGAATAGAAATAATTTTTAAAGAACATATCAGATTAGAAAAGGACTAAGTCAAAATTTTACAATTTAAAAATACAATAAGCAAAATTAAGACATCAATGCATCAGTTTAGAGCAATTTACACACAGCTGAAGAGAGACTTAATAAACTAGAACTAGTAGACGAGATCAGAAAAAAACAACCTCAGATTGAAGCATAAAGAGACAAAAAGTTGTAAAATATTTTTAAAAGAGGGTGAGAGGATAGAGAAAATAATGAGAAGCTCTAAGGTACTTACGAAATCCAGGAGAGAAAAGAGAGAAAGAATGAGACTAAAGGAATAGTTGAAGAATAGCTGGAAAATTTTCAAAGTGATGAAAAACAACAAATCTTGGGTTCAAGAAATTCTGTGAACTCCAACCACAATAAGGAATAACTTTAAAGATAAGTTTAAATTATCTATTTAATTAATTAAATTGCTTCCAAAGAAGCAATGACACCAACAGCCATCTTCTCAAAACATAAAAATAAAAGCCAGATGTTAATGGAATGGTTTCTTCAAAGTATTTACCTTTTCAGAAGAGGAAGGAGTGATTGGGAAGATATAAAAGAAGGACTTCTGGGCTGCTGTCAATGTTTTCCTTCTTGACCTGGAGTTGATTTTGTAGTAACTTATTGAACTAGATATTGATATGTTTTATGTACTATTCTGTATGCTTATAATAATTCACAACTTTAAAAAACAGATTGTGGTAGAAAGAATTCTGATTATTCAATAATAATACCTATCTCTCATACTGCCCTAGCTCTATTTGAAAGCAAGCTTTATTGTATTGTAAAAATTTTAGACTACAGAAGGAAAAGGCTAAATATTTGAAGAAAAGAAGTTTCAGGAATCCTGGGTTTATAATTAAAGCTAGCCTAACTTCACCTTTCCTATTTATGATCCTAATGAAGCCTGGCTGTAATGAATGAATAATATGCTAACCACAAAAAATCATATCAATAATATGTTAAACATGCTTCTAAAGTGTTTAACTGAGATGTTTGAAAGCCATTTTTCTCCAAGACCTTAAATATCCACCATCCACTCTTTTGTATTATTCATTTGTCAAAATTTAATAAACAAAGGGAAAAGACTAGGTCTTTAAACATTATCCCAAATGTAAAGGACCATTAATTGTGCTATCTTAGATAATTTGCTGTTCTCTATAATAAAATTTGTATGCTCTCAAAATTACAGGAGTGTAAATGGACTGGCACCATTCATTGCCGTAGTGGTAAGGTTGTATCCGTGCCACTTGTCACACTCTCCAGGGTTGCCATGAAAACAGGAAGAGAGGCTAACTGCACACAGTAAGAGTTTTAATTGACAAGTACCTGACCATTACAGCAATTTCCACTTCCAGGAGCATCCCAGCTGACATTGTTATAGAGTAGCATAACTGAAAAGAGTAAGACTAATTGGAGCAATTAATTAAAAGCACACAATTAGCTTCCATGGCAGACTTTTTTTTTTTTACTTCTTTTCCTCATTGCTTGAGGCCTGTGCGGGTT
>VBSM01003204.1:53601746-53627949 GCA_008086735.1 Cheirogaleus medius | reverse complement strand
CAACACACATAACCTAAACATTTGTACCTCCATAATATGCTGAAATAAAAAAAAAAACCATCTAAAAATCTCTAAGCTAAACCTTTGAAATAGGTAAAGCTTGTGATGATTATACAGAGGTAAGATATTAAATTTACCTTTATTTTGCAATTTGATTCGACACTTAGCTATGGTAGCAATGACTGAACATTTGATATATTTCTCTTTAGCCTCAAACATATTTGCATTTTCTTGGCCAACCCTCAGTCGAATGCACATAAATCTAACTCCTTGTGTTCAGTAAATATGTGCATCACATAGCCTATCAAAAATTTATGATGCTTCAGTGATTGATGCAAAATGGCAAAAGATTTTAATTGTTTTATATACACAAGTCTTCAAGCTCACTGTAACAAAACCAATTAAGGCACTGGCATAACAGGTGGCAGCACAGAATAAATATATGTAACCTCAAATTACATTCATTACCAAAACTGTTTCAATCATTAAGGGTGAGAGAAATCGTGTCAAAATCAGAGTAGTACAATGGTATTTAGATGGCAAGAGGTACTGATAGACTGCCTTAGATACCAGCCTCCCTACCTTCCCAAGATTTAAAGGAAAGAAATCCATAAGAAACAGTGGCAGGTAGGAAGAAAATAACCATATGTGCGTTTGGGGGTCCCCAATGCAAAGCTGAAAGCTTAGAGAAGTTGTTATAGACAATCGCCCCTCCCCCATTTGTTTCTATTTGAATTAAGCCTAAATATCTTTAGGCAAGAAGCAAGTTGACCTACTAGCATAGTAAGGCAGAAACATAATCAGAGACAGACAACAAGAAGCAATGACTTTCCCCAGTTCTTAGCCCAGTTCTGGTCCAAGTCTGACCATTGCCATAGGGAAAAGACAATAAAAAGAAGATAAAGTGGCTGTCCCTTGTCCCATTTAGGAACAATCTTGGCCTTTATAATTTAGCCTTTACATGGAATAAATAGGAAACAGCAAGCTACACTCAATGGGGCTAAATATGATATTGACTAATATTCGAGTGAAACAGGAATGCTTTCAGCTGGAAGAAACAGAAAACCCATCTAACATTGACTTAATTAAGGGTGTGCTTTCTTCACGTAAGAAGTCTGCATGTGGCTAATGGTTAGTGTAGTTCAGCAGCTCAAAGACAGGAGAGCCTGTGTCTCCACCATTCTCTTCATCTTTCTCTAAACTCTGTTGTCTCATGGTTGCGAGATGACCACCAAAGTTCAGGTATCACATCTGAATTCAAGACTAGAAGTTAGAGAAGGGGGTTCCAGTATGTCTGTGCCTTTATTTAGAACATGAACCTATTCCCCAAAGCCCTCAGCAGAATTTAGTTTACATTTAACTGGACAGATTTTGTCGTATCATGATTCTTGGCTGCAAGAGAGTATGGGGAGTGTTTGGAGAGTTGCACAAGGGAGTTCTTCTCCCTCTTGGGAAGAGGCAAGGTGTGGGCCTAAGCGCAAGATAGAAATAAAGACATGAGAACCTTTAGGAAGATCTCATAGAGAATATCTGGCTTCAGATTGTGAGGTCAGATCACGAGAGGAGAGAAGGCATCAGTCCTGTTCCTTATTTCACACAATAGGAAAATATTTCAAGAAAGAGCAGAACAATACAACGTCATCTTACACTAAACGGATGAGCAGAAAGAACCTCCCTGGACTAACTCAATCAAAAACAGGATCAGGAACACACCTGGAACTTCACTGAACCTTCATCAAAATTGGCAGGCCAAAGTTGCAGCCTTTTATAGTCTTCTTTAATATTTTGATCTACCAAACAACAAATAAGATGTGGGGAAAATAATGCCAACTAAGACACAGAAGAAACCCTTGCATTTGACAATGCATGTTCTCATGTTGAAAATGCCTAAATAAATGAAATATTTGATAATCAATTGAATAGTGGTGAGAAAGGCAAGAAAATTGAAATTCACTACTTCCCAAAGAATTTCAGATATAAAACTTAGAGGAAATACAAGAAAAGTAGGAAAGGTTCTGCAAAGCTTTTCTAAAATCTAATTGGTAAGATGGTAAGGTGTGGGGGGGATGCTATTTGGGTTCAGGAATGGTCTTATTTTTTCTAAGAATATGGAAATCCAGTTTTTTTGATACCAAAAGAGTACTGAAGTAGAATATTTTTCATTGACCCAATTAGCAAAGTGGTTGTGACCCTTTTCTATCAACTAGGCTTATTTGGGAGCCTTTCAAGTTACAAATGCCTTGTTCCCTCAACTCTTCAGAAATTCTGATTTAATTGATTCGGGGTAGAGCCCTGGCATAGGCTTGTTTATTTGTTTGTTGCTCCTGTGTAGAGCCCTGGCATAGGCTTGTTTATTTGTTTGTTGCTCCTGTGTTGATTCCAAAGAGAAGCCAGAGGTAAGAACCACTGGATGAAAAAAGTAACAGCCGATGGCATTGAAGATGCAGTGATGTTGGAACACACATAAACACTAATGAGTGAAAATTAGCATCATCTGTCTAAAATGCAAGTTGGCACTATCTCATATGCCTACAGAAATTGATTCCCTTTCTAAGAATATATTCTAAGGAAATGGGCAGAGAATCACTGGTTAAGATTCTGAAACATTCACTTCTACATCACTTATTAGTAAAAATATCCAATAACAACAGTACAATTAAATAGCCTGACATATTTGTATTAAATTGTTTCAAAAAAATTGAAAAATGAGGAGCCATTAATGAAGCTTATATAAAAGAAGGATAAATGTGAATATATTATGGTATGATTCAAATTATGTGAAAAACATACACATACAAAAAAGAAAGCAAGTACATTATAGTATTAACAGCAAAGTATTAACAGCACTCTCACAGTAGAATTACATATTAGTAATATCCATTTTTATACTTTTATATAATTTTCAAATAATATATATGCACATGTTAATTTTACAATCAGAAAACAAACATTGATTTCCAAAGCCTTTGGTTGTAGCATTTGTGCGTCTCTCACTTATTTAGAAAACCCTAGTCTGATTGCTGCCACGTAACTGTGAATAGGGACTTCCGGTTTGAAGAAAAATGTAGGTTTTCATCATTAAATGATCAGGTTAGTCAGGGAAGAAGTACTCAAAATATATGTTTTTAAAGTTTCCATAGCTCCTTTATGAAATTAGCTCTTTTATTTTATGTAAATTGAAATTAGCTCTTTTATTTTATGTAAAATATAATTTAGTCTCCAAAAATATAATTTTCAAAAGAATACAAATGTACACAGTCAGTATATATAACAAAATTAGTCCAATTTTCTATGCTATTGCTGCCAAAGATGTTGACCTTCTAGGAGAATTTTAACCAAAAATGTTTCTTAATATGTTAAATATACTAAACAATCCATGATACAATAAATGGTATTGGAAAGCTGTAGATATTCTTTTATAAAGATATTCTCCCAGACCTGTATAATTTCTTTTTTCTCTCCTCATTCTATACATTTCCATTTGTCCCAGTGATCTTCCCCCCAAAAAGAGAGCTAGTTTACTTCCCCTCTGAACGGTAATAATTACAGCATTTACACTTGCAATATTTAGTTTTGCTTCATGGCAAGCTCCTGGCTGAGCCAAGCACACTGCAGTGCTGGTTTCCAATTTTACATTCCCTGGGGAAACAGCTGGCTTCATGTTGTGGTTATTGAGTTAATTGCTGTTTTGATCATTTGAGGTAATGACTTATATAACCCTCTAATTTAAAGCATCTCAGCAAAATGTACATGGACTCCGTTGGGAATGGACAAGAGTCCAGTTTGAGTCACTATGCTACAGAAAAAGATGGAAGAGGAAAGCCTCCATCTCCATGACACATTGGCTTAGGTGTTAGGATGAGGACCTGACCACTGCTGGCTCTGTAGGGTGAGAGCCTCCTGCTATTTGCTTATCAGCCTTTTGGAAGGACTATTCAAGTCATGAAGCTTGACTATGCTAGAGGGAAGGGGTGAGTAGTTATCATCGGACACAGAGAAATCTTACAGCTTATATGGATCAGGCTCAGCCTAATTAGTGCATGAAAGAAGCCAGACTAAGAGCCAGTGTGATTAGAGAGTCTACAATTGTTAAGGGCAAAAAACAATAGGCTATAGATTGTATCCCAAGGAGGCCTAGCAAAGGAGCTAAATGTAAATGAGCTCCGTAAAACCTATAAAACAGGCAGTTTGTCTCTGGGCACTTCTCACTTGCTCTCCATGCTGGCTTTTCCCCAGCACCAACTCCAGATCCTGTTTTTGGTTTCAAACAATCGTCAGCTAATTCCCACTAAATTAGCAAAGGGGCTGGTTGGCAACACCCCAAGTGGCCATTCCCGAGACTCAGGTCTATTTACATGTTGGAGGGAGAGGAGAGGGTGAGGGAGAGAAGTCCAGAAAAGAGAACCCACTAGCCACCTTGCAGGACCAGCAGCTCCCCTCCCCACAGCCCATTCAAGACCTGCTCCTACGAAGGGGCCTCTCATCATACCGTCATCATCCCAGGGCAGTAGCGGGGAGATGGGGACTGTGCTAGAATGAAAGGGACCTAGAGATGACCTGCAATTTCACTTAAATTAAAATGAGCAAATCAAGACAGTACTGTCTTCCCAGAAAAGCCACTGACTGATCATCTAAACTACAAACAGTTTACCCTGCCTCCATCTCAACTCTGCCAGCACCCTAGAAATTTAGCAGGGATTCAAGACTTTGATCCTTGAGAAAACAGTAATGACCATGTTATAATAAACAATTATTGAATATTCACTATGCTTCAGGGACTGTGTTACAACTGCAAATGAACTTGGGCACATTACTGGCATCATCATCAATTCCCAGATGCAGAAACAACCTTGGAAAGGTGGAAGGTTTTGTCCTAGGTGACACAGCAAGAGTGGGTGGAGCCAAGATCAAACCCAGGAAGCCTGGTGACAGGGCTGTGTTGGAAACCATCATAGGAGGAGGAGGAGGAGAAGAGGGAGAAGGAGAGGAGGCAGAAGAACAGTAATTGTGAGTCAGCCACACCTGAGCACCAAATCTATGCCAACTCCTTTGCTAAGCACTTTTCACACACTACCTCTGTCTACCATAACCACCTATGATTGGTTTGTTTCATCAATCCCTATTTTACACACACAAAAAAACCTGAGGACCAAAGAAATTAAATGACTCACCTAAGGTCCCCCAGCTGATAAACGCTGGAGCTAGCATTAGCATCCAGACGGATGCTGCAGTGACATCTGACCCAATATTCTTGCTGCTGCCAGGAAGAGGCACTTATTGAGCAATCTGGCTGGAAATCTAAACTTTGAGCATCTTCTAGTTTCTAGGAGGATGAGGACCATTTTCATTTTGATCTTGCTTTGTTTCATGTTTTAAGTATGATTTCCTTAAAAGTCATGAAAAGGGGACAGGTAAGAGGGTCTTCAAACACTGTGACTTAACCTTGAATAGAGATGGCTCGGCAGCACAAACAGTGGGCCTATGCCTCTTCCTCACAGACCACAAGTTTAATCACTAGGGGGGTTATAAGACCAATGATGGCTACAAATGGAATATGTAAAAATAGACAGTTGTTCTTTAGTAGTATCATCTTTGTATACCCTGAATCAAGATTTTTTTCCCCCAGAGCAAATACCATCTACAGCATAAGTCCTGAATTTCAGATGCCTGTTGAAGTCTATTACCCACCATATTATTTCGGTGATATTTGATGAAAGTGAGAGGGGATGATGAAAATTTTGTCAGGCTTTAAACAAGGCTGATCAATATTTTCCATTTCCCCATTTATGTGTCACTACAATTCACTAGCTAAGAGGACAAGTTAACGGGATACAGCATAGGAGAGAAAGTCAAGCAGATCTGTAAGTCAAGGCAAAGAGAGAATGAAAAAATTAATGGAAAGACGCTGAAGGAAGAAAGACTAGAAGCAGGAAAACAATAAGCAGTTCATAAAGAAGCTTGAAATTAACCACTGCAAATATAATGAAGGTGGTGGAGCCAGTCTAGCCAGGACTAGAGGAGGTAACCCACACACACCCAGCATCATCAACCTCATTCTCTGAGTCACTGTCAACGATTCCTGGAACCCTGGAAAGCAAGGACTTCAGGTCCCAGGTTCAACATCAAGAAAAGACCTTGGAAGGAGAGACCTTGGAACTGTGGCCAATTTCAACATCACTCCTGCGAAGATCTGTTGTGGTAGGCAATAGGTCACCCATTAGAGTTGATGTTGACATCTCAGGCTTCAGACTCCCTGGCACTGCTAAGATTTGGTGTCTTGTTTCCTGGGTGCCCTAAGCTTACCCCCAAGGACCTGAGAATTGTCAGTAATAGAATAAAGCTATGAAGATCTAGAGGTAAAGTCAAATTTTATCCAGGTGGCTAACCAGCGCCTATCTACCTTCCATCTTGCCCTGATGGGTTAGGATGAGGAGACTGTATTAGAGCTCATTGATTAGTTTCTTTAACTAAATGAAGCAGAGCTTGGGGATGCTATGGATTTAAGAACAACAAAGTCAAACCATCACACAGCCAGAGAATCAACAAACACCCCTGAGGGCAAGGCTAGAAATGTAAACATAAATATCCATAACAACAAAGAGAACAATAAAGGGTGAGAACAGAAATGCTGAAGACCCAAGTCAGATTTCATGGAAGGGAAAGGAGAATTAGAAGCATTCACTAAGTCTTCTAAAGTCTCCAATATTTGATTCTTCCTCACAAGTTTACTCCATGGCACAACGAATCTGCTTATTTTTTCATACAACTTGGGTGAGAGTGGATGCTTATTAAATTCGCTTCTGGGCGATCCACAGTCCCCATTTAGCACACAGCCCCCATCAACACTTAATGAACTAATGACCCAACAAAGCCAGGGACAGCCTTTTGGGAAGCTCCTGGTGACACAGCTGGACAAAGAAGGGCCACAAGGTGACTCTTTTAGCCTCATGAGCCACTTGATAGGGGTTACGTCTAAGAAGAGCAAGAGGAAGAGAATGGGGCCTGAGCATCAAAAAGGACTTTAATTGTGTTTGTAATGTTTTATTAAAAAAAATAAAGTAGGGAGTTAAAATGTTAATTACAAATTTTGCATGGTTTTGCTATATTGTTTTAACATATCAAAATAAAAACAAGAAACCAGAAAAATGATGAGACTGAGGGAGAACAAGGGAGGAGGCAAGAGAGAGGGGTAGGACTAGGGGGAAAATGAGAGGAGGGTGGGAGGAAGGGAACTTCCGTGTTGAAAGGCTCTCTGAGGCTATTAGTGATCCCCATGGTAAAGTGACACAGAAACCCAGCTCTCTCAGAGGCTGTAAGTGCCCACACTAAGGGATGAGTGAAGACAAAGTTCTAGAAGCTATAAATATGACAGAAATCCTTAGGATCCAGGGAAAGGCCTAGAGAAGTCCTTCTAGAAATAGCACTACCCAGAGTGTCCGAAGGAGATAAAAGAATTATAGTCGGCAGGTAAATTCCACTGATGTTCCCAAAATTCCAGGGACTTTCAGCATCTGAACCCCTGGTCACCATCTAACCTCCCATCAGACACTTTAAATTCTTGATATAGTCCACCATGGAAGTGTTTCTCTGGCTTTAAACTAGAAGCCAATGGTGGCGGGGGGAAGAATTCACTTTACAGTTAAATTCTAGTAGGAAATTGACTTTTTGTATGATGGGATACATATACTGCATTTACATTTTCTGAAATCCAAGTATGGGCAGTAAACGAACATACCACCTGGTGGTACCCTACCTGTTATGCCGGAAACACAAAAATCCATTCCCTTTTGACATAAGAAAAAAAGGATTTTTTTTTTCCTTATAAAACTTTTATATCCAGTAGTAAAACTAGCAGCTTATAAAAGCTGCATTGTTGGAGAGAAGAAGAAAAATTTCCAAATATGTATTGATTGTTTCCTTTCATTAACTGAATACTGGGTAATAAAGGAGGCTTCATAACTACCGGCAGAAGACATCCTCTCATTAATCCCAGCTGTTTAATTAAATCATTTGGAAGTTTCTAATTTCATTATGTCTTTTCAGATACTTACATTTGTTTATCGGGAAGGGAAGATTTCAGATGGTTAAACTTGCATTTGGTTAACTTTCTTCCAAAGAAATAATCTCTTACTACAGAAAGGGATTGTCTGAGACAACCTACTGACAGGTTCCCTCCCAATACTTTTCAAGGCTGTCATAGAACAAAGCCATCATACACAGTGGGGCTGGCTTCTATAAGCCACATATGACAAAAAAGAAAAAAGATTAGCCTCCTCATATGACACACACACTTCAGTCCCTCGAGAAGGTAGAGTTTTACCAGAGCATCTGGCCAGCAGAAAACTACCACGATTTAAGAAAATGCATTTACCCATCCATTCTGGAACAGAAGATAATTCGAAGTAACAAAGGAACAAGTGACACATTTCAAAGCAATACAATAAAGGGACAAACAAATCGGTATAAGGTCAAAAAAAGCAATATCAGAATTTAGAGGTCATTCAAGACACGCCTTCAGTGAATTTGTGGTCATATTTAAGCATCAGAAATGTTTTATTTCTGGGAGGGAGAAACACAACATTTAACAAAGACAGCAGTAGATTTTTAAGAAGTGTTTGCATATAGGGACTAGTTTGAATGTAAACACTTGTGTCTCCCTCTACAAATAATAGATTACTTATGCTTCTCCCCTTTCCCTGGGGGGGAGGGGAAGAAAGTTCTTGACCATGGGAAAAAAGTGATTTCTGGAAAGTTACTTTTAAAAGAGAAAAAACTTGCCAAATAGTACCATCATATCATCATGACTCAACTAGTGCTCTATTTTTACCTCTTTTTATGAAAGGGCAGACCTTACACATACTTACATTTTTTAAAAATTGCAGGAGGTGCATTTGTTCCATCTTGAGATACACATGAAATCGAATCCCCAATCCCACATTCAATGGGACGCCCCAAGAGGTGATTACCTTTTCATGGTCATTTCCCCTTCTCAATTTCTCCCACATTCAGGTCTCACCTCCCGCAACCCCTCTGGTCCCTTTATTGATTGAGTCCTGATCCATTGAAACAGTCTCTTTTCCTAATTTCCCTAAAGCATCACTTACTTATGACATGGGGGTATGTAACACACTGTACGGAAGGCCTGAAGCCACAGTGAGAATTATATCATAGCACCTCACACACCCCAATAATATAATATACAATAACTTACTATATGCTGCTTAGTAGAGGGAGAAATAATATAAAATTGTATGCATATTCTGATTGTGTTAACATTACCTGTAAGGAGTAAAAAAAGGAAATATACAAAACTGAATAGCAGTCATCTTGAGGTAATAAAATTAACATTCATTTTTCTTCCTTCTCCCTTCCCCGCAAATTTTCTACATTCTCTTTGATGCACTTGCCTCTCTACATGTACAAGTGGGTGGCCTTCTCTTTAGGCTCCCACACCTGTGGGCTCCCTTTTTACATTTATAATGGAATTCCATCTCTGCCCAGCTCAGTGGACGTTTCAAGACTGTGGCTGTACACTCTCGAATCTGCTGAGAAGAACTACATTCCAGGTACTCATCGGAGATGACCTCTAACTCTGTGTGGCTCAATAGTTTACAAAAGTTCAGTTGAAAATGAATCACGTAAGTGGAAGATTGCCTGGAGGTTATTTCTTTTCCTTCATAGAATTATACTTTGGCAAAATGCCCACAACGAGGGACGCTATACAAAGCAGTCCTACACAATTCAGTGGTAGTCACTGTGGGGCATTGAGGAACTTGGTGGTAGAGCTCAAAGTATCCTTTTTATGAGTAACTGTGAGAAAACATACTTCTGTTCTCAGTGCCAGGGACAACTGAGCTCCTCCTAAGAAACTTCATTTCTTAAAATCATGTAACCAACTGGAATTTTCCTCTTTGCCCTGGTGACTGGGAAGCCCAGAGCCAAATTTTTATTACACAGGCACGCATTTTCTATACCTAACTTTGCCATATTTCTCTTTCCCCTTAGTCCTCATTTATTTTGTATTCTTATTTTTTTAATTGTCTTAACATCTTTATGAAATAAGATAGCCATAAGAAAAACACTTGCCTTACTGTTATAAAGGAAACAGTGTTTTATCATTGCCCATGGAATGATGGAGGTGTATGATAAGAACTTCCTTTCAATATTCAATGAAAACCACACCCAGCACAGCACCCTCTTTGGCAAAAGTACACTGATAAAGGAAAAGAAAGATATTTCTCCAACCTTCAGTATTTTCTCTAAGAATCCTGGGCTGTTTTCCATAAGAAAGCTGGATCTTTTTAAGAAGTTCTAAGCTGGCAAAATGTTTTCATTAAATACATTCAAACAGTTTTCTCTACGGTTTGTCCCAGGAAAATGTGTGTGCATGAGAGTGCCTGATGGCTTGTTTTGCATCAACATAAGTACACATTCATATTCACCTTTTAGGAAACGAATGGAGACCAAGAAGAATCAAATGAATTTTTATTCCAGGGCCCTTCCACACAGAGCAGTAGTAGGTTCTAACTCTGCTTAGCTGGGGATAAGTCAACATGAGATAGTGAATTTGTAATTCCATGGCAGAGCTGGCATAGACCTCCTTTTGTATAAAGGTTGTTGTGTGATCATCGTACTGCCTAAGCTAGAGATCCCTTGGACCTCCGTATGAAGTATTAAGAGCAAATACTCGTGACTATTAAGGGTCAGAGAGAAGGTGTTTGCTTTCATGTTTAAAACATTCCATGCAATATGATCCACAGCTGGCTTATTTTCTCCCTAAATTACTTTCTAGAAAAACTCCCATCCTTTTTTGCTGAAATAGAGCTGTACCTTGTCACAAGGTTGTTCTGTGTAGCCTCGATGACTGTATTCCCATAAGCGACAACAATTAAATGGAGTAAGTTCTTACCATGTGCCTGAAACCATACAAAGCTCTTTACTAAAGATCTTGCTATCCTTCACCACCAACCTTCAAGATAGGTGCTGTGGTGTGAATGTTTGTATCCCCCAAAATTCATATGTTGAATCCTAATCACCTAAGTGATGACATTAGAAGGTGGGCATCCAGATTAGTGCCCTTGTAAGAGGCCCACGGGAGCTTATCTGCTCCTTCTGCCATGTGAGGACACACAGAGGACACAATCTATAAGAAACAGGCCCTCACCAGACACTGAATCTGCAGGTGCCTTGATCTTGCTCTTCCTAGCTCCAGAACGGTGTAGATGACAGAAACCCAGATCTATCCAACTCCCAAATATATACTCTTAAACATGACATGATTGGGACTCTATTTGTCCAGAAAGGCAAAAAGTTTCAATTTTCTTTCCGTGGCTTGTCCACTCCAATAGATCTAAGAAATCCTAGGTTCTTCCTCACAGGCAAAGGGCCTGTTAGTCCTGCTTTCTCCCAGTTAGACCCTGGATCCAGAGCTCAGACATGCCCAGAAGACCATAATAGCTTCCAACAGAAGACAGTTGCCTTAGAAAACAAGCATCCCATGAAATCTAGCATCCTATGACGTTCAAAAAGGTTTTCCATTGGCTTCCTTCACTGGAAGGTATGGTCACCTCCAGCTACGTCCAGAGCAGTTTGGGTGAGGCTGAGCCTCTACGCTAGCATTTCTTAATGACAATGTTAGTACCCCCAGAGTGTGTCTTGGAAATAGGAAAACACAGTTTAGTTGTCACAATGACTGAAGGTGTGTTGCTGGCTTTTAGTGGGCAGGGCCAGGATTCTAGACATCCTACACATCAAGAAAAATGGTCTACATGACTCATATGGAAAGATGTTCCACTAGGCATTAAGGGTATCCCCCCCTATTTATAATTATCTGAGCAAAGGTCCTGATTTTGTTTCATATGTAAGCACAAATTATTTTTTACAGCTTTAATATAACTAAATTTACCAGGAATATAGCTACTATGTCCAATAAAGGGAAGATTATTATTTATTTTCCTTGGAACATCACCAATTGTGGCTTACCATTTCAGAAAATCATGTCATTAACAGCTACACCACTTGTGACATGACAGTCTGCAATTCACGACACCTGTATCAGTCGGCATGTGGGGCTGCCACATTTGCAGAGGTTCTGTTAAAACGTGTGCAATATCTGACTCCTGTATGTCGTCTTCTAGTGTTGTTGGGTCATATTTCTTTATTACAAATTATTTTCCATTCATGTTTCCTTTATATTATATTCAGGACATTATTTTTATTTTGTGGTAGATTATATATATATGTATAGCTTATGTTTGATTTTCATTTCAGAACAGGGAAAAGGCATTTCAAGATATTTCTTATGTGAAGAGGCAACATAGTGTTGAGAACCACTCTATTTTCCCACCAAACAGACTGCAAACCCCTGACTAGGCGACACGGATCTTCAGGTAAAAAGGAGGAGGGTTCTCCACTTAGTGTTATCTCAGCAGAGGGTGCCCCATGCCAAGTGACTTGGGCTCCCACCTGCCATCTTCTTAGATTTGCATGCCCAAGCCATCTGTTCAAGGCAGAATCCTTTGATTTTTGGAACAAGGCAAGATCCAGTGCCATTGCTAACACCCAGCCCCACTCTTTCTACCCCCAGAGCAATTGTAATACAGAGACATTTTTATACTCCTAAGGTACTGGATCACTCAGCCCACCCTGAAGGTTTCTGTAACCTGAAATTACAAGGAGAGGGATGGAGAGATCTTGGTCCCTTCCTTCCTAGGAGGGCCACTGGAATACTTATGCAAGTGTATTTACCTCTATCCTCCTCTATTCCCTACAATTTTAAATTCGGAATCTCAACATATTGTCATAGCAAAAACATCACTGGACACTCTCCCCAAACCACTGACAATTACTTATATATCCATTCTCTGTTTGGAGCCAGAAGAAATGTTGTAGAGGCAAGAGGTAGGGCAAGGATCACCTCCTTTCCCCGGTTGAAGAAAGTGAGGCTCAGAGAAGGTTAGGGACCCTATCAAGGACACAGAGCTCGGGAATGGCAGAGTCTGGATGAAAACCTCAGCTTTTGAATCCGAATGCCAGCACAGTTTACACCATATGAAGGTGATGAGATGGAAAATTTTGCAAAGCCATCTCTGAGTCAAACAAGCTCCTTCTACCACACCACTTAGAAGATCTATATTTTCTTTCTTAAGCAAGGTAATTAGAGTCACCCTCTAGACAAGCAGAGAGGATACTGCTTACAATTGAGATAGCATTTTTAACCAATATGGGCCAGAAATCCTTCTAACATATGTACACAACTCACGCACACTCACACACAAAATCCCACCTGTTATTAATACTTGCTCAGCTACTTATTAATAGGAATGCCTAGGCAATTTAAAATCTTATCTAGGGGCTGCAAATTTCATACTGGAATTATCAACCACCGCAAGCTTATTAGCCCCTTCAGTCCTGAATTCCAAGGTCCTACAGAGCCTGGGGAAAAGCCAGAAATTTCAAGAGCTTAGTTTAGTATGTCTTCCTCATCACAATAGGAGAGCTAAGGTCTCTTCTAGCTCAGGAATCCCATGTTGCTTTGACAAGGACCATGCTTCCTTTCCCTTATCAGACACTGGGCATCTCATCTCCTCTGAAGGTGCCTCAGAACCCCTCTGAGGGCAGCTCTGGCAAAATAGCCCTCTTGAGCATCTCTCGGAGCTAACCCCGATCCAGATCTGAGAGCCACATATAGCTCTGTAAGGGAGAGTGGCTTTGGGATTCTGAGACCTGGAGCCCTGGTCCTTGCTACTCCCACGGGGAGCATCTCTAGGCTGCACGCATGGGACAGTCATGGGTGCACCCCACGCCTACCCATCAGAGTTCATATGGTAAGACTGGTGGGTGTTCTCCATTATCCATATCAATGAACAAGTACCACGGAATCACATTCAGTGGTTAAAATTACACACAGTGGAACCTTACTGTTAACTTCTCTCCATGAAACAACTTTAGTACAAGATAGGTGCCTCTCATACCTGGCCCAAGACTCTCTGCTACCTCGTTACACAGGGATTCCAGTACGAAGCGTCACTTCTATGAGAGGTTCATGCTATGTGCTCCAAAGGACAGAACTTTATCAAGGCTTTAAACATTTTGGGTGTGAGTTCTGGTTCCAGCAGGAATTTCAGTGGGTTATAGAAGACACAGTAAGTATAGGCTGGGTGCAGATTACCCTCATTAGTCACTTAAAAGGCCCTTTAGGTGTATGCATGCTGTGGGCGCCATGGTTGTGCTCTCAAACATCACAGGAATGTCAATGCAGTTGAAGGAAACCTTAAAAATAATGAAAGTAATGCAAAGTTACATAGCAAATAAATGGTAAAGTTTCTGTAAACCTCAACCTTCCTGAATATGATTACATGCATACAATGACAAAAATTTCACAGACCCACTCCCACCTGATACTAGAGTTCAAGATCAAAGGTAAGTTTAAGAAAACATATGACTGCAGCAGGTATTTCTAGGCAGGAAAAGAGACAAGCTTACAGAGATAGGTGAGGGCAGGGGGTTCCAAGTGGCCACACTAAGCATTTGTTTAGCTTCCAGAAAGACAGACACTGAAAATTTCTCAGCAAGAATAATGTGTACAAGAAGAAAAGCTGAGAAGATGAATTTGGCAGTGAAATTTTAAATAGATGCCACAAAACATCACAGTCTCTTATTGAATCCAAATAAATCAAAGATTTCCACCATATCCTCAAGAAGATTTTTTTAAAAAATTAACTAGAGAATTATTTGGGGAGAAAAATACAAAGAGCCCTCCCAAAATCCAGATAACCACATGAGAGCCACAGTCAACTTGCTGCTTTGGTTGTAAACCCAAACATGCACACTGCCAAGTCTAGATACAGGACAAGTATTTATAGCTGAGCAAGATTTCAATGGCCAGTAGCATTTCCTACCAGAAATACTTTGGTGATTATGAAAATAAAGATTCTGATGATTACCAGAGTCTGGGGGAGGTAGCAGGAGAGATAATGGGGAGTTATTGAGCAAAGGGAATAAAGTTTCAGATAGACAGGAGGAATAGGTTTTGAGATCTATGCACAACAGGGTGACCACAGTCAATAATAATGTACTGTATATTTCAAAATAACTAACAATAAATTTCAAATGTCTCACCATAAAACATGATAGGTAAGTGAGGTGATAGATATATTAATTAGCTTTAAACATGCCACATTATGTACATATATCAAAACATCACCTCATACCCCATAAATATATATAATTATGATTTGTCAGTCAAAAATAATATTAACAATAAATTTTAAAATAAAAAAGAAAAAATACAGAAAAAGAAAAGAAAGATTTTAATAAAAGAGCTATTCTATCTGGCAGCATGTTACATCTATTAGTAGAAATAAACTGAAGACAGTTCATAAAGCAGAGGAAATGGGAAGACAATTTGAGCTGATAAATAGTTCCTGTTTTCACCTTCAATTTCCAAATAATCCTTGTTGCAATATTTCCAATAATTCCTCCAGCGAATTGTCTCCTGAAATGAACTTGATTTGAGGAAATGATATTAGGTATACAAGGCACAGTTCTATTTCTCTTTTTATCCTATAAACTTTCTTCCATGGGCAGGGCCTACTGAGAGTCTTTAAGAAAACTGAAGAGAAGGCAGGGCAGGGATCGGTGGAAAGGGTGGGAATTAAAATAGGAGAAAATAAGCAACTTTGGTGGATGTGATTAAAATGTCTTCGCAAAGACAGAAAAAGGAGATATAACTATTGTCATTATAACTACTGCTTTATTTTTCCTTCAATTTATTAAAATTTCCTTCAAGTGATTAGAATTTCTAACCACTGCACTTGCTACAAGATCCTAATCAAAACAACAGAGAGAAAAAGGATGTTTTTATTTCTCCTTTGGATCTTCTAAGACTCCAGGTTTTACCTGGTGATCCAATTTGGTGCTAAGTCATGATAACACAGATACTACTTAATATCTCTTGTTTTGTTCTCATTTTATTTTTCCCTTGCTCCACAAACAGATATTAGATGAAGGCCAATTTTAAAAGTGGCCATTTGGGAGAAAAGAATAAGAAACTGTAAAAATGTACAGTGTGCCTTTTTAAAGCATGAGACATAGAGTTCATCAAGAGATCTCACTTAACTTCATCTAGCTGCATTAAGTATCAATGCCATTCTTCTGCATGTGAGGCTTAGAACTCAATCAAGGCACACTTCACATAACCTCAGTGGGGACACTGATCTGTGCTTGAGCTTCTGCAAACTGCTGAAAGGGATCATTCTCCTCAGAGTCAGTCCAGAGCCTCCTCCCAGGGAGCACTGATGTCATGTTTGCAGAGTTCTTTGAACCTACTCAGAAGAAAGGCATTCTTCTCATACCATGTAAGACATAGCGACCATTTTTTTGTTGTTGTTTCACATTTAGAAATCTGCCTCTCTAGCCAGGCAAGGTCTATGAAGTCACTACAAAAGGAAGAAGAGATCTTCTATGATCTTCATAGATTTTTTGTTGAGTATCTGAGCAGTCTTTATGCCAGCCAACTCTTTCTCAATCTCCTCTCTGTTGTTTCTTGAAGTTCTTGACAAAGGGAGGAAGGAAGAAATGTAAAGAAAGAAAACTAAACAATGATCCATCCTCCTTGGAATGAGTATTCTCTGGAAGGTATCCTCTTGGAGTTCACCCAGGGAACTGATTAAAAGATCTCTTCCCATATTCCAATTCAATTTCACAAACATGGTAGGCCCTACAAGTATTTAAACCATAATTTTTGCTTTCTAGATACTTCTTTTAGCAGGAAAGATGTAAGTTTTGATTGCAAAGAGGGATACTGGTGATATTGTGGTGTTATGGCTAAGAATGTAAAAGGCAAATATTAGAGTCAATAACAGTCTCAAGTATGTCTCATTCCCCAAGATCTCCCATCCCAATCCCAATATTCCCCCTTCCATCTCTATCGACAGTGAGACCTCTGATCTGTTCTTCCAAATGACCTCCCATTATCTTCTTCCCAAAGCAAATCAGGTCAATTTTTGAACAAGGTCTCATTTGGGTCATTGTCTTTCCATCAATTGTCTTTCAATTTGGGTCAATAACCATGAACCATCTTTCAACTCTATAAGGAAATTTCCCTCACATGCAAGGATTGTCATTCAGAAAAACAATGAGACCTAAAAATTACTGTCATAAACATGCCTTCTAAGAGAGTTCAATTTCTCTTGGGGTGGGAGGAAATAGAATTCCAATATACCAGGTCTTAAATGTGCTCCCACGGTGGTTTAGCAAAACAACCACAGCCTGCACCTTGTTATCCTATGAGACGAACAGCTGAAAATCACTATTCCTTTATGTTCAAAAACATATTTTCTCTCCCACACAACTCATCCAGGGCTCCTTTAAGATTTCAGCAGCGGAAGCCCCAGCTCCTGCTAAAAGAGCTTCTCCAATTACAATGGAAGCTCCTTAACTCTTTGATCTGTCTATCCATTTATTCCAGACTTCTGACTCTAGGAATCATTAAGTGGTCTTTCCTCTTTTAGATGGCAAACTCTGTCATGCCTCATAATTGAGTGGGCACTCGATAAATGAATGCTATAGTGCTCTAAGAAATAATACACTTCCTATTGGCAGCAAATCCAAGAGTAACTTCCTTAGAAGAAAGGACTGTCAATTACCACTTAAACAAGCCTAAGTTTTGGCTCCCGCAGAAAAGGCAAACAAAACAATAAGGACTCACTCCCCAAGAGCAGCCACATCACTATCTGGTTGCTGCCCTCCAGTCACTTGGCATGCTGCTGGTCCCACAGAAGGTGCTCAACAAGACCTTGTTGCTAGATTGATTTGTAAGGGCATGAGATTGGTCTGGCTCTGCCCAGCTTCTGACCTCCCATGGTCCTTGGCTCTCTTACAGCTGAAATATCTAGCTGCATGTGAGATACTGGGCCAGGAGCAGGATGTACAAAGCAAGGACTGGGAGGCTGTTCCAGAACACAAGCAGAAGCATTGCATTTGTTTCTTCTGCAACAGCCACCATAAAGTCCCTGTCCCCTAAGGGTGCAGACTCATTCAAACCTTACTACAGGGCTTTCCTTCTACACGATCTGGGGGCCAGAGCATCAGGCTTGACAACAAGTGATTCACAATCAGAATGCACATCAGACTCACCAGGGACGATTAAAAATGCTCACACCCAGTCCCCACTCCCAGACACTGTTATTTCAATTGGCCGGGAGTGGAGCAGTTCTGGTGTTGATAGTCTTCAAAGCTCTCTAGGAGATTTTAATATGTAGTTAGGGTCGAGAAACACAGCCTTACATCGTTTAAATCCTGGGCCCACACCTGAAATGTTTTTGCCTCTCTTTTATAGTGGAGCTACTGATTATCATCATCATCACAAATTTAATAATAACAGGAAACAATTACTGAGCATGTATTACATGCCAGGCACTGTTTATGTGCTCTATTTGTACGAATACATTGAATCCTCATAAGTGGGTGCTTTTGTTATCCCCATTTTTCAGGTGAAAAAGCTGAGGTATAAAGAGAGGTTAAATAATTTGCCTGGGAGTTTATAGCTAGTAAGTGCCAGAGCTAGGCTTTGAACCCAGAAAGGCTGGCTGCAGCACCCACTCTCTTAAACATTAACCAACACTTCCCGGATGCATTTATTCATTGCACAAAGGCTTTCAGGTACCACATGGATGCCCTCTGGATCCCACATAGAAACAATCACCTTCTCAGGTAGTCATATTTCTAAATACCCATATCCACTCCCATCATCTCTTGATCAGCAACCTTCAATGGTTCAGGTATGGTTGCTCATGCCTATATTCCCTGCACTTTGGGAGGCCGAGGCAGGAGGATTACCTGAGGTCAGGAGTTCACAACTAGCCTGGGCAGCATTGTGGGACTTTATCTCTACAAAAAGTAAGAAATATTATTAAAATAGCCAGGTGTGGTGGCATGCACCTATAATCCCAGCTACTGGGGAAGCTGAGGGCTTGAGCCCAGGAATTTGAGGTTACGATAAACTATGATCAGGTCACTGCACTCCAGTGTGGGTAAGAGAGCAAGACCCTGTGTCTAAAAAAAAAGAAAAAAAGAAAAAGATAAAGAACAAACAAACAAACAAAACTTCAATGGCTTGCTAAATGCTTTTGGGATAAAAATCCAAATATACAAATACCTTCCTTAATAGAACTTGCCTATCTCTCTGGCATCTCCTCCCACCATAAGCCATTCTGTTCTCCAACAATTCTGTATTACTTGCAGTTTTAAAATCTACCATATAACACTAACAGCAGACTCAAAACCAGGCCTTCCCTCCATTCTCCAGACAGGGCCATTATCAGCATTAGAACTCCTCCTAAATGTGTTTCTAAAACAATGAGATGCTAGGACAAAACCCTCCCAGAGAGCCAGTCTGGAAGGAGGCATATTTATGCAGAAATGCAGCCCTTCAAGGAGTATGAGCAGCAGGATAATATAAATTTAAACCTCACACATAATCAAAGTAAGAAAACGTTAAATACATCAACTATCTACTTCTACAAAATTCCTAAAAATTCAAAAAATGGAATTATCATGGTGAAATGTTACACACTTAAAGAACTTGCTGCATGACTCATAATTTGCAGATTAAAATTCTTATGTCCTCATGAGGAATCTATGCTTAACTAGCTCAGTAGAAGCCACAATTCCCTCATTTCTATAGAAACTCCTGTTGTGAGAGTGTTTTAAATGCTATAGCACTGTATTCCAAAACCTCCTGTAAATGGCATTTATGACAAATGAGAACAATCACATTTGGAGCCAGAATCATAAGAATTAATTATCAGTTTCCAGAAAGTAAGTGGCCCAGCACCTCATTCCTACATTAACAAAACAAAGGAAACAAAACCCAACACTTTGCAAAATAAAGGACACTAATGAGCTCACAATACAGCCCTATATTGTCCTATATTTACCTACTTCAACTTAAAATGTAAAGTACTTGTGATTTACTTTACATCTCCCAGGTCTGTAAATCTACCCATTGCTTCCTCTGACAGGGCATTCACATCTGTCATTGACTGAACAAAACCTAGTTCATCCTTTCTTTGTCCTGAGATGGACAACTTTCTGTTAGGCCACCCAAGTCCTAAATAATGTCTCTCTACCTTGCCCCATGTAAAAAAGCTCATGCATCACAGAGTCATCTAACTTCTCATAAGTCTAGCCCAGGATGTCTCAGCTGTGGCACCACTGACATTTTGAACTGGATGACTCATTGTTGTAGAGATTGTCCTGTGCCCTGGAGGATGTTCAGCAGCATCCCTGGCCTCTACCCACTAAATGTCAGTGGTATAATACCTCTCCCCCAGGCATGGCGATTAAAAATATCTCAAGACATTGGCAAATGTTCACTGGGGGGTTGGAAGGTGTGGCAAAATTGAGAACCACGAGTCTGGTTTCATACTCGATCCATTTAGGAGTTTCTCTCCAGTCATAAGCCATTTTTACCACATTTGGCCATAGTTTTACTTTCTGAAATTATTCAAAAACAGTTTGCAAAATCATCTTTGGCCTTGGGATTTCAAAAAATGTGTTCTTACTAGATGGTAATCAGGGTTCATTTATAAGAAGTCTACACTCAGCATTTGATTTGAGGTTGAGGTGGGGGTGGGGAGTTGATCTGGCCAGGATGCACAAGAAAGCAGTTGTTCAAGACAGGCCTCACTAATAATGCCTGTATTCCTCTACTGAACACCCTTCAGGAGGGCTTGGGAACGTGTTCTCCACTAGTGGCCACATGTAGAGTCTTTCCCGTTGCTTTACAGTAAGCGCCTCTATCAGTTAGGTAGCAAGTAAAAGAAAGCTCAGTCTAAACTGACTCAAGCAACAAAGGGAATTTATTGGCTCAGATAAGTGAGAAGTCCCATAAAATGGCAGCTTTCAGGACAAGCTGACCTGGGGTCCAGCTCACAACTCTGGGTGCTGTTTCCGATTCCTTCAATTTCCTCTTCCCCATGAGTTGGTTTCCTCTTCACGTTGGCTTTCTTCATGGAGGTAAAATGGCAAGAGCAGTCTGGCCTTGTGTCTACATATCACATTACTTACAAGACAGGACCTTTCTAACCAAGCACAAGCCCCAAGCAAAAGTCCTGAGCCTCACTACAACCGGACTAGGCTGAAACACGTGCCTAGCACTGAAGCATCCAGTTGGAGTGGAGTGGCCAGAAGGAGGCCATACATTGACAGGTAGAGGGAGGCCCCTCAACCAATCACAGTGGTTGAGGAGAAGAGTTATGCCAATGGCTTTAGAACAGTGGTTCTCAAAGTGTGTTCCCTGACCAGTGGCATCAACATCACCTGGAACTTGTTTAAAATGCAAATTCTTGGGCCTTACCCCAGACCTACTGAATCAGAAACTCTGGGGGCGGGGCCTAGCAATCTGTGCTTTAACAAGCCTTCCAGGTGATTCTGATAGAAGCTAAAATTAAGACCGACTGATTTAGACCATCAGGTCTTCCCCAAGAAGCCTAGAAGGAGGTGGATCCTATTCAATCCTCTGAGCTGTCACACAATTAGAAAATGATGGAGGCCTGGGAAGTTACCATCAAAATGTTCCAGAGGGGGACAGCTCATTTCATATCTTACTTTCTATGCTGAGGCTGTAGGGTAGAACACACAATGACCAGTGCAAGTAGCAAGTGGTTTGCAGATTACTTTTGATGCCTAAAAGTCTAAATAAATTTTCTTTCATTTGAAGAAAAGACAATGGCAATCATCAACCTTAACATTTTCTATGGGCCCTAACCCACTCCTTTAGGAGAAATCGGACAAATACATTTATATACATTTGACAGAAGTAAAAGTGCTTCACAACTAACACCTCCTTGAAGAAGGCATTCTCCAAAACAGTTTCATAATCATGACTAATCCTGAGAATCAACTGAAATAGGGTTACATGCACAGATTCCTGGGCTCTACCCTAAACCTGCTGCATCAGGATCTCCAAGGGAGGGTTCTGGGAATCTGTACTTTCAGCAGACATCGCCAGCGACTCATGTAGATTATGCATGTTTGGGAAACACTGTTCAAAGAGATAAAGCTAAAGGACTGAGGAGAGAAGTCTCACAAAAGAATTACATGAACCTTTCTGACTATGCAAATAGTAGCTTCTTCCTCTCCTTTCTTTAATGTACTCTCTCACTACCTGGGCCTCTAATTTTTTCTTTCTCTAGTCTTAGTCTACCACCCTCCCCCTACCCGCAAATAAGTCACTTTTCATACCATTGTCAGAATGATCTTTCTAAAAGAAACTGAATGTCAGGCCTCGGATCAAAATCTGTCACAAGTGCTCGCCATGGTTCATAGGATAAAATCCAAAGCAGTGTTAGCATGACAGCCAAGGCTCCACTTAACCAAGTCCTTGCCTGTCATCTTTTTTACTTTTTTTAGTTTGATTTTTTCCTCACTTCATTCAAATTTTATTTGATTTTTTTTTTAAACACCCACAAAGTGTATAGCATTGTGCTGGCCACTGGAGATACAGTGATCACTGCAAATGTAGCACAGTTTATTTAATGGTCTTCTATTGTTCGACATTCACATTTTCCTAAATATTTTGTTATAATTAACATGTATGTAGTTAGGTCTTTGCAAGCATCCAAGATTATTTCCTGAGGAAGTGAAACCGTGAGTGAAAGAGTAAGTAAAATTGTAAAAGGCTTTGACATATTTTAGCAAATTGGCCTCCAGACAGTTACAAAATAATCTTACAATTGTTTGGTTATTTGAAAACTTGACAACTTTTTTATGTGTCAGGCAAATTACTGATAAAAATGTTGAGCAAGAGAGGGTCAGTGAAATGATTTTGGAGTATGCTAGTAGATCATTCTTCCCCAAATTATATTAGTTTATCAATCTACACGTTGTGGGGACACTTGCCTTTCTTCTTCAGCCTTCCTTCCCACCATTAGTTCACCTGAATCCCACCTTTGAACCATCCTGAACCCCTTGTGATGCCTTGAACACATGCTGCTCCTTTGCCTCTGTTCCCTCTGCTCACCATGGTCCTCCTTCCCTCTTCACCTGGTGTATCAGTCAGGTTAATACCAGGTTATGCTGAGGTAACAAAATCTCAGTAGATGAAGACAACAAAGATTTATTGCTCATTCGCTTAAGTCAGGGGTTGGCAAATTTTTTCTTCGAAGGGCCAGATGGTAAATATTTTAGCCTTTGTGAGCAACATCTAGCCTCTGTTGCATGATCCCTTCTTTGTATTTTATATATAACCCTTTAAAATAAAAAAAAATCATTCCTATTTGTAGGCCATACAAACAGAGGCCACTGGCTAGATTTGGCCCATGGGCCATAGTTTATTATCTCTACTCTATGGGACCACTGCCAAAGACCTGTAGGCAGCAGGGAACTACTCAGATGAACAGCTCTGAATGAATCTAGTCGTTCAGAGACCTGGGCTGATGAAGCAGCCACCTCTTGAACATTTCTTGTCACCATGCACACAAAAAAGAGAGGGTCTCACACTTGCAATTAAATACTTCAGTCTGGAAGTGGCACCCTGTACCTTAGGCTCAAAAATAATTAGCCAAAGTTAGTCTTTCAATCCCACTCAACTATAAGGGGGCCAGGAAGTGCAATCCTACCATATGCCCAGAAGGAAGAATTCAAATTAGTTGGCAAAAGTGATGAGTGTACTCAGTTCAGACACAAACCCTCTGGCAAGCCATTGCTGATACCCTTATCTCATAGCCAAATTAGCTGCTCCTTGTCTGTAATCTTATAGCATCTTGGGCAACTTTTGATCAGTGCTGTATATGGGGTACTGAAATTGCCCACTTATCTGTCTCCCCCACCAGAGGCTGGGCTTCCTCAGATAAGTGCTCTATGTGCCTACTGCCTTGCACAATGCCTGCTACCCAGAGATGCTCAACAAGTGTTGCTTCAACACATACTTGAATGTGGTGGACTGTGGGAGTGAATGGGACCGTGTATGCATTTACCTGAAGGCATCTGGGATCTAGTAGTGTCAACCTCTTTGAGCCCAGTTAATTCAGCCACATCAATATCCACTTATGATCAATGAATCTTTTTAGCTATTGGTTACTTTCTATCTTAATCAAATATATTCTTCCTTATGATCTGTTTCTTCTAATAATCAACACCTTGCAGACAGCTAGTCTTTGAGGCCACAGAGCAATCTGATATTATGTAGGTTGGTTTTGTGTTTATTGTACATGTCAGAAGGCAGGCACAGAGAGGCACAGTGATTTTTCCCAAGTTAACAGCCAATCAGAGATGGACCAAAAGTTATGCTTCCTTTTGATTCAATAAAAAAACTACAGGATTGAACACTGAGCTGCAGCTAAGTTCACTAACAGTTTATTTATATCCTCTGGAGGAGAAACAGAAATCATAACACATGTTTGCCAAAGATAAGTCTTATTATACCATATCAATGTTTAGCTTGTAATGTACATTTATCTCTGAGTAAAATATTAAAATCTAGCCACACAGCTGTTTATTAATGCTATACCTTTACATACTAATTCCATCCATACCCTTTCTTCTTCTGTAAAGTGACACAGATGGCCTTTCAGAACCCCAAGAACATTGATGACATCATGCATCTAAGGTTTTACCATCACATCTCAATGCCTGTTAGATGACTAACACCAGCATGCATCTTCACTACTAAGTGTCATAAAGCAAACTGCAGTTGTTTCACTGTATGTGTGTGGCTGCTGCAGTTTGTATCACCCACATAACCACAGGGTGGGCAAAATAGCATTCAGAACCCCTATCCACGCTTAAGAGTTAAGCCCCTTCATGTTTAGCAGTCACAATCCGGATATCCTCTGGCCCCACCACAATGAATGCTGACTCAGAATTTTCTCTCCTCTCTCCTGGGTATAGTAAGTTCCTAATAAACATCCCATCTGATGGCTAGCCTTGACAAATGCCCAGGAGGATGTAGCTTGGCAGTGCCCACCACTCTTCAGATCACCAATAGAGTCAGAACATGATATTGTTGAAATATGGCAAGTCTGAGTCATTCAAGATAAAAACAATTATATATATGTGTGTGTGTGTGTGTGTAAAATCTGCTTTAAGAAGGCGAAATAGCTCAGTGTACCCTCCCACTCTGCTGAGATGCTTAACAGACCACAGCAGACAATACACTTCTACCAGGGCTAAGTGTGCAAGAAAACTTAAGTACACACAAAGCAAATATAGGCTCAGGAACTGTTAGGCACAAAACAAGATCAATCCTTTCTAGGAGTCTTGCCTGGTGCTTCCTTTTTTCTTTAAGTCTTGTAATTGAACATTACAAAGTATATCAAGGAAAATAAACTTACCGGGTTCCCCTCTCCCAAACAAGAAAAGGTTAAGCTTTTAATTACAGGCCCTCAAACTATCATTTTGTGCAATTAGCAATTAACTATAATCGTTGATGAGAGAATGCAAAGCTGCGCTAGCAATTTACCTCTTCCTCATCCCAGACAGGGTTATTTTAGTCTTGTTCTATTACAGAGGAGAAGCCACAACCACGGGTTCTCCTCTCTCTCTCTCTCTCTCACTCACTCACACACACACTCTCACTTAAAGACACATTTAATTTTTAGCAAAATGGCATCTCAGCGTGCGATTGAGACAGGCATCCCGAACCCCACATCAGAGCAGCCCAAATGTTTGGACCCCCTCCTCTTCATTACTTTTTGGGTGGAGCAAGGAGGCCCGAGGAAGATGCTACCTACCAGCCTCTCTTAGGGGCGCAGGAGAGGGTGGTAGAGAGATGCTTGTTGCCCGGAAGCTGCAAGTGCCCCCCAGCTGCAAGCCCCGTTAGTGGGGAGGCGGTGGCAATAGCCGCGATAGTTGCATCAGCGCTAACTGCTGCTGCTGCATTTACTGTTGGCGCTGCCGGGAGGGTACAGTAATGACTGTAGGGAGCGCACAGCTGCTGCGGCGGCAGGTTCCCTGGATCAGGAAATTAGGACAGGCACCGGGGATTGGAGGCGAGGGCGGTGCGTGAGCCAACCAGCGGCCGCCCCGGGCCCCCGTGCGCCTCGGGCGGACGCGCGGAGCTGCCGGGCCCCTGGAGCAGTCCGGGTGGCGGCGGCCACGGCCACGGCCACTGCCACTCACGCACGCTCACACTCGCACACCCCCGGCGCAGGCACCAGGCGCCCGGCGCGAGAAAGAAGAGCGCGTAGAGGGGAAGGAG
>VBSM01003204.1:53540169-53597161 GCA_008086735.1 Cheirogaleus medius | reverse complement strand
AACGGCTTCTGGGTTGTGGCTGATTTTGCTACCTCAGGGTATCTGGGTGGGCTCCGCTGGCGGGTAGCCAGGCAAGGAAGATGATAAAGCCTGGGTGATAGACAACATTTGCAAGTTACTTCACTTGTTATAACTGAGTATTGCTCCCAAATACTGTGAGTAAACAGGGTTCCTATTTTATTGACTGCCTCTTATCTTTCATTTTCTTAAGAAAGCCTTCCCAAGATCTGAGTTATTAATGGATCTATAGGTTAACTATGTAGGTCGTAGATTGCAGCCAGTCATCTTTGTACATCTGCTTGAAACCACTTGAAGTACCTCTACTGAGCACCTACCATATGGCACCAGGCATGGGGGACACAGTGACCACAGCATCGGTCCCTTCCTTCATGGCATTTAATCTAGTGGGGCAGCCAGACTGGGAAATCAATAATCCAAAGACAGCCTGGAATAGAAGCTCTGAACAGGAGTGAACAGATCTAGTGTTTAAGACTTAATCATAAAGGAGGCAGATAACAGCTGAAGATTGCTGGACTTCTCACTTGCAACATGGGTTATAGCTTATGAAGTTTTCCTAAAATCACCAAGAATTTAACCTTTCATATGACAAAGCCAGAAACTATTTCATCTCTGCAGATGATCTTACAAAAGTGATGTGATTCAAGCAACCGTGCGTTGCTGCCAACATTACCAAAGAGCATTAAAACATGTCAAAAGTAAAATCTGGGTCTGATATATCAAACTCTTAACCTTACCAGTTAGCCACTGCTGTCAGAACTGCTCTACTGACATGGAAATGAGGCCAACATACCCACACTGACACACTCATTCTGATGGACAAGTGTGGAAAGATGCACTGTTTTTAAATGAAAAAGTGCTATAAATATGAGGTGAACATACCCCCATAGGCATAGGGAACAAGAGCCTTTTACAGTCTTTCAAAGTACTCTAGCTAGTAAAACAACTGGTCACACTTGGTTTCAATTTCAGAAAAGCTGGGAAGAATGTTTTGACAGAAGTCTCTACTTCAGACCAGCTTTATTGGTGAACCGATACATCAACTCATACATCCAAGACTACTAACTAGTGCTTAGAGAATCTTTGGATGTCAGGCCCCAGGTCCTGAATGACAAAGAAAAATTGCAGGCCCTGCCTTAGGGGATCTGTGTCTAAAAGTAGAAACAGGTAGCTAAATGCATCACCGTGCATAATGGCTGGGTGACAGGGACCATGAGAAAGTAGCCAGACCATGCCTACCTCTGCCAAAAAAGTCATTGAGCCCCTCCTGTGTAGGGTAAGTGAACAGGGGTAACAGGAGCAAACCGAGACAAAGCAGCCACTCTGGAGGGCAAAGGCATGGGGAGGTGAGGGCATCCTCTTGGAGCTGTTAGCTCAGCCAGTATAACCTGAGCAGGTGGTAGTGGCGGCAGACAGGGAAAAGTCTAAGGAAAATCGGTAGGGAATTTACACTCTAGGATTTACACAATCCTAGAGACAGTGGGAAACTAGGAAGTGACCCCATCCTTGGCAATTCTGGCCATTCTAGGTTGCTTGAATGAATCACCATCTTGATTTGGGCGGAGAATGTGGCAGCCTGGAGGCAAATAAACAAGAGACTTAAATTTAGATTAAGTGAAAGATGAGGACTTGAATATGGTCAGAGCTTGATGGCCAAATGTCAGGGTAGTGGCCAATCTGGGCTCATTTTTGGACTACTGATTTAGAGTAAGTGATGGACAGAGTACAAAGACAGAGTATACGGGGAGGGGAAGACAGATTTAGAAGAACCTCTTTATCGTACATGCCTATTAAGGCATCCAAATAAATTTTGCCTACATAGTGGGCTCAAAGGCTTTGCTCAGGTTGTCACCATTATGTCTGTTGTAAGAGATTGGCATTTATTTCCTATGCCCAGCCAGGGATAGACATGAGGGCATATGGGGGTTAATATTTAATAGTATGTCATAACACCCTGAAAATAGCCACTTCCATTATGGGTAGAATCATGGCTTCTTAACCTTAGTGCAGTGGTTCTCAAAGTATGGTCTAAAACTAGCAGTGTCAAGATTAACTCTTTAGAAATGCAAACTTAGGCCCACTCTTAACTTACTGAATCAGTATCTCTGGGCCAGGCCCCAGCATGATGGATTTTAACAAACCTTTGAGGGGATTCTGATGCATACCTAGAACTTGAGGACAACTGACTTAGTTTACCACCCACAGAAGCCAACTTCCAAGTATATCAGGTAGAGGGCCTTTGCTCTGACTTGACCAGTGTGCCCTAGACAAGAAAACCAAGAGCCATAGTCCTTCTGGAAGAAGACCCACTGAGGAAATTCTAGCAGCATTTTTTTTTTTTTAATTAGAGTGAGGAAAGGAAGGAGGGCTCTATCTCAACAATAAGGCTGTATTATGAGAGTTCATCTTGACAAATGAAAACACCTACTTAATTGGATTAATTGAAGCTGGCTCTTTACCTAAATTCCAAGTCAACAGAATATTCTAGAATCACATAGTCCTGAGTTGGGCCCTCTAGTTTATTTAAATGCTCAGTATCTGGAGCCAGAGTGCCTGGGTTCAAATCCTAGCTCTGTCCAGTGTAATGATCTTGGGCAAGTTACTGTACTTCCCTTCTCTGAACAGGTTTCCTGATCTGAATAATAGTGCCAACCATGTAGGATTGAGAATTTCAAAAGTTAGGAGACATGAAGTCTTAGGGCAGTGCTTGGCCAACAACAAAAAACATCTACTTATTTCTCTATGATTCTTAAGATCATCTCAATCCAATATAAAGGGAAAAACTGTTTGACAATTGTCAACTGTCAAATTCATTTATGTCAGTGATCAGAAGAATCAACCTACATATTTAACAGCATTTAGTGGCCCCCATACTGGTTCTTATAGCGCTTCAGAGGCTGACTTTAAGGCCAGAACACAACCTTTATGCTTGACAGCTCAGAACCTCTCCCTTGGCACCTCTGTTGCGGTACTTTGCCTCTTATGAACTTCCTTCCCCCTAGGAAAACTTCTTTGCTGACTCAGAAATCTGCTTGTCCTAAAAGGAGTTTTAGCCTATGAATAGAAAGATTGGCATTAAAGTGGCAGGCAGTAAAAGTGAACTAGACTAAAAATAAATGCCCTTTGTGGCCCCAGAAGTGCCAAAACAAACAGAGGGAAGAAATTCCAGCAGATGATAACACCTATATGCCCAAGCAATGAGGAAGGACATGAGAGATGTAAGTGCTTGGTCCTGGTGGCCCCAGCAGTGTGGCAGCATGAGCCCCTCTGTGCAGGTTGAAGTACACTCTGAGCCTGATACTCAGCGACATGGTCTCTATTCTGGGCATGCATGTTGGAGCGCTCCTGCCACGGTGCTGCTCAGAGCCCAGCAGGGAAATTTGTAGCCCATCTTGAAGGCTCGATATGTGCTGTAAGGTCTGTGCAGTTTTTTCACTGAAGCTTACATATTGTTCTCCCGTATTAACCCTTGCAGGGACAATTAGACAACAGCAGGCTGACTTCCATATGCATTAAAAACCCTGAGTTTCTTGGAGCCAGTGAACTGCCAACATGTCTGGGTAGCAACGTAAACAATTTAGGTAAGCAAGGCTCCCGGGACATGGGCGCCTTGACGTAAGTTTGCATAGTCTCTGATTCCATCTCTATAAGTGACAGTAAAAGCGAATAATTCTTCGACACTTTGGAAATTCATTTGTTACAAATTTAAATAGCCACATAAGTGAGTAGGCACAAGTGACTTCCAACCCCTTGACCCAAAGGAACAGAAGTACTCATTCTAAATATCACAGCTAGAAGGAAAGCTAGACAGTTTCTTAAAGCAATAGAACCCTTTTCTAATTCTTACACAGAAATCTAATGTTCAAAAGAAAGCCTTCTTGGTTGAGACAGGTAGAACACACAGGGCCCCTGCTCTTATGGCCTTTCCCCCAACTTCATCCACCCCTCTGGCCATAAGCCATTCATGTGAAACCCCATGGCTTTGAGGAACCTGTTAAAAATTGCATTTTACCCCAATTTTTCACCTTTCTGAGCAGGCAGACCCTGGGATAAGTAACTACTGCTTCTACTTCCAAGGTTATTTTTTTGAGGTGTTATCGGCTTTAGCTTTAATCTAAGAATGAAAAAAACCTCAGGTGTAGATGATTTCAAGCTCAACTTGTTCGCTTTATGAAAGTATAATACTGAACCCGAGACTTAACTTTCATGGATGGAAATAGACTACAGGTTCACAATCCTGTAATCCCCAAAGCTTCGGGAACCAAAAGCTCCTTAACTCATTTTGTGCTCTCCATTCTGGAGCTGTGTACAGCAGCAGTCCCGGTTGAGCACTAGAGGTGGAAAGGCAGAACCTTTTTAAAACTTGAACAGAAACCTTAAAAGTGTTGCGGTCAGATATCTGGGCTCTTAGCATTCGATTTAGTGTCTGAGTTCTCCTGCTCTGCAAGAAGCAGAGAATTAAACAAAACTAGGGAGCGTTTTCTGCCCAGTAGCAATCTCTCAAAACAAAGTGCTTAGGAAACTAGGAAACTAAGAGGCATAGCCATAAAGCTTAAGGTCTTTATTTGCCTCTCTTTAAAGGATCCTTTATAAAGCCAGCTTCCTTTCCCACCCCCACCCCGATCTCGCTCTTTTCAGCAAGCGAGATGTTT
The DNA here is from genome assembly GCA_008086735.1 of Cheirogaleus medius. Taxonomy (NCBI): domain Eukaryota; kingdom Metazoa; phylum Chordata; class Mammalia; order Primates; family Cheirogaleidae; genus Cheirogaleus; species Cheirogaleus medius. The sequence continues at coordinate 53,592,491 of VBSM01003204.1, read as the reverse complement.
CAGCAGTACATTGTACTCCTAACGCCAGTTGCTCCTCTGATGGAGTGTCAGAGCCTGAGCTGGCAAAACACAGCTTTATGACAATCTGGCAGAAGCTTGGGTGAGGTGGAAATATCAGGGATAAGAAAAGGTAGAAATAAAACTCCTTTTTGTCTTAGGATATTTTCATAGTAGAAAATGCTATATCTGTCCTGAACCTACTCAATATAGACTCTTGAGGCAGAGTTGCCAGGATTTTAATACAATTTATTACTGTTGATAGCTTGTATGCTACAGCTAAATCCAGAGAGCCTCTTCAAGGTGATAGGGGACTAAGTATGAGCCTCAGGAAGCTGTATGCCCATATTTAGTCCCAGGCCAGTTTGGGTGTTTATAAAATCTGCAGCTTCAAAACTTATATTGAAGGAGGTCTTCTTTCAGGTACCTAACCCTGAAGTGAAAAACCATCATTGGAATCTATGTTTAGGTCCCCATCCAAGTCCGATTATAAGTTTCCAGTTTTGACTATGTAGATATCACTGTTTTTGTCTCGTTTTGACTTAACAACTTTTGGTAACTAAAACCTTTAAAAAATTCAGAGCCGTTCAGCCTTTACTGTATCCTAACTGAAACCTATTTTTCCCCAAGTATATTTATACCTATGTTCTCTGACTACAAATTGTTCTTTTCTGCTTTTTCTAATAAAGTACCTAAAAAGAAGATTCTTACCACTCTCACCATCCTCAAAAGTAGTAAGGTTATAGAACTACAGCAAATGGCCCCTAGAACATGTCCCCCCAGCACTGAGAATATGGAGACTATATTGAGAATCCAGTGGTTGTGGGATGGGGGAAGGAAGCAGCTAGGTACCTCATACTGGATTTAGCAGCATAAAAATGAACAGGTGATGCTTCCTGACAACAATCTCTTCCGTCCTCTTGTTCCCCTTCTAAATCCTTAGTATCTTACAACCAATAAAATATTGGTAAGTGGAACGAATAAGTATTATGAAATGTAGGTAAGAAGTGTCATTCAACCATACTGCTTTGTAGATGGGTCCCGGTTTAACTAGACTCTTAAGAACAGAGCGGTATTAATAGACACAGTTTTTAAAGCAAAGTATTTAATATGTAAGAATGTAACCACACCCATACGTAATCTTGACTTGGGCCAAATTTTGATCTCCCAGCGAATTAGTCACAAAGCACAGAATGCTCCCAGACAGCAGGGAGTAGCTGATACTAAGGAGACCAACTAGAGTATTGTGAGCATAACACAAGAGTTCCAGTCTGTGCTTGTCACTGTAGTATCAGTTCTTATGCCAGCATGCCACAGCTGCAAATGCTGAAAGGTGGCAGGAAATCGGAAGGCTTTCTGCTTGGAAACCTTTCCTAAGTAATTTGCATGAACTATTTGATTCCACTGGTTTTCTCAAATATTTGCAGCATATTTGCTTTAAGTGACCAGATCTGTAACCTTTTTTTAGATATTGCATCCTCCAAAAGGACAGAACTGCTAATGATAGGAATCACCTGCATATTAGTCGTCCCATGCCAGGCAAAAAACTAAGTACCTACTTACAAGTCTTAGTTCATACCATTATATAAATTAAGTATCGGTACATTCAGCGTAGAAAAAATGAGGTTCAGAGAAATTGAATCCAGGTCTGTGGCACTACCTCACTTTCCTTTTCTCTCATCACTAAATTAGAAATGATCTCCCTTTGCCTCTTAACTATACTTTCTTGTTACTTTTATCTTATCTTAGAGCTGTTTTGTAAACACGTGTGTTTTGCAATTAGACCTCAGTTTCTAAGATGAGGAACCATATATTAAACCTCTGTTTTTACCCTCTTCTTGCTGCCCTTTCTAAATCTCCTTTACTTTGCTTATAATAGGAACATTATTCATGAATAATAGTATGGATGTGGGCAAGAAATGCCATTAAAGGATTAGGATTTGGCTGTGCGATTGTAGCCACACAAATGGTTTAAACAGATGAGAGAAATGAGCCCAGGGGCAGATGTGATGCCCTGCGGTGTCTGGACAATCCAGGTTCCTTCTGTCTTGGTCTGGCTCCATTTGCCCAAGATCACTATTCCAGCCCCCATGCCCAGTTTTCAGGAAACAGAAAGGAATAAAGGGAAGGAAAATGGATCCTCTGTCCTTTTAATGTTGCGTAAAAGCCGTATATACCATATCCGTTTCGTTAGCCAGAACTTAGCCCCTTGGCTATGCCTTACCACAAGAGAGGCTGGGCAATCTAGTGTTTTGTCTCAGCATGGGCCCAGCTAAGAAGTCAGTTACTCTCAGTCACTTCCCCAGACCCACCCAACTCTGGCCCCTAGCATGTTGCAGCCTGCTGAGTCTGCGGCTATCCTGAGAGAGCCCCTGTCGGTGGGTTTTGGGTAACTTGCATCTCTAACTTACCACCCTTCTGTCATCGCTTTGCTTAGTGTTCCCTTCTGATTCTAGGGAGAAAAGCCAAATGTGAACCCTCCCAATTCCAGTGCACAAACGGCCGCTGTATTACTCTGTTGTGGAAATGTGACGGGGACGAAGACTGTGTTGATGGCAGTGACGAAAAGAACTGTGGTAAGTAAAGAGTTCGATGATCCCACTTGCCATCTCATTTGGACTTATGCATTTTATTAAAATGGGATGATGCTGTCTTAGTTTCTACAAATGTATTGAGATTTTGAAAATAAAATCCACTCCTAACAGTTGCTTTGAACCAAAGTCCAAAGAATCTGAACTTCCCTGTCTAAATGAATATAATTGAATATTTAACATGGGGTTATCAACTTGAGTATGGAGTGTTGAAGACAGGGTGGATTTCCTTTTAAATAATAGGACTCAGTATAGCTTAGATCAGGCAAACGTGGTATAGGAGGCTGGGGGAAGGGAGAAGAGGACCAAAAATAAAGGCAGACAGAAGATTGCTTAGAAGTGACTTTTTTTTTTTTTTTTTTCCAATTCTCAAATGGCTCTGATCCCAGAAAAGAAAGAAAGTCATGGACATGAGGAAATCCCATAAAGTTTCAGGGGGTTAATTAACCCCTGACATAGAAACTACAAGCCAGCACAGATCAAAGATCAGATAAGGGTTCTTTTTTAATTCTCTGCCTACAATAGTTGCTAATGCTAAAGCATTAGCAGGGCGGAAGACATCCTCTCCCCAAGAGAATGGGGATATAACATCATACCCATCAATCAGCATCTATGAAAAGATCATTGTGAGAAATGCCTATGTATGCACTTCTCATGTCAAGCCAGAACAGCTGAGAAGTACATGTCAAGCTCACATTAGGTACCTTGAATACATGCTGTAGTTTGCTTTATGGTTCCTTTGTTCAATGTTGTAAAAATCCTGAAACAATGTTGTGTGTGACTATTGGTGCTAGTGTTGTTATTTACCTTTTAAAAGATGTTATATGAAGATGTTCACTACACAAACTAGAAATACAGAAGAAAAGTAGAAGCTAAATGTACGTTTTATCAACTGCCATCTTGTTACGGCCTTTACTACCTCTTCATGCATCATTACTGAGATATTATACAGTAAACATCATGGCAGACATTGTCCTATGCTTGATGTCTCTGAGCAATGTCACAAGTGTTTTCATGCCAATATGCAGATCAATAGCTTCTTTGGAAGCATAGAAAGTCCATTCTGCAGTCAGTCTCAGGGAAGAAACTTATATCTGGTCTCAGGACCAAGAAGAGATCTCCTGTGTAACACTTTTCCATCATTTGCATTTTAACTCTAAGATTTTAATCTACTCCACAAGACATTGAGTTCCATGCTATTTCTAGGTTACCTAGATAATTTAGTTCTCTCACTGAATATCTCCCTTGAAAGTGCTCACTCTTGTCAACTGTTCTCTTGGTGTAAGTAGCAATTTTTCCCCTATTCTAAACCACATATTTGGCAAAACCCATTGCTTTTTCTTAAAAAGTAATTGTTCTCTTTATGTTGTTGAAGTTGTCTTTTACCATCTGACTAAATCTGTAGGAAATGACCTGGGTCATCTTAGGGCATAATCACTGGCTTTTCCTAAAATAGTCTTTTATAAATACCTTCTACTAGCCACATGGTAGGAGGGTTTGGAAGAGGGAAGGAGGTAGATGTATATTTGAGATTATTTGAGGTGAGAAAAATTAAATATATTCTTAGCCAGAATTTGTCTCTGCCTACCAGGTGTGAAAGTAGAAGAGGAAAGTAGAAGTAGAAGTTGAAAGTAGAAGAAGCTTGACTTAGGGAAGCTCTGAACGCTTTCTTGGAGATGTTCCTTTATCGAAGAGAAAAGCTATCCAATTACTTAAAATTTCCAAAGCCAGCTCCTACTTTTCCTGTCTAATCTCTGTCTATAATTTTCAGCAGGGCTCTTTATTTCAAACATGCCAGCTAGCATATTGAGTCAACATGGCCTTAGATGTGCTTCCATTGGTCCCATTAACTCATTCTTTTGTGTTAGTCTGAGAGGATTAATCAGTAACTTAAATACTCTGAGTATGAAACTGCTAATTCTCTTCCTCTGTGTCACATCTAACTGTCTCTCCCTCTCTCAAGGCTCATTATTTATCTTGCTCACACACTTTGTTATACAGCCAGTCTTTCATATCCTCATGACATTTTCTACTTCTTAAAATCATCTGGTCTCTTTACAACCATTTCCCTACTCCTTTTGTTGTAACTTCTGAAGAATATCACAGATTGAATTTTAACCCCTGCAGAATCTCTGGCCTCTTCCTCCATGCTCAGGAGAATGGGCCTTAGATAGCACTTAATTCATTAGCACTGGGATTTGAGTATTTTGGTGATTTCAGAAACAGGTGTGAATCTAAGAGCTGACGTGACCTTTCTTGTTTCCCTGGCTATGCAACTCGAGAGGAATAACATTTTTGGATCATCATAATTTGTCAACCTATCTTGAGTTCTAGAACTTAACTATAATCACTGTCTCCCCACTTTAAAATATCTAAGGCTAAACCAGAGTGGTCCAAGGGTAATCTTTAACCTCTGAGAGTTTTAGCTAACTTAAACTCTTGACTTGATGAAGTCCCTTTCAAATTTTCAGCAAATTGCAGACTTTTAGCTGATTTTCCATCACAGAATAATTGTTAGAGAGGAATCTTTTAAAATGGAAATTCAGGTAGAAAGTATAGGCACATAGGAAGAAAATAGTCTGACAAGGATAAACCTAGGGTATACTGTGTGGCTATTTTATCAAGACTTTTCCTACTCTGATTCCTTTATGAGTAGGGTGACCAAGCTTCCCGGTTTGCTTAGGACAGTCCTGGTTTATGCTTATCTTCTTCGTATAATTAGCAGTGTCCCCTTTCTATTGAGATGGTCCCTATTTGGACAACAAATTGCATGGTAACCCTAAATATAGGGGAGATGGCCTGCCCTAGGAAGAGACTTTGCCTTAGGCTTTTAAAACACTGGCAGCAAGTTATGGATATTAGCACTGGCAGCTTCAATAACTTTTAGCTGATTGATGTTAGCCTACCCCTTGGCTGGAAAGGCTAAAATCTTTGCTTCTTAAATTCTAAATATGACCTCTCTGGTTATACTGTTTGAGTTTTCTCTCCTTCCTACTAGATAAGTTCCTTTGCCCCAGAAAACGAGTAGGGGTGACAATATTCAGTACTGGGGCTTGGCCTTCTATCTACATATATGGTTAAGACATGCCACTAGAACAGTGTCTTAGTTCAGACTGCTATAACAAAAATACCATAGACTGGGTGGTTTAAACAATAGAAATTTATTTCTCATAGTTCTGGAGGCTGGGAAGTCTAAGATCAAGGTGCCAGTAGATCTGATGTCTGGTGAGGGCTCTCTTTCTGGTTTGCAGATGACCATCTGCTCACTGTGTCCTCATGTGGTGGAGGAGAGAGAGGAAAGCAAGCAAGCTCTCCTTTCTTTTTATAAGGGCACTAATCCCATTCACGAGGGCTCCACCCCTGTGACGTACTTACCTCCCAAAGGCCCCACCTCTTAATACCATCCACATTGCGGATTGGGATTGCAAGACATAAATTTTGGGGAGATACAAATATTCAGACCATAGCAAACAACTGTACTATGATCCAGTCACAAAATGGAATGTTCAGTTGTTAAACTTATGAAGTAGTTAAATGACTTAGAAAATATCACATGAAGACAATGAAAGTGTTACTTCATCTCAACATTATAACACAGGCAGGAAGGTAGGTGTAGCTATGGGTTGTAAGATAATGGGCAACCTTTGTCTTACCTTGACTTCAGTATCCTCCACGTCTCAAATGAGCACCTGCCTCCTCTAAAAAAACAATGATTTTTGTAAAGTTCTCCTGGACGTTGGCGATTGAGCGCCAAATGACTGAGCTTTATATTTAGAGGTAAACATACCAAAAATGCAATTTTAGTCCTACTGTGAAGATAGGGCTCTTGGGTAAGTGACTTCAACTTTAACCCTTCGAATACACTTTTGTAGTAAAGAAGACATGTGCCGAGTCTGACTTCGTGTGCAACAATGGCCAGTGTGTTCCCAACCGATGGCAGTGTGACGGAGATCCTGACTGCGAAGATGGTTCCGACGAAAGCCCAGAACAGTGCCGTGAGTGTGACTTGCTTTGGACTTGACCTTTTCCAAGCTGTTCTGTGTCTCATAATTCTAAGTATGGCTTAATCTGCTACTCGGCATTCATTTTTCTTTGCCTGCCTTAAAGTTTTAGGCCAATTGACTCCAAGGTCAGTCAAGTTATTAACACTTGATCAGTGTCCTTTAAAGTATAAAATCCCTGGTCTAACAAGACTGACATTCTCTTGGGTAGCTTCACTGTTGAATACTTAACACTGAAGCCAGCAGATTTGATTAAGAACTCCTTGACTAGGTGCATAGATTTCAAAAGTTTGATAATAATGAATCTGAGCAGATGGTACATTGGTCCTGGAAGCTAAGTCAAGATGTGAGGTTCCCCATAGACCAAGTGGAAGCTTTTAGATGCACAGCTTCTCATATTATTAAAAATCTATTACTGAAGGGGTACAGTAGCTAGTATTTGGTGATATAGTGACTTTCAACAAACATGCAAGCTACAGTTACTAAAGCAGTGAACTTATAGCTTGTTTTTAAATAAGAGGAACTTCTTAGGTATGCAAATGTGTATCTGTGTTCATAGGCTGATACTCAGGAAAAAGTGTGAGACCATAGAGGATGATGGTTTTGGATCATAGAAATTGAGATTATTTCAATGTCCAGGTAAAGAAAGTCTTGGAGTTCATTTTGAGGAAGGCCTGCTGATACACTGAAAAAGGACCACTGTAAACAAAGTTTAGGTCTGAAATGTGATTATAAAAGAAAATCAAACAGAAAGGAAGATAAGGGTATTACTTTCAATTTTCTAGGCAAGAAGTGAGGGGAGTAATTATAATATTGGTCAAGGCCAGTATATTAAAGACATTCTATAAAGATTCAGCCCCAAGTTTTGGTGGAGGACAACTTGGTAAAGAATCAGCAAGAATCAGGGTATGCCCCTACTTTGCAAAATGTAAATCTAAAGGAGATCGTGAAGGAGGCCTGTGAAGAAATCTAGGCAATGGAAGATTTCGTAAGTGTTCCACCATCTGGCCTTGAATGAAGTTGGAATTAGGTGACGATATGTGAGCGTGCCCACCTGATATCCAGCAGATAAATAGTGATCTAGGAGCGGGCTGGCCAATAAACTTGACTATGCCAAGTAAAACAAAAGCCAGAGCCGAGCACACCCTGGGACCTTGAGAGAGTGACATGGTCAAGGCCCTCAAGTGCGCTGCCGCATAGCAGAGGTTGGCCTGGCTTCTGAGGAGTGGAGCTGGCAAAAGAACTCCCCAGGCTTCAGCTAGTAAGTGCAGTGTCACCAGCGTGCCAGGCCCCTGAGTTGCAGGTGTCCCCACCTCCAGGCAGCACAGGAGCCAGCAGCTTTGTGTTGATCCGTTTCGAGGCTCTTTTGAGACTGTATATCGCCAACAGATATGAGAACATGCCGCATAAATGAAATCAGCTGTGGCGCCCGTTCCACTCAGTGTATCCCAGTGTCCTGGAGATGTGATGGTGAAAGTGATTGTGACAGTGGAGAAGATGAAGAAAACTGTGGTAAGAAGATCAGTGTTGAGTGGCGTACCCCAAAGACCCTTTTCCTCGAGGAAGGGTGGGTAGGGGAAGCTAACCCAAGCATGAAGATGCACTTACATCGACTCATTTTTCAGTGACTTCACTATCTGCTCAATTCCTTGTCCTTCATAACTGCCTTAAAACTCTGAAAGACATTCACATGGTAATTGGCCATCGCTTGGTATTTCTTTTAGGCAAATAGAAATAAGAAGGTAAGTCATTCAAGGCGTTCTATTTAAAAGTAGTTCAGTGAAGCAGCAATCGTGTGGACTTTGTTAGGGCCTTCCTCACTTTGGTTCAATAAAACTGAAAGGTGAGTAGGCTCTCGAACACATTCGTGGGTCTAAACTAGATTGGCTTATTGGAATAAATTCCTTAAGTATCATACAAACATTTATTTGCCTCCAAACTAGATTCTGCCATAACCTTTCCAAAAGTATACACTGGCACAGAAGCACGAATTAACATCCCGCTCGCAGATACCCAAAGAAAAGTCTACCCAACTTGTGATACTTTTGTCTCCCGTTACGGTTCTTATCTCTGAAAGCTAACTCCATTTCCTGTTCTTTCATGTTTCTGGTCTTGGAAAATCTGTAATAAAATGCTACATGTTAAAGATGAGGCCCTGTGAAAATCTCTAGGTTGAACAAACATTGCTTTGAATGTTCAAGCTACTGCCCCTTTTATAGAACCTCTACAGCCTACAGCTCCCCGGTCTGACACGTGCAAGCCTCCCGATGTAGTAGTATACAAGGAGCTCAGGGCACTTACAGTTGAAACACCAGTCTTGTGTGTAAAAAAAAAAAAAAAAGTCACCTTCTGAGGTCAATACCACTGCACCTAGTCCAATGAGTTTTAGTGTTCGATCCTAGAATTGAATTTTATGTATTGGTAAGCCCTGGAGCTGCCGAGTGTTTCCCTTATAAATCTAGATTTGGCTTCCCAAGAGAGTCGTGGTCTCTATTCTAATTACCACCAAATGGTGACCTTAATTGTTTGGCAGGAATTTAAGTCAATGTATAAACTGGCTAGTATGAGTAGCTTATTGTGATTCTATCCCTGGCAGTGACTTTTTAAAAATTGAGTGTTTAAGACGCGTTATTCCTGATCATTTAAAGAACCAAAAAAGGAGGAACCATGTATGGCGGTATGTGGTTCACTTCTTCATGGTGATAATGTCTTAAAGCTCGTTGTGAGCATTACCTTGCCTATATCCCTACTTCGTGATATTCTCAGCTAGTGTGCAATCTGGCCTGACAAGCAGTATGTTGATTCAAGGATAACTCAGTCTCTGCCTTCCAAAATGAAATCCCCTGTTACATTTAAGTTATTGATCACTGTCCCTGTAGAGTCAATTGTGATTCTCATCTCAAATTTATTTCTAGTCTTCAACTGTTTTCTTAATCCTTTATTTCTGTTCTTATTCATAGTGTGCCTGCATTGTTTTATACGATGAGATTATTTCCTGATATTTCAGGAACTTGTTCTTGATTTAACTCCACTTTAGCTTTTAAATGAAGCTAGGATTAATGATCAAAGATCAGTATATTAGATTTTGGGACAACAGTCTTTAAAAGGACCAGTCCTGATGCACTTTCAGCAGGGCATCCTCTCTCTCACTAGGCAACATAACATGTAGCCCTGATGAGTTCACTTGCTCCAGTGGCCGCTGCATCTCCAAGAACTTTGTATGCAATGGCCAGGATGACTGCAACGACGGCAGCGATGAGCTCGACTGTGCCCCGCCCACCTGCGGCGCCCACGAGTTCCAGTGCAGCACCTCCTCCTGCATCCCCATCAGCTGGGTGTGCGACGATGACGCGGACTGCTCTGACCAGTCTGACGAGTCCCTGGAGCAGTGTGGCCGCCAGCCGGTGATACACACCAAGTGCCCTGCCAGCGAGATCCAGTGCGGCTCCGGCGAGTGCATCCACAAAAAGTGGCGGTGTGACGGGGACCCTGACTGCAAGGACGGCAGCGACGAGGTCAACTGTCGTAAGTAGCTTTCTCATCAGCATGGCACGTTCGTTCGGCCCTCTTCCATGGATCAGCTGGGACAATTTTTCTGGCTTCATTCCATGGTGTTCCCTCCCTCTGTAGCTTCTCGAACCTGCCGACCCGACCAATTCGAATGTGAGGACGGTAGCTGCATCCATGGCAGCAGGCAGTGTAATGGCATTCGGGACTGTGTAGATGGTTCTGATGAAGTCAACTGCAAAAACGGTAAGGGTCTCTCCTTGTTGGCTAGGTAAGAGGTTGCCCTTATCAGAACTCACTAATGGAACTTCTCTTTTGTGTTTCTCTTTGTAGTCAATCAGTGCTTAGGCCCTGGGAAATTCAAGTGCAGAAGCGGGGAATGCATAGATATCGGCAAAGTATGTAACCAGGAGCAGGACTGCAGGGACTGGAGTGATGAGCCCCTGAAAGAATGTCGTAAGTGAAGGGGCTGCTTGAGTACAGAGCTGGGAAGGTTCACACGATCCAACGTAGCTAGTGCCATCTAGACCCTGCATGATGCCTGGTTAAACTTTTTAATGAACTAAAGTTCAATTATAGAATTAAAAAAATGTTATGACTTAAAAGCTCAGGCAGTGACAAACGAGTTCATAGTTTAACCTCTTTTAAGATAATTGATCAGCAACAGAGAAACTTGACGACATACTGCTTGACCAACTGGTGACTTGCTAAGGAGACAATCCACCCTCCAACGCATATCTATAAAACAGATGATTAGGTCTAATCGGGGGGTTTGACCAGGCCAACTAGATAAGTTATCACAAATAGCCTGAGTTTTAAATGTGAAAGACAAATACCAATTGAGAATAGGTTGTCAAGTGACTTTGCTACGTTTTTATTCCAGATGTAAACGAATGCTTGGTCAATAATGGTGGATGTTCCCATATCTGCAAAGACCTAGTTATAGGCTACGAGTGCGACTGTGCAGCTGGGTTTGAGCTGATAGATAGGAAAACCTGTGGAGGTGAGTCGAAGAGGAGAGCCGGGGCCCTGTGGGTGAGGGAAGAGGGCAGTGTACATCTGGTAAGGTGTAGGAACAGCAAGACTAATTCTAATTTCCCTCCTAGATATTGACGAATGCCAAAATCCAGGAATCTGCAGTCAAATTTGTATCAACTTAAAAGGCGGTTACAAGTGTGAATGTAGTCGTGGCTATCAAATGGATCTTGCCACTGGCGTGTGCAAGGCAGTAGGTAAATGGACTTGGACTGGTGTTGCTCTGGTACCTTTATGAGTAAGTGCTTATAAAAGGTACAGCCAGTGACTACAGTAGTCAAACTAAATAGGAACTAGTCCTTGAGAGCAATGCTACTTACTAAACTCAGTGCAGTAGTGTAGGTTAAATAGAATAGCAAATCATCCCCCCAAACATCTGCCTTGGGCATTCCTTTTGCATATGGTATCGTGAATACCTACCAGGTTTGCTTACTTTCCGCTTCCAAAATGAGTGCAATTCAAATAAGTTAACTTCTCTGTCAGCCACCCTGTCGTTGAATGCCGTAACCCCAGGACTGCCTCCCTAAACAGTGGGAGGCGCTCGCAGGTCTCAGGGGCAGGAACTCTGGGACAGGTACTACTAAGGTGTTCAGCAGTACCTTTACTGTTTGAGTGCTCCTCTGTTAGGAGGAGGTGACTTAAAAGGACCTTGCCTTCTTACAGCAAAACTAAGTAAACCTTATTTCTGTCTTGCAGGCAAAGAGCCAAGTCTAATCTTCACTAATCGAAGAGACATCAGGAAGATTGGGTTAGAGAGGAAAGAATATATCCAACTAGTTGAACAGCTAAGAAACACCGTGGCTCTCGATGCCGACATTGCTGCTCAGAAACTCTTCTGGGCTGATTTAAGCCAAAAGGCCATCTTCAGGTAACTTTCAGTTCCATTCTTGGTGTCTCGACATAAGTTATTGTCACTGGGCCTGTGGGAAGGTTTGAAGGAGCTTCTCCTGTCTCTAGCCCCCATCTGGCATCTAATTACCTGGAAACAGTAAATCTAAAACTAATTCTTTAACTATTAAATTGCTATCAGTTCCTAATTAGAAACTAACACTTGTATATGAAGTAACAGATGGTTACAGCTGTAAGACTATATCAGATGATATATTAATTTCTAATATTTTCTTTCCCTATAGTTAACTGGGAGCTGTACATTGTTGGTACAAATAGAAATGGTAGTGCAACCTTTTCTTAATGCAAACTATAGAAACTCAGATGATGGCTAATGAAACAAATAGCTTCACTTAGAATTTTATTGTTCTTGTGTATAGAAAGCATATCAGCAACTAGATAACCTACGCTATTATTAATTTAGCATCAATAAGCAGAAAGTCCCTTGTCCAGGCTCTAATGAATGGTGTCAAACTCTTATTAAATTTCTTGTGACCTATTCTGTTTCAGTGCCTCAATTGATGACAAGGTTGGTAGACATGTTAAAATGATCGACAATGTCTATAATCCTGCAGCCATTGCTGTTGATTGGGTGTACAAGACCATCTACTGGACTGATGCGGCTTCTAAGACTATTTCAGTAGCTACCCTAGACGGAACCAAGAGGAAGTTCCTGTTTAACTCTGACTTGCGCGAGCCTGCCTCCATAGCCGTGGACCCGTTGTCTGGGTTTGTACTCTGTTTTCATAGCCCTTTTTAATATTATCTGCGTAGGTCAGGAACTTTCCTCATACCCGAATTGGTACTATTGAATAAAATACCAAGGTATATCAGCCCCCCACTTCCAAGAAATTTCTGGTTCATGATGTCACTGTTGAACAACCCTGGGATGGCCTCATCCATATGACAGGTCTTCCCTGACTCCTGTACAACTGACTGCTGGGTGATGTTCACAAAATAACATTTCCGATTTGATGGATACCAAAAGCTGTATCTGAACCTTTTGCCTACCCAGTTGATATGCAAGTGATTTTTAATTTTTGTCTGGGTTAGCTCTGGATGATCAAACATTGCAGGGATTTTGGTAACCACATTTGCATCTAAAAGTGCAAGTTGTCTGAACGTCCAGTTGAAATAAATAGGCCTTTTTAGAAACATTTACCTGAGGTGTTTCCCTAAATTGCCATCGGATAACAGAAAGGCAGCTTAGGAAGTTGACGAAAGCTGTAGTAATCGTAGTTGGCCCCCGTTGAAGCCTCATTAGAACACAATCAGCCAGCCCCTACTATAAAATTTAAAGGGGTATTCATCTTTTACTCCTCAGAAAGAATTGGCCTTTTAAAAAAGAAACATATAACCTTGTGACTAAAATTTAAATGTCAGATGGATATAGATTATTACAGTCAACAATGAGCTTGCAGATTGTTTTAGTGTTAAATTTTATTTACCCATAATTTAGACCTTCAAGTGTTACTATTTGTCTCTAGAGAATCAATCTCTTGAGTTTTCTGTTCACTCTTTAAACATTTGTTTCCAAGCTACAGGTTTTATTCCTTCTAAACCTTTAAGGATTATTTCTGATTTAATTCTTCCCAGCTTTGTTTACTGGTCTGACTGGGGTGAACCAGCGAAAATAGAAAAAGCAGGAATGAATGGATTTGATAGACGTCCACTGGTGACGGTAGACATCCAATGGCCTAACGGGATTACACTTGGTATGTATGTCCTTCCTTCTCAACTACCAATGCAACTGTCTTCATAGTGTTGTAACTTACCTCCATAGGTAATTCCAGGCTGTAGCAGATGATTCTCTGGTTCCTTCTATGGGAGGAATTTGGGATGAGAATAATGGAATAACACAAGTGGAATTGTAGACTTAAATTTCATGCTCCACAATTACGTGTTTGTTGTCCATTGGGCCTGAAATGTGTGATATGAATTCAGTGAATCTTGGGGACTGCCATACTGAATATTCTGAGCACAGGTGCCTTAGCATTTGCTGAATTGCAAGCTTACAAGAGTTTTCTTCTGGCTCGTTGGGGGAGAACAACAAATGGTAGCCTCTTTGAATATTTTCTGTAATGTGAGTGACATTTCTTAAGTCAGTTACCTTGAGAATCTTAGGTACCCCTTTAACCCCCAGAAATGAATGTGGATACAGATTCTGCATGCAGCTTCACAAGGTTTGTGGGACCCCTGTTAAGAAATGCTTCTGGAAAAGGAACCATGAAATTAGAATATTGAATTCATCAGATATTTTAAATGGAAGCCAGAGAAGTAATGGCTTATCATACAATGACAAATCTTTTCCTTCCTAGACCTTATAAAAAGCCGTCTCTATTGGCTTGATTCTAAGTTGCACATGTTATCCAGCGTGGACCTGAATGGCCAAGATCGAAGGATAGTACTGAAGTCTCTGGAGTTCCTAGCTCATCCTCTTGCACTAACAATATTCGAGGTAAGACGTGTGCCTCACATCTAAGCGTACACCTGTGAGTAACCATAGCACTTTGGGGAAAAGAACAGGTGTAGAGAGAAGGAGGGAAGAACAGAGGAGCATGACTTGAGAAACTGCTTTGTCTTAAAATCTGGTACAAATTAGACACTAATTCCTCAAAGCACTTCAAGAAACCTGAACTTGCTGCTTTTGCAGTTTTATATCTGATGTCCTGGATCAGCATTCAATAAACTTGGTCCATTAAGTGGCCAGCAAATAATGATGACCTTAGTTAGATACTGACTTGTGTTAATCCTGGGCATACATGCTGACTGGGGGGTTCTGTTTTAGGATCGCGTCTACTGGATAGATGGGGAAAATGAAGCTGTCTATGGCGCCAATAAATTCACTGGATCGGAGCTGGCCACCCTGGTCAACAACCTTAATGATGCTCAAGACATCATCGTCTATCATGAACTTATACAGCCATCAGGTACTGTGGAGCAGCACAGTCCTTAACCCCCACTTCTAAGGGATGCAGCATGACACAGAGCCTGTTGAGTGGCAGTAGCTCTTTGGCAACTCAACTTTCTTTAGAATGGAACTTTTGCCCTCTCATACCCTACCTCAAACACTTCACATTTGGTACCTTTTATTTCTGGTGTCTAAGTGAAAAAGCTTCATAACCTCAGTTCCTATCTTTCCCCAACCCCAGTGTTAGCAATCATTTCTGTTTCTTCTATGTCCCCTAAGTTAGTCTCTTGCTAAGACTATTGCACTAGCTCCCAAAGTAACTTCTGTTCCACATACTTTCACTGCTGTTAGTTTGCTAGAGTTTCTCTAGCAAAGTACCACAACCTGAGTACCTTAAACAACAGAAATTTATTGCCTCACAGTTCTGGAGGCTGAAAGTCCAAAGTCAAGATGTTGGCTCCTTCTGAGGACTGTCATGGAAGGATCTGTTTCAGGCATTGCTTGTTGGCTTGCATAATGCCTACCTTCTCCTACAACACATTTTTATAGGATTTTATAGATCCTCAAACATCTGGTTATATTGCCTGTTCAAAACACCTGGCGGGTCCTATCTAAGTGCAACCTTAAAACTTCCCTATGGCCGAGGTCCCTTCTACTTTATAGGAGCAAGTCAAGACAAAGCCAGAACATGCTTGGTTCTCCTTCCTCTGAGCCTTTACCCTAAGCCTTGGACCAATAGTGAGAGCCAATCCTGGTTCCTCACCTCCCTCCCCTGGCACCCATCTGTTGAAGATATAACTTTTATGTTCTACCTCCAAAAAGCCCCTTTGAATCTGATGTCCTTAGAGCATGTGGCACATACCTATTATTCATGGATATTGTTCTCACTTGAAGATTTGACAGAATAGAGAAGTTTAAGCTCCTTGGAGATGAAGACTCATGTCTTCAATCTCTAGAACAAGGCTTTAGATGTAGCAGGCACTGGAATACCTATTTTAAAGGACTTTTTTCCTGACTAGGTAAAAATTGGTGTGAAGAAGACATGGAGAATGGAGGATGTGAATACCTATGCCTGCCGGCACCACAGATTAACGATCACTCTCCAAAATATACCTGTTCCTGTCCCAATGGGTACAATCTCGAGGAAAACGGCCGAGAGTGCCAAAGTAAGGCTTTTTGCATTTCACACATATACAACAAGCAGTATGATAAGACATTAGCTACAAAACTGGCCTGGCTTTTAAGAATTCTGTTTGAACGAATCCTTTGAATAGATCTGTGAACATACCTGCTGCTGTCGCATGCCAGGTGTTCATGTTAGTCCTTCAGAACTGACTTTCAACCCATTTCAACATTGTATTAGTTTATAGTTGACTAAAGTGTCAAGATACCTCATACCAATTTGTACCGATTAGTCCCATAACACCACAAAGTCTTCACGTTTTCCTCCAATGAGGAAGAACTGAAATTATGCTTAAGGCAGGCCATGGCTATGGGAAACCTCAGACACTAATTTGAGCTCACTGTTGAACCAAATTTGCATTTTAGCCTTCTGTTCTTAGCTTTTGATTAAGTAGCAAATTAAACTCACTTGTTGTGATCCAGGAACTCATATGGCTTTTATTAGCTTAATTTTGGGTCATGGCAGGGACTAGCTCAGTTTACTGAGAAAGTAGTTGCAAGACAATCTGGTCTGCCTGGTGTCCCAGAGCATCTTGAGAACATTTCTTATAGCTCCCAGGAGACTAGGTTATTGTTTAGAGGGGTCATTAAGTGTGGCTGTCCATCTGTTTGAATTGTCAAATTCCAAATGCTGACTGTTCTGGCCCAAGTTTTACGTATCTCTGTTTTTGTGTGAAGACTGCTGTTTCTCTCAATTTTGATATATCAGCCATACAACTTAGTTCAGCAGTGGTTTGTCTCTTTCACCTGGTGTTAAAATGACCTTTTGCATGGCTTGACTAAACAGCTGGCCACTCGAAGCTTGGGATTAACCAGGTACTTGGTTTTTATAATTCAGGTACTGCAACTACTGTGACTTACAGTGAGACAAAAGATACCAACACAACAGAAATTTCACCAACTAGTGGACTAGCTCCTGGAGGTATTGGGTTCAGTACTGCAAACTGTTAATCTCAACTAACAGCCACACTTTTTGTATCTATAGCTTAAATATAATAATTAATGCAGCCTTTAACTATTAGTTCTGCCCCTGATTGGTAACCTGAAAATCTTAGCCAGACCTGACCTATTAAGGTTTCTGTTAGAAAACTTGTCAGTGACATGGCTATTCAGCATGTGACTCAAATAGGCCATAGTAGTTCTTGGTATACAATTGTAGTACATACCGAACGTCAATATTGGGTGCAAAGGCATGAAGTTCTCTACCTGATGGGTGAATTTCTAAGTCTGAATTCAGATCCTTTTATTCCTCTGTAGGGATCAATGTGACTACAGCAGTATCGGAAGTCAGTGTTCCCCCAAAGGGGACTTCTGCTGCCTGGGCCATTCTTCCTCTCTGTAAGTAGATTCCCTACACATATCAATTTGATAAAATTCTTAGATGCCAGATACAGATAGATGATGCTAGTTCACTAGCCACCCCTTATACTGTCATAGCACTTGTGACCCTGAGTTACATTCTCTTCATCCCTACACAGTACACTAAGTTAAGGTGTATGCTTTTCTCTTCAGTAGTATCCTTAGCACAATAACTGGCAGTGATAAATGTTCAATTACATGAAAGGTGTTTATTGGTTTTGACTTTGGCTTTATTAGCCTAACTTATTCCCTTTTATAATGAGTCCCTTTAGTGTACTGGTCTATTCCCTTTTGAAATATGTGTAATGCTTCATACAGAGGAGATACACAAATGCTTTCCTGAAGAGTTGTAGGATTTGCAGAGAGTAAATTAAAAGTAGTTAAGAATCTTTAAACCTAGGGAAAAGTGCCTCTAAAGCTATTACCAGACATGAATTCTAAGGGACTTTGCTGTAATGGCTTCTGTCTTAAATTACTAGATTTCAAGCTTAGCTAACACACTAGGACCATCCTGAATAGCTCACCAGAAGCTTCTGAAATCTTAATTCAGTGGGCCTGGGGTGGGGCCCAGGATTCTACACTTGCCTGGATGGCTGTGGCTAGCCCAGCTCCCATGCATAGGATAATAAAACATGAAATTTTTATTAGTGTCTGTTACCATGGATTCCTGATCATTATCTTTTTTGCGTGTTCTGAAACTAGACCTACGTCACTTAGACCTACGTCACTTAGTTACCCTCTATAACTTTTTTCAGTGCTTTTAGTGATGGCAGCAGTCGGGGGCTACTTGATGTGGCGGAATTGGCAACACAAGAACATGAAAAGCATGAACTTTGACAATCCTGTGTACTTGAAGACCACTGAAGAGGACCTCTCGATAGACATCGGTAGACACAGTGCTTCTGTCGGACACACATACCCAGCAGTAAGTCAGCTTTGTGTCTTTACACACCATGACCTGAAGTGAGACTTTCTGGAAAGGAGACCACTAACTCGAGATAGAGCTACCTGGGCTAAGAAGAGCCATTAGGATCATGGGGTCACCAAACACTTCATCTGCTACCTGGACATTAGATAGTCTAGCCTGTTAGAATATAAATCAGTCATTTGCTCAGCATCTGACCCAGACAGAATGGCAAAGAGGTCAGGGTCATCAATATATTATTTGAGATATTTTTGGTTATAGAAATGGCATGTAAATATTACCATGAACCAAGTAGCTCCCTTTTAAACTGTTTAAGCTAACTCCCCTGTATGTGATTCCCTACTTATGATATAATTTCATTTTTAGTATCCAGTAGGCAATAGCTTTAAGTCAGTGTATTTGGTAAGATTCACTTATCCAAAGTTACTAAATGCTTTCTTTATGAAGAAAAATATCTTATCCCACCTTTCAAATTCTCTGGCAAAACATGGAATAGTGGTCAATCCGTGTACACTTGTATCTTTCACATTTTTCTCTAAGACTTATGATCATTAAGTAGAATAGGCAGAATCAGTCACACTGTTTTCTGTCTCTACCAAGCAGGTATAGTTGAATTTAAGTTAAATGCATGAATGATACAACTTAATATTGTTTTGTATCTGACTTTCCTTATGAGTGCATTAGGGTCTTTGAATGCCAACTAAAAAGCAAGGTCCATCTTAGACATGACTAGAGTTGCCACCCGTGAGTGATCACCAAGCTCATTTCATATTTTTCCTTTCTACAGATATCAGTTGTAAGCACAGATGATGATCTAGCTTGACTTCTGAGACAAGTCTCGACCTTTGAGGTCTAAACCCATAACATATACCCCATGTCAGAATGGTAACCGAACCAGCAGCTGAAGTCCTTCTTCCTCCTGTCTGGAAGAACATCAAGAAATCTTTGCGTGGATCAAGCTTGTGTACTTGACTGTTTTTATGTTACTTTTGTAAATATTCTTGTCCACATACTACTTCAGCTTTGGATGTGGTTACCAAGTATCTGTAACCCTTGAATTTTTAGACAGTATTGCCACCTCTGGCCAAATATGCACTTTCCCTAGAAAGCCATATTCCAGCGATGAAACTTGTGCTATAGTGTATACCACCTGTACATACATTGTATAGGCCATCTGTAAATATCCCAGAGAACAATCACTATTCTTAAGCACTTTGAAATGTTTCTATGTAAATTATTGTAAACTTTTTCAATAGTTGGGACAATGGCAATAGGATAAAACGGGTTACTAAGATGAAATTGCCAAAAAAATTTGTAAACTAATTTTGTACTTACGAATGAAATCTTTGACCTCAATGGAGGTTTGCAAAGACTGAGTGTTCAAACTACTGTACATTTTTTTTCAAGTGCTAAAAAATTAAACCAAGCAGCTTAACCATGGTTTGTGCCTATTCCTCCAGGATGAACTCCCATTAACAGCCTGGATAGTATCAAGTGTTCTAACTATATGTGTGACCTACAGCTCTTGATGCTGTATAACGACACCTACCATTGGGCTAGTTTCTCTTACACCCAAGTACTAAAAAAATGAAGTCCCATTTAACATTTGTTCCCCCAATATTTCTTATGTTGTAAAAGAAGCTAGCTTAGTCTGTACCTAGAATTCCTCTTGCTTAGAGGAGAGTCCCTTTTCTCGTTAACTTGTTTCCTGATCTAGAGGTATGTGCTAAGATTTCTATGAATTCTGCTTCATATTTAAGTCTGTTTTCCATATGTTTTGTCATTCTGTATAGGTCAAGTGCCTTCTAAGGCATAGGAAAGGGCTTCTTGTAAAAGTCAAGACTGTCTTACCGTCAGGATGGCTATGGAGGATGAGCAATACCATTCTTGAGCAATCTAAGGCAGGGTTCTCACTGTGGTCCCAGGAACAGCAGCATCCACAGCATCTGGGAACTTATTAGAAATGCAGGTTCTCAGGTCCCAACCTAGACCTGCTGAATCAGAAACCTGGGGGCAGGGAGGCTGAGGAAGCTGTTTTCTTAAGCCCTTCAGCTGATACTGATGTAAACTAAAATTTTAAAACCACTGTTCTAATGTGACTTTATGGAGAATATAATTATAACCTCTCCTAAATTTTTAGTCTGGCAGGGATAGGACAGATTCTTACAATGGACGATTTGGGGAACGTATGGTATAAAGAACAGGTAAGGAGTTTGGGTAGAATAAAAAGTAGCATGAGGAGCTTAGTGAGTTTTCTACTAGGTTGGCCCTTTCTTTCTCTAAAGTCTCAGGAAGCCTGGAAGCAAAGGGAGACCGAAGGCTTGAAGCAATGAGTGCATGTTCTATGTCCAAAGTGAGGTGAGGAGTTCACTGCAGAAGGTACAGCGATTCCTCTGGGATTAAACAACTCACTGACTGGGTAGCAAGAGGATGAAGAGATGTTTTGAGTAGCTACATGGATCAGTGGCTGAGTTTCACTTGCATATGGAATATAAGGCAGTTAATGTCTTGCTTGTGGCTTAGGCAAGGAAATCACTAATCCAGATGAAGGAGAAGTTAATCCAGTCATCTTGTTTGATGGCCCTCCCCTCTTTGTGATTTTGGTCAAATGAGTGAAACAGAAGAGACCTTTTTCTCAATGAGAGGCATGGGGTTTAGCCTGTGGAAGGAAAAGGCTGCCGGCGTTAAGGTGGACTGTCTGCCCTCCAGCTGTCTTCCTGGACGCAGTCTGCGCACTGAGCAGGATGCGGCATGCTGGCAAGGAGTTGCTCAGGGGCCTATTAGGTAAGTAGGTTAGTATTCATCATAAACTCGGAAGGCCATTTGTTTGGCTGGTGCTTTGACCCTGCTCTGGGACAAAAAAAAAAAATACTGATTTTTTAAAATTGAATTAATACCAAATGCTCATTTAGAAGCTTAAAGTTTGATATCATAGTGTTTTTTCCCCATTGCAAGGATTATACAGTATTAATCAACTATAAGGCCCAAAGTCAGTTTTTATAATAAAGCATTATTCTCCTCCATCTTTTGCAGTCCCCAGTGTGTTCTTTTCAGATTCTGGGTACCAGTTTCCAACTCTCAACGAGTCTAAAGCATCTCATTTTTTTTTTTTTTACCTTGTCTTCCCTAGTAAAAACCACGGCACAACTCGCTGTAGTTAAGAGGTACAAACTCATTTGAAGAAAAAAAGTATTTCTATTAAAAAAAAAAAAAAGTATTTCTATTGAGATCAGAATAGTTACATGGTAAGTGACTGCTAGTCAATTTAGCATGTAATTACAGCTCATGAGGGACTAGAGCCCTCGGCTTTATCATCCAAACAAGGACTTAAAGAATCCTATTTGAAACATGTTGGTGTGTTTGCTGTGTCTCCAGAGTTTTATGAAGGAGAAGAGAATTAATTAAGAGGTAAAATGTGAAGCTTATCAAACACTAAAGGAGTATATTTGGACTTAGATGAGCCTGTCACACAAAGTGACAAAGTGGCCCCTCCAGAGACTTTAGCAATTGCCACAAGGATTGACGCTACATGAATAAACAGATTGGTGGCGTCTGGTAAAGAAATCCAGCCAAGGCCCTGAGTTCAAACATTTAAGTGACCTCTACAAGGTATGTATTTGGCAAAAATAAAAAAGTCCCACTTGTTCAACCAGCTCCCTTAAAACATTCTTATATGTATTCCAAAGCCTTGGTGGTGTTTCTGAGTCTTTGGTTCTTGATGAACATAAGGCAAAAAATTGAGGTTTCAACTTTGGTACTTGCTTATATCCTCGAAAGTCAGCCCTTCTCAAAAATGAGAAGCTGGGCTTTAAATAGCAAAACTATAGTACTATAGTGCATTTAAAGCACTAACTCTTCAGTTAAGAGCACTGTAGAAATGGGAGACCTGCTTAAAGTCTACCTTTTAATTATCTTCACCCCAAACCAAAAGATTCTATATATAGGCTTACTCTTATACAGTCTAACTGGAGTAATTTCCTAGAATTCTTACCTAGTGACACAGCTTATTATTTTGAACCCAAACAAAAGCTACACTCCTTGCTTTTAATGGTGATGAAACTTGAAAATAGCAGGTACATTTTTTCTGATGTAGGTCCAAGAACAAAGAATACAACCTGCTAATCTTGATCCCTAAATTCGAGCCCTTCAGTTTTATAATGGTTTTAGCCTGATTCTTTGCGACAATTGAGACTTGTATATCCACGTTTCAGCCATATCATGGACCTAAACTGCAAGAGTTCAGGAATACATAAAAGTAGAAAAAAATCTTCAGGGTACTACTTTAAAATATAGAGGGAATGAATTTGAAGAGGAAACAATGGCATTTTGGGACTTATTTTTCCCAAATCCATCATGGGAGATTTTCAGCTCAAAATAGTTACATGTGAAGCACAATCAGTCATCTTTGTATATATCTCATCATATCTACTGTCATACATGAAAAGCTGAATACAAGTTAGCAGCAAGGTCCTAGAAATTTGAGGATCTATAGATAAGCTAGTAACAACCTGATAAAAGTAGTGTCCCGTCTCTCTATTGTGTCTCTGGAATCTGGTTAGCATTTTTGAGCCTGATCTGAGAAACAGGAATGAAGTGCAACCATGAGAGTCCCCCTGTAAATCTCCTTCCATCCATGGACACTGAGGCCGGAGTAAGACAGGCTGAGGGTAGGGAGTCTGTGCTTTGCAAGTTACCCTGCGACATATCAAAGATGTATTTTTTCCCTTAACTTTGCTTAAGGAAAAGTCACATGAGTGACAAGGTGGTTCTGTTCAGAAGCAGTGGAGTTAACAGCACAGACTTTGTCAGTCTTATATGTGGGACCTCGGGCAAGTTACTAATTGCCTCTGTAAAGTGGAGGTGATAGGGACTATCTCGCTGGGACATAGTAAGTGTCCAGTGATGTGCACACCAAGAGCTCAGCAGTGTCTGGCATTTGGTGGGTGCAGGGCAGACGTCATTACCGACTGTCACTATCGATGCTAGGCGTCTATATTTATTGTAGCACAGTCTAGGATCTGGTAAGTGACTTTGCCAGTGAGAGTTATGGGTACCTTTGCTCCCTATGAGTATAACACGCATTAGATCCTGACCAAAGTGTTCACTACACCTGTCTAAGGAGCTCTAAGTCTGAAATTTAGGACATGATAGCACCTTACATAGTTAAGGAGGCTTAAGGGATTACATGGTTTAAACCCTAGAAACACAGCTGGTGTGTTTCTGCCTCAATCTTTTGACTTTACTGCCTAGGACATGGAAACAAATATTTGGGGGCCTACATAGTCTTTGGATGGCTGCCAAAGCACTTTAAATCTCTCTTAAGTACTTAACCATATGCTTGCTTTTATGCTAAATAAGTGCTCTCGGGTCTTTAATTTGATCTTCACAACAACACTAATAGGTAAGTATTATCTCCATTTTACATATGTAAATCTGAGGCTATAAACAATGTGTGATTCCAAAAGCTCCGTGCTTACTGGCATCTCCTCTCAGAAGAGGACGCAGGACTGTGTAAAGGTTAAATGGATGTCATGTTGCATATTTGCTGAGTTCCCTTTACTACCAATTTTAGGACGCTTTGGCAGTTTCTCAGGTGTCTCAGATGCGCATTATGGCAGGCTTCCAGTGTGGCTGTGAGCTAGAAGTATACCTCTAGCACTGCTACATCAGGGCAGCACAGAATAACTGCTAGTTATGTGTCATGCCTTCAACATGCTAGACATTCCAAAATTATTTCTCTTGGCCATCCAAGTGAAGTAGCGGTAGCTTATTCGACTGCAAAGAAAAAGATAAGGATTCCCTAAAAGAACTTATAGACAGGCAACATCATTCCTGTGTATAAGATATGGGGAGGAAATAAGCTGTAACATAATAAATCTTAAGTTTCAAGGCTCTCAAACAGGGAGAGACATGACCAAGAAGACAGGAAGGACTGTGGCTTGCCCATTGAATGAGGATGCTGTAACTCTAGGATTGGATCTTAGGTATTCTGGAATCTGCACCTGAAACCTGGATGTTTCTCAACTTACACACATGCACAAGGGGAAATGAATTTTTAAACAACACGACTGGCTTTGACAAAACGATATTGCCCCCTTTAAATGTCACTTGATACTAAAATGTGATTTAAGAACATGTAATACCTCGGGAGTCCGGTGCGTACAACCAAATTATGCTCAGCATCTTGAAAATTCTAAAGGCACATGTTGGGACACATCTAGTCCTGCTGACCTGTAGATAAACACTTATCTTTTATTAATGAACTGTACATTGAACTTAAATAAAAGTTTATTTTTGAGATAATTATTGCACGTCTTTCCTTTTTCTAGAGACGTTTTATAAAAGCTTTTACTCAAATCTTTCTCCTTTTCTCAACTGAATCATTGAAGGTGACTGTCACCCCTTTCTGAGAAACATTAGGGCCACCGAGGTCTGGACTCTTCGGGCTGAAAGAATGAGAGATGCCCCCTTTCCTGCCATTCTTAGAAGGACAATTAGTGCCTCACTGTAGGCACATAGTGTGTCATCTTCTCAAACTCCCCCTTTCTAACCCTCCCACGAAAGGAGCAAAAGTCAAAGCTGCTATTACCCAGGAATGTTAGGTTAGTCCAGAGCTCCTTCCCTGTGGGTGACTGAGAACAGGCACTATCTGGCTACAGGGAGGGTGCCCCAGGGTGGCAGGACAAGACCGGCCTTGACAAACAGGTAAAATCATTTTTATGCTATTCCTTCATCAGATCTTACATGGTCTGTGTTGAAATTCACTTAGGATAAGGCTAAAAATCTTCGTAAGCCTTAGAAATATTCCACCTGAAACTTTCCCAAGCAGTGGCCCGCCCCCCGAATTGTTTGACTTATGTTGGGAGCTAAACCTTGAAACTGACTTGGAGGATCTAAGAGAATAGTGGGAGAAAAATAAGTAAATTGAAAGAAAGAGAAACTGTCAAAAATCTTCAACAGTGAATCCTTAATGCGTGAGATACTGTGTTTTGCTAGAGATGTCAATCTCACCAGGTTTGCAGTGAGGTAGAAGTTTGCATGTTCTTCCACTACTTAATCAGCTATGGCCACGGGCACGTTGCTTACAATCCAAGCCAGTTTCTTTCCTCTCCCAAAAAAATCACACCACCTACCTTCAAAGGGTTCTCGTAAGAGAGGCAACATATATAGCTTCACTCAAATAACTCCTGCTGTTTCTCTCGCACCAAAAAAATAATTCATTTTTTTTAAAAAAAGTTAAAATCCTTTAATTATGTCTATTTGGGATCCGATTTTTTTATCTGTACTCTTGTATTAAAGTCCCACTTGCAAGTGTTCCTTGTTAAATGTCCCCTTAAAATGCTAGCATTTGAAGATTTTTTTTTTATTCCAAAAAAAGTCAAGAAGATTAATGGTCTTGCACCTGTTAGCTTTGCAGAGAACATCATGTGTGACTCTCTGCTGATTAGAGAGCACAAGTGACCAATTATTCAGAAAAGTCTTTTTAATCAGTGGGGGAAGACAGGTAAGCCTTACACCCCTCAAGAAAGCATAGCACACTCTCCAGATTTATCAGGCTCAGCAAATGTTATTGGCCCGTAATCTAGGGAACGTTGGAGAAGGCTAAATTTCAGATCTGAACATTTAATGCCATAGTGTCTAATTCAAACACAGTTTTTGCCTACTAGCTGAGGGCAGAGAGTATATTTTAAACCTTTAGTCATTGTTTATGTTTTCTTAAATTTTCCCATTTACATGCAAGATTTGCTAAAGATTAGTTCTTTAAAGTTGAAGGCAAATTTGCCTTTTGACCTCACCCCAAACACAGCCCCGTGGTTGCCTAAAAAGGATTTTTAAATGCTGGAGGATGATTTTAGATAACCAGAGAGCAACTGGCATTCCTCCTCGGACTTCAGGGGACTCACAAGTAACAGTTTCTAAAAGGTTCCAGAACACCTAGCACTCTGGGAGGCCGAGGCAGGTGGATTGCTCAAGGTCAGGAGTTCGAAACCAGCCTGAGCAAGGGCAAGACCCCGTCTCTACCAAAAATAGAAAGAAATTAATTGGCCAACTAAAAATACATAGAAAAAATTAGCCAGGCACAGTGGCGCTTGCCTGTAGTCCCAGCTACTCGGGAGGCTGAGGCAGGAGGATTGCTTGAGCCCAGGAGTTTGAGGTTGCTGTGAGCTAGGCTGATGCCATGGCACTCTAGCTGGGGCAACAGAGTGAGACTCTGCCTAAAAAAAAATTAAAAAATAAAAATAAAAGGTTCCAGAACAGTTCTATAATTGACACATCCTAGGTTGAACATTAGCTAGGAGGAAGTGCAAAAATGTTTTAAATTTTTAGTGAAACTGAAGAAGAACATGTGGATCCACCCTGTCAGAAGGCCTCCCTCTCCACACAGACCCACGCGCTCTGTGGGTCTTCACTTCACTCACTCGTTTCAGCACCTCCTGTGTGCCAGACACGGTTCTGGATTCTGTGGAACCAATGAGAACATGACAGGCCAAAGCCCCATCCTTCACAGTGCTCATCCTAGCCGGGAGCCAGGCAGTGATACAAGCTGTGAAGATAGATAAAACAGGGAATAGAGGACAATAGAATGTGCTATTTTAGATAAAGCAGAAGCCCTGGAGGAATCACTGGGGGCACAGCGAAGACACGAGTCCTGAGGCAGGCGTGTGCTTGATTCATCTAAGGAAAAGCAAGGAGGCCTCGTAGCTGGTAGCAGAGGCAGAATGGGAGGAGAGAAGGGAGCAAGGATGAGTGATGTAGGTTTCAAGGGCCATGTTGGGACTCAGGATTTTCTTTTACATGATGGGACAATTTTAGAGGGCTTGGGGCAATGGAATGACCTCTGATTTAAAAAGGCTCACACTGGCTGCTTTGTTTAGAATAGACTCCAGGGGAGTGAGGGTAAAAACAGAGAGATAACTTAGGAGACTCTGGCAGTAGTCCAAGCAGATGGCCATGGCTTGGGCTGGGCTGGTGGGGTGGAAGGCGGCTCCACTCTGCATTCAGCCCATCACGTGGTAGGTATGTGCATAGGCTGTCTGCTTGGCGGGGAGAATGTGGGAGAATGCTTATCCAGTAGCATCTCACTGGTCCCCATCTCAGCTGTGCCCTCTGCCTGTGAGATATCAGTTTGGCTGCCCGCTGTCCCCCCCAAATGGGCAGGGGTGACAGGCACAACCCCAGCTTGGGTGGAAAAACTCAGTGAGGCTGCATGGAAACTAAGAGGAAAGCCATGCTTCTCTTTCCTAACCAAAGGAAGTCAGAATTTCGAAGGAAAGAAGAGCCTAAAGCATAAATCCTAGTTCACAAAAGTACAAGGGCTTCCACCGTTCAAATCAAATTCTTTCCTCCCTTCAAGATAAAGGCCTTCTGGGAACACATTTTGGCAGAATTATTTTGGTAAAGAATTCTGTGCTAATGGTCTCTGGAAGAACATTTTTATGAATGGCACAATTTGTTTAATGTAATGGCTTTAGACAGAGCCCTGCATATTTTGCCTATCCAACTGCTTCATGTTTTCCCTGTTACCATCCTTGTCCCTAAAGGCATTGGAAAACTATGAAAACTATTTTCCCTAAGAAATTTTAGAACCCTGGTATTTCTGAATTAAAAGGGCCCCCAAGGTCACTGAGTCTGACACCTGTCTTATTGAGGAGGTGACAGGTCCCAGTGGAGGAAGAAGAAAATCGCTGCCTATGGTTACCCAGTAAGGAGACCCCGTTCACCAGACAATGCCTCAATTCACTCACAAGTAACAATGACTCTCATAGTAAGCCTATAAATTCAACAACAGCTTGTGATCCTCTAAGATAAAAAAAACAGAAATGGATACTGTTTTGGAAAACAAAGCCTCCTAAGACCCAAAATTTGAGAAAAGGATTTTTGTGGGTTAGGAAGTGAGGTGAGTCTCAGCACTGCATCCCTGCATGTCACAGAATAGAAGCCAAAAACATTCACAAACAGCTTACGAAACTGCTTAGAAAGCAGCCTCTTCCCAGTCACCAGCCCCAATATTCCTGTTTCCATTCAGAGAAGGCGGCTAACCACCTGTATCTCAGAATCCGTTAGGTTCCAGAGAGGACTATGCCGAGAACAGAGATGACTTTGCTGTTCTAACTTCCCAGCACTCTGTGAACTGCCCCAGAGAGGATTTCAATGGGCCTGCCCAGTAGTTCCAATTCACCAAAGTGCCACACCCTTTTGTATGTAATCTCAAGTCCCCTTAGATATCTGGTGAAATTTGAATGGAAAATGATTACTTATAACCAAAACTAAAAGTAGCTTCTTTTACCTTGGCAGGAGGGCTGGGAACATCTCCGGGAAAGGAAATTTCTGTATCGCTGTGAGGGAAGGAAAATCTTTGGATTTGCCAAAGGAGGTCCTGAGCCGAGTTTGGGGCGTAGGCTACAAATGGCTGAGTTGCCTGTATCCTGCAGAGAGAGGAAATCAGGTCAGGGTGAGGAAGTCGTTGTGAAGCAGCAAGGTGGAGAAAAGGGCAGAAGGAGCCACATGGTGTACCATGGATTTTGGGGACTCAAGGTGACAAATCACAGGGACATCTAATATGTGATTTTGAATTGCTTACATTTTCTGCACTGTAAACCCCTTCACCTCCCAGTCCTTCAGTAAAGTTCATGGCACACACTAACACCTGTGTGAGTGGCTTTTGATAAAAATCATAGAAAGGAGCCCAGTCCTAGACCTGGGTTGATATGGCAGCAGAACAGAGAAGGGACTTACAGAACAACCCATTCACTGAACTAATCCAGTCACTGCAAGAGCTTAGGCCCAGAGAGCATAAGCACCCCCAGGACTCATAGCATTCTTTGGCTGGGACAATGGGCTTTCTACAGGATGTGGAATGGAAGTTCAAGCCCATATTATCTGGAGCTTAAAGGGCAGAGTGACTCCAGATGATGCCACAGTAATTAAATTAGGTGGGGTCAGGTGGCTTTTAAATGATACGCAGCCAGCATTTTGCTAGTCAGTGTACAGAACTTACTACAGCAACGGCCTATAGGAACTTGGGATATTTCAAACTCTGGAATCATCTTTCCAAAGTACAAAGATGGCCATGTCACTCCCCATCTTAGATGACTTCTTATTGCCCACAGAATAGAGGCCAAGGCCCTTGGGCTCAGGCTCAAGACCACCATGACCTGACTTCAGTCCTCCTACATCCTGCAGTTCTCCAGCCCAACTCAATACTCTGGTAATGTTCATCTGCTTGTAATCCCTCCCCCTCCTCCCCCACCCCATGCTGCTGTATCCAACACCAGCTGAGCCCGGGTGGGCTCCTCTCTTCCCTCTGCCTGGAGAGCCCTTCTCAGCTTTCCTCACCTGGCTCTTACTCTTCTCCAAGTCTTGGCTCAGATGTCACCTCTTCCAGGAAGCCTTGCTCAGTGCTCCAATTTGGATCATGTGTCTTTTTTCTACCTAACATGTAATTCTATAATAACATGTATTAATATATCATTATACTGAGATCATCTATTAGTGTGTGTAGCTTCCTGACTGCATGAAAACACAAGCTTCTTTAAGAATTTAGCCTTGGTAATCTCTGTGTCTCCAGTGCATAGCACAAAGCTGGGTGCCTTTAAGTGTTCAGATACTGATTGTTAAACTAAACAGACCCCATGAATGCAAGCCATAGCTTATTTTGTAAATAAGCATCCCAGAGCCTAGGCTTCCAACTGAGCATTGGCTCGGGAAAAAAATTTTCATGAGAGGTTGTCTGCCTAGCCCAGTGATGTCTACACCTCACACAAGTTGAAGGTCCCTTTGTGAATTTATGTTCAGAAAACATAAAACTCACTTTTGCATACATACTGTTAAAGCAAATCTTACATCCTTCAAGGTAGACTTAATATTTTGAAACTGAAAAAACCATTGAGTTTTCCCTCAGGGAACATAGTAATTTGTCATGCTGGTTAATGTCACTTTGGGATCCTCCATGGCTGTCCTAATGAGAAAGTCTTATAGAACATACTTATAACCAATAGCATCATTTTTGAAATAAACACATAATCAGCCAAGGAATTACATCAAATGGGATAATACTCATTTAGGTTACTGCCTACTGGTGAGGCTATTTAAAAAGTTATCATATAACTTGATAATCATACCCATTGCTTCCTTTTTGTGTTTAAGATTGATTTGCCAACTAAGTACCTTATTTAAGTATGACTGCAAAAGGGCTCAATCCCACAACTCTTCATGGGTTCTTACCCTAGTTATTAGAGAGTCGAAAGTCAACATTCACTAATCTATGATTTACTAAGCATCCGCTACATGCACAGCAGGTTGCTGGGTACTCTAAAACAAACAGATTATTGAGATAAAATCCTTCTTATGTATAACAGTTAAGTAAGAAATCCAAGCTCAGTGGGTACCCAATGAATGTGGCAGACAGACAATAAGTTCCCTGAAAGCTTAGGAGATGGAGAAATCTTCATGGGCTGCTTTGATGGAGGATAGGAGAAGTTGTTTTTGTGTCTATCAGAGTAATGGTTCCTTAAGAAACAAACCCCTCTTTAAAACTCTGATGAAACCAAAAGATCATCCCAGAAATATATATATATATATTCACAAATTAATTTTATATTTAATTCCTGGGATCCCTGAAACTTCTGATGTCTGTCTATAGAGATTTTTATTTTTATTTCTTTTCTTTTTTATTTTTTTGCATTTGCATGTTTTATTTATTTTTATTATTTATTTTTTTTTATTTCAGCATATTATGTCTATAGAGATTTTTAAAAGGTCCATTCCCCAGGTTAGAATGATTTATACATTTAAATAAATTCAAATTTTCTATATGTCTCCTTTTTCTCTAAAATCCTACATATAAGTTCTCTCAGATACCAACAAAACAGTGTATTAATGGGCAGAATTAATATCTTATTTAAAAGCAAAACATAACAGTTTTTTCATTATGAAATTGTAACATTTGGAAGTTTGTTGACAAAATATTGAATTCCAGGGATGTTATATTGGCTTGCCCTGTGTTATATAGCAGGTGTATATATTTTGAGTCTTGCAAACTCAGAATGACTTAATCACCATATCCATATTTTCACTCTGGAGAGGCAGTATGCCATCATGGTAGAAGCATGAAAGCCACAGATTTGAGATTTGAGTTCTGATCTTGGTTTTGCCACTTGCTTACTTTATAATCCTGGTAAATTCTCTTCCATCTCTAAGCCTCCATTTCTTCATCTGCAAAATGAGCCAATGATAAAACTTGACTTAGTCACGTCACATATTGTTATGAGGACCAGATGGGATAACAGATGTACACAATCCAAATGTGAACTTTTTGTTTTGTTTTTAGGCTGTTGGAATAAAAGACATTTGCCATGTGTACATTTTGCAGGTTCAATTCCCAGAAAGAAATGTTATTGAAGTTTGATATCACAAACTTCTGGTTTACAATGAAAGTCACTGTGCAGGATGTTCCGTGTTTACAATAATGCCACCCATATTGACAATGCCAAGTCATTCACACTAATGCCAAGTGAAAGCCATTGCCTAATCTAGGGAATCTTCCACTGATGTTGGCTGTGCCTTTCTCCCAGCAACACTTCATTATCTTAGAAAGGTGTTTAGGCATTGTTTGAGTTGCAGTGCAGAAGGAAATCCTGAAAGATGCTTTCATAAAACTTATATTCGGGGAAATATTTTCACGAGCTAAAAAGGGCTTATAAAATATGATGGTTTCACTCAACACAAACGAAAGATAAATGTTTGAGCTGATGGCTATGCTAACTACTGTGATCTGATCACTATATTATAAGTATCAAAATATCACTATCTACCCTATGAATATGTATAATTATTATTTGTCAAATAAATTAAAAATAAAAACAGGTTATCGCTTAGGCTTTTTATCTTAGAGTAATTTTTATTATATGGTATTCAAGATGGAGATGAAATATTTGAATTCCTAATACTGGTTTTTCTTTGTGTCTTATTGTCACGATAGGCATGTTTATGTAAAATTTTAAACCTGGAACAGATACACTTTGTAGAATAGCAAGTAGAACCAGGAAAAAAAAAAAGTCTATCGTTTAAAGAAAAGGCAAAACAAAAACAAAAACAAAATATGGTGGTTTCAGTCTTAAGACAAATTCATATCGTTATTTTTACAATTTGAGTTACTAAGCTTTTTGGTTGGCACTGGCCTATGCTATCCTTGGAGCTGATGCGGTACGGTGAAACTCACCGAGAGTGGCCATTGCAATCAGATGGATCAAATTGCAATATTGTTCTTTTAAAGCAGTGAACAGTGCAAAAGGAAATACGTTGGATACCATGCCCAGGAGACCGTACTTGTTCAAAATGACAAATCTCCAGTGTTGTGGGAAGGCAGCCACTTTACAAAGTTGGATTATGAATAGGTCCTTCAGATTTGTGTTTCTTTTATGACTCTTTAAACTTATAAATAAAAGAAAATCTAAAATAGTCTTAAAAATAAATTCCAGTCACTTAAAAATACTGCACTCTAGCTCTGGTCTTGGCACTTCATAAAGCAAGTATCAAGCCAGGCTGGATTTATTTAGTTGAATTAGAAACCCTGGGTGCCAGGAGCAATTTTTCAGTGATGATGGTTGCAGCCCCTTTATAGCTTCTCTGTAAAGAAGACACTTATTCTAGACTACACGCAGCTTTCATCAAATCGGGTCACTTTCCCTTCTGAGTGGGAAATTCCTCCCAGCCTGTGAAAGATTAAACAAAAGCTTTATCTGTACGAACTTTGGAAATTAGAATATAATGTTTTCCTTGGTGCTTGTATCCCGGCTCTCACTGTCAACATATTTCCTGCCCTTAGCTGCCAGATTCATCTTCCCAAAACATACTTTGAAGATGTCATCTTTCTACCGTGGGAACCACTGGAGGCTTCTGAGCAAAGCCTAAGCTCTGGAGCCTGGCATTCAAGCCCTCTAAATGGCTTTGCTGGTAAGTTCTACCAAACGTTTAAGAAATAATACTTCTACCCAATCTCTCCAGAATAGTGAAGAAGATGGACTCTTTCCCAATTCATTTCAAGAGATCAACATTACTCTGATACCAAAACCAGACAAAGACATTACAAGAATAGATATTCCTCATGAACACAGATGCAAAAATTATTAACAAAATACCATATTAGCAAATCAAATCCAATAATATATTGAAAGGATAATATATTATAACCACATGGAGTTTAGGATTCAGGACTGGTTTAACTCTTGAAAAATCAAAGTAATTTGTGATATTAATAGATTGTAACAGGAAAACCACGTGATTGTCTCAATAGGTACAGAAATAACATTTGACAAAATACATCTATTCCTGATTTTAAAAACAAGAACTCAGCAAACTAGAAATATAAGGGAATGTTCCCAACCTCACAAAGAACATTTGCAAAATTTTTATAGCAAACATCACACTTAATAATGAAAGACTGAATGCTTTCCCTCTAAGATCGGGAATAAGACAAGGATGTTCTCTCTCACTTCATTTCACTATTGTATTGGGGATTCTAGCCAGTACGATAAGAAAAAAAGAAATAAAATGCATCCAGATTGGAAAGGAAGAAGTAAATCTTCTCTATTAACAGATAACATGATCATCTGTGTAGAAAATCCTATGAAATCTACAAAAAAGGCCCTAAAATTAATGTGTGTTTAGCAGTTGCACGATAAAAAGTGTAATATACAAATATCAATTATTTTTCTACAAACTAGCAACAATTAGAACTTGAAACTTAATACCTTTTACATCATCAAAAATATGAAATAGTTAGGTATAAATCTGACAAAAGATATGAAGACCTCCACACAAAAATGTAGTCTATCTTGATAAATGCCATATATGCGACTTTAAAAGAATATGTATTCTGCTATTGTCAGGTGGAATGTTCCATAAATGTCAACTAGGTCAAATTAGTTGGTAATGCTGCTCAAGTTTTCTATATCCTTGTAGAGTTTCTGCCTACTTGTCTTAACAGTTATTCAGAAAGAGGTATTGAATCTCTAACTATAAATGCTCATTGTCTGTTGCTTCTTGCAGTTCCAATTTTTTCCCATGCATCTGATGCTCTGCTTTTAGCTGGACAAATCCTATTCCACACCTAACAATGATAGCTTGTGTACATACATACACAATCTCACACTCACATTCACACACAGATGTGTGCATGTACCTATCACTGCCACTTATAAATGCAAACAAAAAAACAAAATGCTAGCAAATTAAATTCAAAGATTTAAATTAAAAATTTAATATTAAGTAATCTAATATGGTACTTCAATGAATCAAATAAGACAAAAAAGTCCAAAAGGCATTCTGTAAAATTTAGTAAGCAATTTTAAATAAAAGCTCTTTGGAAACCAGCATTACAAGGTCACTTCTTTAAAATGATAAAAATATATAGCAGTTTTAAATCAATAGCCATTTTCATACTTAATGACAAAATACACTAGAAGCATTCCTTCTGATAGCCTCAATAAAACAAATATGCTGTTTTATTCCAAAGATGTTTGTAACTTGCCCACTTCTGGTCTTCATGTTATATGCCCCTGGTCCCAGGGTCCTTAAATTTTCTCAGTTCATGACAGAGATAGTTGCTGCAGGATAGTGGATAACTTCTTGGCATAGGGCTTACACCTCAGTTCCAAATTTGGCCAAATAATCATGGCAAAAGCATCTGTGAGCCACATAGACTAAAATAAGTAGACAATACAAAGCCAAAATTATTGGAAAAACTATTTCCTTAGAGCTGCATCAAATAGGACAACTTTGAAAAGATAAATTTTTAGTCTTATTTTTAGAGCTCTATCCTCTGGCTTATCTTATTAATACATCTTTTGTCTTACACCTGAAATATTTATAGCAATAAAAGGTTTATGTTTTAATAAAAATACTATTATATATTAATATTTTATAGCCTGCATTTTTTTCACTTAGCCATGCATTATGACCGTTTTCCCATGTAATATGTTTGTCTAAATCATTATATAGGCTACATAATATTCCATGATACAGTTGTACCACCATCTACTTGACCTCATACCTTTCGATGGACATTCATTTTGCCTCCAAATTTTCTAAAATTGGCATTTTAAGGAATATTTCCCACCTCCTCCCACCCACACAGCAAATAGGAAACTTCTTAGATTTTTCTCATAACCCAGATCGCTCTCTCCGTAATCTTGAAAGTAATCTGCAAGCTTACACTCCAGAAAAAATAAACCAAAACCTTGGATGAAAATAGAGTGGATCAAGTTGGGAGTCAACATTGTCCATTTTCAGAGCCCCAGTCTCCTTAATCTCAGGACGTTTCGGCCAGATTTATAGTCCTGTCTCCACACATATATTACAGGGTATTGGAGGTTTTGGTATGGCCAAGTGAAAGGATCTGTAGTTACTAATAGTTGGCATTTCTTCTAAAAATGACACAGTCCTGAACTAAACCATGTATAGGGAAAACCACTCATCAATAAGCCCTGCTCATGCGCACAGAGTCTTAATTAGCATTTTTGTCCCTCACTCTTAAGTATGAACAGCCAAAAAGCTACCCAGAATTTTAAAGTCTTCCAACATGAAAAGCAGACTAAATTGAACAAAAAAACTTCAGAAGAAACCATGTCAATGGAGGAAATAGAAGAAAATGTCCAAAAAATTTTCTCTAAGTCATACCTTTAAAACATAAGTACTGCATGTATAAAAGAAGAACAGGATGATGTGTATAAGCATGTAGAATACGGAAAATTCTTGGAAGTTAAATATTATTATAACCAAAAATAAAAGGTTCGTAAAAGAATTCAAGATAAAATTGAAAAAAATAAAATCTCCAAAAAGTAGCACAAAAGACAAAGAAGGGGAAAAATAGGAGACAAAATACAAGACAACTAGAGGATCAGTAGGAGGCCCAACACTCAAAGAGAGAGTTCCAGAGAGAGTACAGAGAAAATGGGTAAAGACAAGCAAAGAAATACTATGAGAATTTACTAGGAAAGACAGACATGAGGTAGAGATCATAAATACTTCCAGAAAAAAACAGGCCACAAAAAAAGGTCAGATGATAGAATGTCACTGGACTTCTCAACACAATCACCAGATGCTACAAGAGAATGGAATGGAATATTATTAAGAAAGATTAATTTAACGTGGAATTCTATACCCAAACTATTAATCAAATGCGGAGAAGGATGAAATAAATACATTTTCAGAAATGCTAAGTCTAACTAAGATTTACCAAACAAAAAGTTAGGTATTTTTTCCAAGGAAATAAAAAGTAGTTGTACAAGAAAAATAATAAGAATATATAAGATTCAGTATCTACATTATAAAAAATAAGATTTACATTGTTATAAAAGTGTAAATGCCAACTATCAATATATTCCCAAATTGTGTAAGAGAAGGATGTAGGGAGGAAGAATGTGGAGACAGTGAGTTGGGAGGGATTTCCATGAGTAAAATTCTCATATTGTAACAAGTCAATTCATAATATCTAACTCAATAAAAAATGATTTAGCAATAAAATGTTATCATTTAGAGAATAAAGTGAAATATTAGCTATAAGAGCAGTAAAAGTTAATAGTACTTGTCTCTGGGTATCTGAATAGGGTCTAGAAAAGAGGAGAGAGAGGAAACCACTAGTTTTCATGATAATCATTATAGAATTTTTTTTTTTACTTAAAAAATGCCTATATGTTATATATATTTTTTACTTTAAAAATACCTATGTATATTTTATACATATATATTTTTTTAACAAAAATAACTTCAAAAAAAGAGCTCATGAAGCAAGTGTTCCAATGGCATGAACACATAGGGTTGAGGAAGTTCCTTTATGCCTTGGTGTAAGGAAAATAAAATGCTATTCCAAGAAACAGGGTAGACTCTGAATTCCAGGAGGCATTGAGGAATGTGTAGACTGAGTCAGCAAGGCCCGAGGCACAGAAAAAGGAATATGCACTCTAGCTGAATAGCCACGCAGAAAGTTTCCAAAACATACACCTGGATCAGAAACTGCTTTCTCTTCAGGAACTCTTCCCTGAGCCCAGCCAGAGGTAACGCCATCTGTCCAAGATCTAGGCCCTGGATCAGAGAACCAAAGTTTGCAAAATGGAAGAAAAAGAAACGGAAGAGATGAAAGAGTGTGGCAGGAAGTGTAGGAAGAAGAGAGTGGGAAAGATCATGAATTAATCATTTATTGTTTGCCTACCATGTGTCAGGCACTGTGCTAAGCATTTTACATACACAGTAACATTCTCACATCACAATAATTAGGTATTTCTATTATTTCCATTTTACCAACGCAAAAGCTGGAACTCTGAGAGGTGAACAAGGTTGACCAAACACACCATTAGTGAATGGTGAGGCTTGGAGTTAAGTCTGTCTGATGTCAATGTCTTCTGTGCCAGGATAGAGAAAAAGAAAGAGTCAGAGAAAAAAGGTGAATTTTCCTTGGCTTCCTGGGCATATAAAAATGTCAGGTTTTGTTGTTTTACGTTTGTTTTTTAAAACTGTGGTAAAATATACATAACACAAAATTTATCATTTTAATCATTTCAAAGTATATACTTCAGTAGCATTAAGTATATCCACAATGTTATACAATTGTCACAATTCATTTCCAGAACTTTTCCATCATCCCAAACAGAAAAACAATAGCACCCATTAAACAGTAACAACTCCCCGCTCTCTACTTCCCCAGCTCCTTGAAAACTCTATTTTGCTTTTGATTTCTAAGAATTTATCTACTCTATTTACTGTTTATTAGTGGAATTGTATTATACTTGTCCTTTTGTGTCTGGCTTTGTGTTTGGCTTATATCTGACTTATTAAGCATACTGTTCTCAAGTTTCATCCATGTTGTAGCATGGATCACAATTTCATTTCTTTCAAAGGCTCAGTAATATTCCAT
Source organism: Cheirogaleus medius (assembly GCA_008086735.1). NCBI lineage: Eukaryota > Metazoa > Chordata > Mammalia > Primates > Cheirogaleidae > Cheirogaleus > Cheirogaleus medius. Next base: position 53,554,183 of record VBSM01003204.1, on the reverse strand, counting down.
TGTATGTATATAACACATTTTGCTGATCCATTCATCTATTGATAGAAATTTGGGTTCTTTCCATCTTTTGGCTATTGTGAATAATGCTGCTATGAATATTGGTATACAAGCATGTGTTCAAATAATACTTGCTTTCAATACTTTGGAAGATACAGCGCTTATTTATTGTTAAGCCTTTTCTAACTCTTTTGACATTATTTTTCAACAGTTCTATTTTCTCAAACTTTTCCCCAAACTCATTCTTCCACCCCCACTTCATGTCTCAAACATCTTCAGCCCAGGAAGGACAAACAGAGGAAAAGTCTCTGTACAAGAAGCTGTTGAGCTTCTTGTACAGAGACTTGAAGCTGTTGAGCTTCTTGTACTCTCTGGATCTACTTAATTAATAACAAACACACTTGCATCTTTATTCATTCATTCTTTTATGCATTCAACAAATATTTTGAGTACTTCTTCTGTGCCTGACACTATTCTTAGAGTGTGGGATACTTCCATTAACAAAACACATAACTTTGCCATCAAATTTACATTCTACCTGTTGGTTTTTCTGACCCAGGTTTATCAGAACATTTCCAAATCACAGGAATGGTTTTTACAGAACAGGAAAAGATAAGGTAAGGAGTCTTAGTCATTCAGGAATGCAAGTCTTAAAAATATAAGCGAACTGATGAAAGACATGGTCCTTCAATAAGATTCAGACCCCTTCAGAAGGTTGTAAGGGGTGATTTGGCTACCTCCCTTCCCCAAGGAGATGAAAACAGAAAAGCAGCAGGAGAAAGAAGCAAGAAGATGGAGCAAGAGTCTTGGTTCTAGTGTTAGCATATCTGGCTTTGATAAGTCCCATTTCCACGAGCAACATATAACGGTGATTGTATCCTTTCATCCTGACATTTAAAAGTCCAGATTCCCCAGTGGTTTTACTGAATGACTTAGATTAGCAGTCCCCAATCTTTTTGGTACAAGGGACCATTTTCATGGAAGACAATTTTTTCATGGACCGGGGGGAGGGGAAGATGGTTTCAGGATGATTCAAGCACATTCCATCTATTGTGCACTTTATTTCTATCATTATTACATTGCAATATATGATGAAATAATTATACAACTCACCATAGGTTGGAGATCCCTGACTTAGATAACAGGCAGTACTTTTCTGTTGGACTCTAAGTCCACTGAGGATTCTAAAGGAAATTTTGAGTCTCTAACAAGTCAGAAAGAATGACTTTTGCAACTTTGCTCCACATAAAGGCACAACCTCCTCCACATTTTTAAAGGATTTTTAAAAAAAATTCTGGCACCACTATATATAATACACTGCTGAATCTGCAACTATTTTAGAAGGATCTGTGTCTTTCTTGGCTTTGAAGCCACTTAAAAAGCATCAGTGTCGTTCCAAACTGGAGCACTAGGTTTTCCCTAAAAGTCATGGATTTGGGGTTCAGTAACTGACATCAACTCAAAAGAAAATCTCAGATGACTACAGCCCCAGCTGGCATGTTCAGGCCAGTTGATCTCTTCAAGGTACCAACTAGAATTCAGTGAGAAGCAAACAGGTGTACTTTAATTTTCCCAGGTCAAAATCAAAATTACAAATTGACACTGAAAAGTGATCTTGAAGAAGTGTGCTTCTCTAGTTTGGGCAAGAGTGGTCAGAGGAACAAAGAACTGGTTACATTCAGTGACACATACCAACATTAATCCCTCTACCAAAGCAAGCCAATGCTGCCAGCATCAGCACATTATGTTCTAGTATCCAAACAACTTGACTGAAATCAACCCCAGCAAAGCAAATGGAAACAGGTTTACCAATATGAGCACTGCCTGAAAACGTTTATTGTATTTGCCTAGGAGCCCAGGAAGGAGCTGGACCGGAGTTTCTTTGGGGTCCCCTTCTTTTCCTCCTGCCATCTAACTTCCTTAAATGCAAATTCTGTCTAGCCTGATTTTTCTGGGACAATGACGTTCATTAGCATTGATTCCAAGATGGTATAATGTCCTCAGGCAGGTAAGTTTCAACAATTCAAATTAATTTTAAAGCCTGAGTTATCCCCAAGAGAATGTTTATAATGTAAATGTTCAAATGACATCCTCCCTTTGGGGGACTTTAGGACATAAAAAGGAGAAACACATGCTAAGATAGGACGTAAGTTCGTCCTATCATACCCCCTCAATGGGTTATGAAAGAGGTGTACCGCAAAGGTGATCTCAGTTATGCTGGATGAGCCCAATTATGACTTTGTCTCTGTGCCAGCCTGTACATATAACAGGATAACTGACCTATGCACAACCTCTGCAACCAGCACCAAGTAACCAGAAGTTCTGAGCCTCTAGCCCTGGTTATGAAGAGGGTCCAGAATCCCCTTCCCTCTTTGCAATCTTTACCCCCATCTCCTTGTGCCATACCTGTGTTTACCTGTTGCTCAACCCATGGGCACCATCCTCCATTCCTAGCCCTCGCTCACGTGTGGATGGGCTTCACTGGTTCCATTAGTCTTGTTTGGCTCCTCTGCTTTAGAACCCACAGGATAACTACTTTTCCCGGGCAAGCCATCGACCCTTCAGCCAACACCCTCAGGTGGGTGCCTCCCCTCTCCATGGGGAGACTTAGGTTATACTTTCCACATTCTCTAATCCAGACTATACCATTATGGGTGACTCCTGCAGGCACTGAGGCTCAGGGACCTGTGCTACGGTCCCACACTGAAGGAGACAGTGAGCTACAGTGGATAACACATCCTACCTTGGATTTAAATAACCTGAGTTCCAACCCAGATCTACCTACCATTTACAGGCTGTGTGACCAAGTGACCTGGTAAGTTCAAACTTCACATCTTAGCATACAAGGCCCTTCATTGTGGGATTCCTGACAAATTCTCTGGTTTCATCTCCTGTCACTGCCTCCGTCACTCCATCCAATCCAGCCATATAGCCCCAACAGTAATCCCTCAAGCTCCGGTAAACTTTGGTGGATTTTGTGCAGCTCTTACCTAAACTGCCCTTCCCCTCACTTCATGTCCTACGTGTTTTTTGAACTACATCTCAGGGGTCATGATTATTAGGAAGCCTTCTCTGTCACCATACCATCATCATCCCACTACCTCCGGCCTTCGCCTGGTTTCATTTCTGGAATCGTGGATGTACACATCTGCCTTCCCCAATGGACCCTAAGCTCCTCGGAGCCAGGCACTGTGCCATATTTGACTTTTAATTTCCTGTCCTAACACATATGCCTGAAACAGAGCAGTACTCAATAAAGTTTGCAGAATGAGTGAATGCTAACCTGCTTCCCATGCCTGCTTGACTTTAATCCTCACAAGGTCTGTATTAATATCCCATTTGGCCAATGAAGAAACTGAGGCTTAAATTTTATTAACTAATTATCTGATTTAAGTCACACAATCACTGAGTGACAGAGATGCTTTGTGAACTCAGGGCAGCTGGATTCTAAGCCCCATTCTCTTTCCATTACATCAGGCTGCTTCTACGATATAGAACCAACCTCAGTGATGGATTTAAAGCAACTAATGTCACATGGACTTAAGCCCCCTCTGAAAGCTTCTAGACCTTAACAGAATGGAATATGCCATGTATCCCTACCTCCAAACGGTGCTTTAAAATTGAGATAGGCCTTGTGCCTATGGAAAGCTGAAAGCCTACTTTTGTACTCTTGTGATATGAAATTTCCATCCCTTCAAATCTATAAGAAAGAGAGAGGGGGTAATTAGGTGGAGAAAACATGACAGGGAGAAGGGAAAGCATTTATTTATTTAAGATCAAGAAAGCTAAGTCAGCTCATGACTAAGAATGCCATGAGCATGTAACTCAGTGGAAAAGCACCTTTGCTGCAACTGGTAGAACTTGTCAATCAAGGTTCCAAAGATCTTTTCTTTCAGCACAATCATGCAGTCTGTTTTTCTACAACAACTTCCTCTGTGTGGCTTTGGGACTCTATGCTTAGAGCTCTAGGGTGCCTTCTCTATGCAAAGATTGCCCTGGACTAAGAGCATCAGAGCAGAGTTTGGGACACTTGTCACTAGAATCTTAGGAAAATTCAGTGTAACTAAAAATTAAATTTGCAGGGTCTTTTAGACAAGTGCATACAATGATCCACTGCCAAAGTCCAAAGTGTGTGTGTGTTGGGACTGAAAGAGAGAGAGATGCAGTGCTGAGGCTGAGACGAGATGTATGAAACAGTATTATCCAGCAATTAACAAATATTGACAGGTCTAATAATAGTTTATCCTCAGCTAATCCCCTAATGTGCTCCCATAATACTATAGCTCATCACGTAGAAGCCTGAACTTCCAGCAAGCTGGCCTCAGCACCCACTTCCTGCTGTGGGTGGGACGCTGAGTAAATACTGAATTGACAATTTGTCTCAAAGACACTGACACAGCTGTAGCTGCTTTGCCTGTATTTTATTGATTCAGTTATTGACACCAGTATCAAGTTCTTGCCATGGAGTTCATATAAAATTTGGAATGGATTGCTTACCTACAATCTTAAAAAAAAATCCAAAAAATCAAAGTAAAAAAAATCTACTTAACCAATTACAGTGTTGCCTCGTTGCAAAGTGGAAATATTCTACTACATCCATCCCCATAAATCATTTTTAAAACAACCCAAGTTTGTAATATTTCTGCATGGTTTATAAAATTAGCAAGATGTATGCCTTTTTTTAAATCAATACTAGACTCTTCCCTATTTTAGCAGGTGTTGCTTCTTAACGTGTTCTATAGCAGGAAAAGGACAAGAAAAAGCATCTTTATTTTCTACCCATTAAGCTCCAAGATACAACCAAGAAATACTCTTCAATTTTCAGTCACCTGCATAATGACTGTAAAAGTGACATTATTAGGATGGTTTTGGCTACACGTAACAAAAAAAAAAAATCCAAACCATAAGGAATTTATGACTTCACTTAATAAAAAATCTAGAAGTAGAGCTGCTCCAGAGTAGGTTATCTCAGAACTTCTACATATTCACCATAGACAATCTGAGAGATTCTTACCATATTTCTGCTATATCACTCTGGGCTTCTCAGCTTGTCCTCAGTCTGACACTGTCATGATTGCAAGATGGCCGAATAGTTTCAGGAGTTGGGTAAACAATGGGAAGACTGCTTTCCTCAAGGGGTCCTATCTTAATCAATGAGGAAACTTTTTGAGAGCCCTAGTAGCACTTTTTCCCTGATTTATCATTGGCCAGACATATCATGTGACCATGCTTAGACCAATCACAAGTAATGGAAATGTAGTCACTGTGATTACCCAGTGCCATCTTAGCACCGGGTCTGAAGACCAGGTCCCCTGAAATGTAAGGCCATGTGAACAAGGGTAGAAATTCAGACAATAACAGTTCTGATACAGAAGAGGAAGGAGGAATGACTGCTGAATTAGACAGCAAGAGTCTACAGCAAATGCAAGTTTCTGCAATGTGGTCATTTAATACATTCATTTTTCATCCATTTAACAAATGTTTTTCAAGTGCCTTCTGTGTGCCATACTGTATTCTAAGTAGGAGGAGACACTATAATGAGAAAAAATACATACTGTCTCTGCCCTTATGGACCTCAATCTACCAGGCATTTCTTGATCATCTGCATTTTGCAGTCCCAAAGCTGGAAGGAGCCTAAGCAAGCAAATACCCCAAGCCTCTCATTTTAAACGTGAGGTAACAGAAACCTAAAGTGACTAAGTCATTTGGTGGACTAGGATACACCTAAGTTTGGATTATCTGCAGTTTGCACACTCTGTGGCACTGATTAGCTTGGGTGCGAAAGCTTTTTATGCGTGTAAATAAAACTTGTCATATGCCAACCCAAAATATGACTTATTATAATAAAACAAGTTATTTTAGGCTGAATAATTTACTCTATATAGTGATTCACCACAAGGCTCATTTAGATGGCATCTATATGCCATTAAAATTTCATTTGTAAGAGTAGTTCATAATTTTTAAAGGTAACCTCTTTGTAAATCATAAAAATTCAAATTTCAAATTCTTGTATCCCATCCCAAACCACAACACTCTCTCCTTTCTGGCTTTGTGTAGTGCTGATCAGCCCCTGTGGGTGGTAAGAGCATCTCTAATCTGCACCCTTAATGGGTCATTTGCAGCCTTTGGCGTCCTCCAAGAGATGGGTTCACCATGTACCCCTTTCCCTAACACTCTGCATACTGTTAGTTAAGACATGCCTGTCCCTAAAAATTTTGTCCACATCCTCTGGGATTCCTCTTAACAGGCGATTCCTGAAAAGATCCAAAACCTCCCAGGGCTCTGGTACGGTCTGGACATGAAGACTGTAATGGAAGCAGCCAAATCTCTCATCAGAAACTTTACTTATATTTATGCTGAATTCTTAGTTCTTATTACTCTTTTGTGAATTTATTCTACTAACGGAATCACAGAGGTGTACAAAGGCATATTTGTTGGCAGCATTATTCGTAGAAGGCAAAAATCAAAAACAATCTTAATGCCCCTCGGTATATCATGGCACATGCCTGAACATCATGTGAGCAATGAAACAAAAGAAGGAATTCTATGAGCAAATATGGAATGGAATGATTACCAGGAAACCTGAACAGGAAAAGCACAGTGCAGAATGATACATATGTCATGGAGCATGTTTGTAAATATATTAACAAAGAAACAGAAGGAATATATAGTATATTTACCTGGGATCGAATGTGCACGCCGGGACGCAGGGAATACTTCTAGAACAGAAGTTAAACTGTGGCCTGAGGGCTGAACCCAGACCATTACTTTTTTTTGAGACAGGTTCTTGCTCTGCTGCCCAGGCTAGAATGCAATAGCATCATCATAGGTCAAATGCAGCCTCAAACTCCTGGGCTCAGTGATCCTTCTGCCTCAGCCTCCTGAGTAGCTGGGACTACAGACACATGTCACCACACGAGGCTAACATTTTTACTCTTTGTAGAGATGGAGTCTCGATATTGCCCAGGCTGGTCTATAACTCCTGGCCTTAAGCCATCCTCCAGCTTCAGCCTCCCAAAGTGCTGGGATTACAGGCACGAACCACTGCACCCGGCCCCACTACCTGTGTTTTTGTATGATATGAATGATTTTTATATGTTTTAATGGTTTAAAAAAATAGAATTCAAAAGAAGAATATAGTTTCATGAGAAGTATATGAAATTCAAATTATAATGTCTATAAATAAAGGTTTCTTGGAACACAGACACAATCTTTGTATTATCTTGCCGCTTCCATGCAACAGTGGTAGAATTAAATACTTGTAATAGAGATTTTTATGGCCCACATAGGGTAAAATATTTATTACCTGACCCTTTACAGAAAAAAAAGTTTGTCAAGAAGAATTTACGGTGCCTGATAACTAGAGTTTCCTCTGAGGAAGAGTACTGGAGTAGAAAGATTAGAGCAGGAAGAAGGCTTATGTTTTACTTTCTACCTTTTTGTATATTTTTGAATTTTGTATAATGGGCAAACATTACATAATTTAAGAAAATAAACAATTTGTCAATTATTTTCTTAAATTATTTAATTAATAATTGCAATCCATTATTTGAAATTGTCTGCTCGGAATAAGAAATAGCATGTCCTTCTTGGGGCATTCAGTCCTTGGCATGACTCCCCAGAGTGGTCCTTGGGAGTGTCAGAGATGCCAGGGAGCTGGATTGGTATGTTTTCTGTGTTATTTTATCTCTGTACTTAAAATAGTCATCTCTGTTCTGTAGAAGAAAAAAAAAAAAAGAGGGGGCGTTTCATGTCCTTAATTTTTCTGATGAAAAATAAAAATACATGGCTATTTTAATGTTTCATGCATCATCACAGTACTTTCATGATCATTTTCTCTGTGGCTGCATTTAAAAAATAAGTGAAAGTCTTCCCTGTGATGGGCTGGACTGGGCTGCACAGGCGCAGTAAGGAATCCCGACTGCATGTGACGGAGAAAGGGAAGGATCTGAGAGCCTGGAAAGAAGCCATCTGGGCAGCTTTGACCCCCAAGTCAGCCTGGAGGTTGAGAAGAAACCTCAGGAAGGTCCCCAACTTCAGAGAATATTGATAAAATAAATGGTGATGATTGTTATTGTGTCGTATAATGTATTTCAAGTGCACCTCTTTAAAACAAAAATAGTCAAAAAGAATGGCTTGAATTTGAATCAGAATCACTAGAGTTGGGGCTCCCTAGAGATTCTAAACTACATCCAGGGTTAAGAACCCTTATTCTAAAAGAGCATTTTGAAAATCAACATTAGCGTAATTTAAAAGAAAACATAATGAGAAAAATTAAAAAAATACAATTCATGATCATAATCAAGTATCTGAAAATAATCTCAATGAGAAAAGTATGTGACCTTATACATGGAAAATAATGAAACTTATAAAGAAGGCTTGAATTACAATAGAGCCATATATTCCATGACTAAATATTTGAAAGATGCCAATTTACCCCCTTCCTCCCCCCCAAAAAAAGATTAAACTTGATAAAGTGATTCTAAAATTATAGGAAATAACTGAGCTGAAATATCAAAAAGAATTGTGGAAAATATGAAAGCAGGGGATTCTAGAAAGACAGTGCATTAATATGTATCTGCCTTTCCTATACTCACAACTTCATCCCAACTTTGTCTCACCCCCCTGAGCCTACCATCAGTTCAAGCAGTAGACAGGCAAACTATACAATGAACAGTATGGTGCGTCAATCTCTGGGCCAAGTGAGAGCCTGGGGGCAGGGGCAGCAGAAGATAGTCCCAGGGCAAGGATCCCAAGCAGTCAGCTTCCGGGAAGAGCTTGATCCACTGGGATCCCTGGACTCCTGGGGGGAAAGTTGACATTGGCCAGTCTCACCAAGCCCAAAGGAGCTAAGAAGGTAGAATAAGGCTGGGAAAACCTTGGAGAGCCTCCCTCCTTCTCCACCCTCTCCCCTGAGGTGATAGGGAGCTGATGGCTGCCTTCTGCAGCCCAGCCAGCTTACGGGGTCAGACCACCACACCCCCTTGTCTTCCTGTCTCTCCCACATCCCACCCCAACCTCAATCCCAGTTACGGCATCCCAGCAGCTGAACTCTAATAAGCAGCAAAGAAAAATAACCAGATCCTACGGGGGTTCAGCAGTCAGAGGAAAAACAAACAAGGATTAGAACAGGTCCTTGGTAAAATAAAGCTGACTGGGAGGGAGGGCAACCTATTGAAAAAAAAAAGTCATGTTAATAAGAGCACTTAAAAGAGATTCAAATTCAGCATGTGACAAAAGACTTTCTAGAACACACGCTTTCATTAAAAAAAAAAAATCAGTAGACGAATTTAAAGAGAAGATGAACACTGTTGATACTCAAATTCAGTGGCCTGAAAAATCAAAAGTACAAAATAAGTAAAACCGCAAGGCAAAAATACAAAGATCTAGTAACCGTGAGGGCAAAGGTAAGAAGCCTGGACCACAGACCCAGGAAACTAACATGTGGATAGTAGGAGCCCTAGAACCAAAAAACAAAAGGGAATATGAAATGAAGAAACAAAAGTAAAAAACTTCCCTAATGAAAACAAAACAGAGTTTTCAGATTGAAAATATCTAATGAATTCCAGACAATATTATTGAAAGGAGATAAATTTATCTATATTCTGTCAAAATTCTTAAACTCAAATAAAGAGAAAATCTTGACACCTTCCATGTTGAAAGAACAGTTCTTTTCAAAACGAAAAGAAAATTCTATAAACTGGTACAATCTCCATCCTAGTGCTATTTAAACAGGAAAAAAGAAGTTACACATTTATCCGAAGTAGAACTGAGAAAATGGTAAATTTTTGTGAAATTTATGCAGCCAATAAAATCATTCAAATGATTCTTTAGTTACATGGAAAAGCACAGATGTAAGGTAATAAAACACATTATAAAATAAAATGGTAAATTATGAAACTCTGAAGTATATTTAAAACTGTTTTAAAATGTACATGAAAAAGAAGGAATAAACGAGATAGCAGTAGCTGAGTTAAAGCAGTTAATAGGATTATGGGGTTTTCTCCCCCCTGTTCAATAAATTTTCTATAGTGTAAAATTTTAGTGATAATTTTTGAGTTAAATAATAGTTAATGTAAAGTTCAGTTTTTTGGTTTTTTTTAAAGAGCTATTTTTTAATGAATAACATGAAAAAGTCACGGCTATAATCTGTAGATGCTAAAGGAAAGTTCACATACAGCACATGTGTCACAGCCAGACCAGATGATTCAGGGCTCTAGGATCAATACGCCAATATCAATTTTTAAGAATGATACTGCCTGGGGCAGGGGTTTCCCCCCAAATTTTGGGGGGTTGTTGTATACGGCATAAAAGCTGCAATTCCGTTATTTGTGTGTTTGTCCATGCAGATTCAAACCAAAGTTTTAGGGTAAAATCTTATTCTTCTTTGAAGGCATTTCTGCCTCATCATCCAATGGGGTCCCCAGCTTAATTAGGCTCCTCAATGTATAAAGTGGGAGAAGGAAAAGCAGCCCCTAACAGTCTGGAACTGGCCTCGCACTAACAGTTGGGTCTTGGTGTTGATAGAAGGCAATGTCACACGACGTCACTCTATTACTGTGATAAGGTGAGACAGAAATATGTCCACTCCATAGTCATGTTTGAGCACAAAAATAAGGCCACTGTGAAAACCATGAATATAACCAAATATTTCTCTCAGCTCATAAGAGACTGAAGCTTCTTGCCAATCACAGCTTTAACCACATTTCAATCCTTCTGCCTTCTAGATAAAAATTCAGACACCCAATCAGAACTGTCTCAAACTCCTCATAGCACCCAATGCAGAACCAACTCCTGCTTCCTCGAACTCCCCCAAATCACCTAACACAAGCTCAAATCCTGTAACATAAACCTCCAACACCTCCTTTCCAAGCTTTCTATATGCGCATTACCTTGATACACAGCTCCCCCTTGGCACCACAAGCCTAAACACCCAGCTTAGTTTGATTCCAGGTGCATTCCTGGTGGTCTTTGGCTTTAGCGCACTGACAAATGGAATCTCATCTTTATTTCTGGTTTTCACCATCTTAGGGCAAGCAATCAAACTTTAGTTATCAGCCCCAGAATAGCTTGTTGGTTCTTGCTATTGCTGAGTTCATTGCTCACTGTTATCCAGTATTTTTCAAAGATCAGTCAAGAGAAACAATATGATGAGCTTCCTCAAGCACATGCAATCACATTCTTCCAGTAAGACCTTAAAAATCTAAACCCAAATTCAAGGAGACCAGTAAAGAACTCTACCCAAATCCTACTGTTGGCATCTGCAGAACTATAGCAGGTCCCCAAATAATATTGTGTTGTTACAGTGTTGATAGGGGGGAAAAAATTGATTCCTAGGAGGGACCACCAACTGCATGGAGTCTGCACGTTGTCCCCATGTCTGTGTGGGCTTTCTCTGGGTGCTCCAGTGTCCTCCCACATCCCAAAACTGAGCATGTTAGGCGAATCGGCATGTCTCCAAGGTCCCAGTGAGTGTGGGGCTGGCAGTGTGCCCTGCCACGGGCTGGCATTCTGTCCTGGGCTGGTACCCGCCTTGGCCCTGAGCTGCCAAGATAGGCTCTCGCTACCTGCTCCCCTAAAATGGAATTATTAGGTAATTATTATTTGTTTTTATTAATCCTTTTTAGATTTATATACAGGTCACATTTATTTCAATATTTAATAATTAGAAGCGTTTTGGCCCTTATTTAGAAGTTTGGTGATGTTTTTGTGGTCAGAAACATGCTGTAGGAAGGTAACTCCTTTGTATCAATTAGCCTATGGAAAAATTGGTTTTGTTATATGTCATTTCAATTAAAGTTGCAGTTTCCAAGAACCTGATGACCACATCAAGTGAGGACTTACTGAACTAAACTTTGGTATGATGCTGTGAGAGCTTTCATAAAACCTCATTGCTTGGCCACTGCTGAAGATGTTGAAAACACCGTTCATTACCTAAAGCAGTTTTAGAACTCTCAGGAGAATAGTTTTCTCAGGAATAGTTTTACTTCTTCTGAGCAATCAGTTTGTTTCCATTTTATATACAGTGTGAATTGTATAACTGCAAAGTTTCCATTTTTAAAGTTGGTTTCTAGAAAAGTGAGCCAAATCTGTAGCAAGACTAGTCTGCTATCTGATGTTTGTCTCATTCCTGGCTCTCTTTTATATCTTTGCTGTTGTTTTCCCTTTATCCCCTTTGCCAAATTTAAGTTATCTTTCCGTGTACCTATGTAAGCTGCCTGAAATAGTATTTTTTTTTAAATTGGGAAGGCTATGAAGAGAGAGAGAAAGAAAAATCAAGGCTGAAATGGTGTGGTGCCAATTACAAAGCAGGGGAGGCATCAAAAAGGAGGGGAGAGCAGTAGAGGAACAGTCAGGACCTGAGCCCTGGGGGTGGACAGGTAAGGGACACAGAAAGACATTCTGAGTTGGAGATGCAGGATACTCTGACTTACAGCAGAGCTTAGCAGAGTGCATATGGGGGTCCTGGCGAACAAGACAGCAAGAAACTCGTCTCTCATGTAACGTTCATGCTGGAGAGATAAGCCTTGGAATGCAGAATGGGAGGGAAGGACTGAAGAGCACTTAGAAAATAAGGCACAGGAGTCTAGGCTTGGTGTAGGTTCCATCTGTGCTTTGTGTGTCTCTAACATACACAATTGCCCTTGTCCCCACACTCAGTAGTCAGCGACAGAGGTGGCTGAAAGGCACTGTATTAGTTTGCTAGGGCTGTCATGACAAAGTACCACAGACTGGGTGGCTTACAACACAGAAATGTATCCCTTTCACAGTTCTGAAGGCAAGAAGTCCAAAATCAAGGTGTCGGCAGGGTTGATTTCTTCTCGGGTCCCTCTCCTTGGTTTGTAGATGGCCATCTTCTCCCTGTGTCTACATATGGTCTTCCTGTCTGTGTGTCTGTCTTAATCTCCTCTTTTACCACATTTTACCTTAATTACCTCTGTAAAGACTCTGTCTCCAAATATAGTCACATTCTGAGGGACTGCAGGTTAGGATTTTAGCACATGAAGTTTGGAAGGACACAATGCAGCCCATGACAGAGTACCTATAGTAGCTTCTGGAGAAGACACAAAACAAATGACAGCTAGGGTCCACATGGAAAATGCAATTTGTCCCTGTGAGATGCAGCCGCTCCTGATGGAAGGGAGCTGGAGTAAGTAAGCATTGTGAAGAAGCTCTGCCCACCTGAAAATCGGGTAGGGCTCATCTTTTCTAAATACTGCTAATCAACAACATCAAGAGGGAAGGGTAAAATTTGAGCATAATGAAAATGACAATTTTACTGACAGCTATTATAATTGAACAATTTATGATTTATTCCTAAACATGATGAGTGATAAAGGACATACAGTGACTCAGGATAGCTGTATCGATTGTCTCATCACTAAGCTGGTGGTAAGAACACAGTACAGTGTGACTTGGAATAATCATTTTCTGGTCTTACCTACACTCTCTTCCGTAGACACCACACTATCCGGCCAAGATGTTCAATTCTCTCCTCTGTTCTAATTACTTATCAGAGGAAGTTAATAGATTTTGCTAACATATCTCAGTATCTTTTCATTAAGAGTGCATCAGTTGAGTTCTGTGAAAATAGGCTTTGCTTCTTTTCAGTACTCTCTGCAAAAAGATCCTGGCTGCGGCTTGTGCTAGCCTTTGGGAGTCTGAACCTCTCTTCCTCTCTAACCTTAGCATCAGGTTGGTTTTAGGAGCTGTGTGTGCTTCATAGAAGCATTCTCTCCCTAGAAACAACATCATTTCTGGAAAAAAATCACCAAACTCCAGCCTGCTATGTGAATGGGAAGGAAATGTTACACCCTTTCCAACAGGATGAATTACTTCCTGTTGTGGGTCTGATCAAAAAATGAATCCTTCATTAGGAAGAAACACAGAGCCCATGACATTTTCTGTGCTACCTATTAAATATCCCTTTCCCAACAATAACTCCTGATGTTATAATTTGGTCACTTCAATACTGGGTTAGATTAGCAAGAAAATTTTTTTCTTAGCTTTATTATAA
>VBSM01003204.1:53503078-53540069 GCA_008086735.1 Cheirogaleus medius | reverse complement strand
CCCAAAGGATAGGACAAAAGCCATCGGGAAAAGATGATGTAACCAAGGTTTTGAGCTAGAACACTTTTTAATACGTTATAGCCCAAACTACTTTAATTTTAGATAAGGACTCAAGCTTCGAAGGTGAACTCAGTGTTGCAAAGTCTTTGGTCCCTGACTCCACACCCTCCTGGCTAGAAGGAACATCAGAATATACCAGTAAATTAGGCGTATACATGTTAGAATAAAGAAGAAAAACACACTAGCCAGGTCATGAGGATAAGCTATTTCTAACAGAAGCTATTTGCCTCCAAACATCTGTGAACCAGCCTGTCCCTGTTTTGATACTGATGGGGTGAACGACTGTGATTTATGCTGTCATTGGAACTGCTCAGCATCACCACCTGGCTCCCTCTGCTGACTTGGTGGCACTGATTTAGAGATATTGCCCTTGTTGATGGAAACAAACAACTGCCAAAAGTCTGAAGGAATAAAAGTCAATAACCTTGCCTTATCCAGAGAGGAGCAGGTAAAGCCAGGACACATACTAAAGTAATTTTCCCCTACATCCTCCCTTCATCCCTTACTAAGAAATAGCTATCTGGCTTCTTGGAAGCCCACTGTGTAAGATCAGATCCGGCACCGAGTGTGCGGAAAGATGAAGGGAGGCCGGCGGACAGGCTGAGGAGTATCACACCACCTGCATTCAAATCCTAGACCCATCACTTTCCGGCTGTGAATCTGGCCACTATTTAACTTCTGAGACTCAGTTTCCTCACCTGCAAAAGCCAAGATAAGAATGCTTCCTCTACAGGTTGTAAAGAAGAAAATGTATGATAATTTCAACATAGGAAATGCTTTTAAAAATAGCTGCAATTACTGTCATTGAGCAATAATTTTTGACCATATTCTTTGTGCCAGGCAATGGCCAAGCACTGTTGACATAAATTACCTCATTTAATCCCCATATCTGCTTTATGCTCTAGCTGTTGTTATACTTTCCTGGTTCCGAGAGATGCAACTATTAGCTCAAGGTCACCTGGCTAGCAATGGCTGGTTCCGGCTGTCACCCCCAGATCTGTTTTTCTCCAAGGCCTCTCTAGCAGATGACAGGTTTAGCCATGTTTCAATGGCTCAGGCCAGGGCATTTTTCAAAGAACATTATTATTTCCTTAGACTTGCATGACCTTGCTGTTAACTGGCTGGTCCCATAATGTCGTTACTTTGGAGATATTCTGGGTCATTGCTCATATTCAGCTACACCTCAAAGGGAACTGGATGTGCATTTACATTAGGTTCAGCTCTCCTTACACTGTGACAAGTAAAATCCTACCTTCAAAGTTGTTCTGTTGAGAACTCAAAGTTACTTCCCCTTGGATCAGGGTAGAATTGTTATCAATACATTAAGCTGTGCATCTGCTCTTTGCTAGATGGATGGTGGTATTAGTCGGGGTACTCCAGAAAAACAGAGCCAATTGTGTGTGTGTGTATAGCAATTTATTATGAGGAATTGGCTCTCATGGTTTTAGAGACTAAGCCTCATGATCTGCTGGGTGCAAGCTAGAGACCCAGCAAAGCCAGTAGTAATTCTAGTTGAGTCCAAAGGCCTGGGAAGCAGGGGAACTGATGGTGTAAATCCCAGTCCAAGGGCAGGAGAAGACCTACATCCCAGCTCAAACAGGCAGGCAGAAAAGGAGACAGATTCCTCCTTCCTCTACCTTTTTGTCCTATTCAGGCCCTCAATGGATTGGATGATCTCCACCCACACTGGGGATGGCAATTTACTGAGTTCACTCATCCAAATGCTAATCCCGTCTGAAAACATTCTCACAGACACGCCCAGAAATAACGTTTAATCTGGGCACTCCTGGTGCAAATTGACACATAAAATTAACTATCACAATATAGACATAGTGTAAGTATAGATGTGGAAATATAGCATATATAATCATTGCAATCCCTTGTGTATGTCTATGTGTATCTGTGTATATGTGTATGTGTGTCTGTATCCGTGTCCATGTGTCTGTCTGTGTGTATGCGCTTAAGATTTTTCTTTTTCAGCACCAGACCCATGACCTACACTTTGAGATCCTCTCCTAAGAAGGCCCATTGGCCATTCATTATTTCTTTGCATAACTAAAATATGTTCTGGTAATTTCCATCAGAAATGTCTTCCTGTGTTCTTCCATATTCTGCAGCCAATTCCTTTCCTTTCCTACATATGAAGTTACCTAGTTTTTCTGACCTTCAAAATATAGTTGAAACCTTGCCTGCTTTGCTCGAGATGGAAAAAAAACCCCACATTTTTGCAATTAGCATCCTAGATTTACAAAAATAAATAACCCTAATGAAGTCAAGGTTTGAACTTAGGCTTCTGGGGTTAGAGCCCTCACTCATAATCACAACATTCTGCTGCTCCCCAGTAATGCTAGCTAAGTACAGTGGATCAGAAAGTACAACTGATCATCCTAGAGGGGCTGGGGTTAAAAAAAGAGAGAAAAAAAGTAGAATGGGCTAGAGGGAGGGGGAATGGGATGATTCCATTCCATGTGTGGGATGATGAAAAATTTGTGGAAATATAGATAGTAGGGATGATTATACAACATTATGAATGTATTTAATGCCACCGAATTGTACACTTAAAATGGTAGTTTATGTTATGCATATTTTGCCACAGTAAGACACCAAGAAATAGTGATTACTACTTGTGTTGCAATTTATTTAAGTTTTCCAAGCCTCAGTTTCTCCATCAGTAAAATGGTAACAATAACACCTACCCTAGAAAACTGTTGTGATAATTAAACTCTAACATATGGAAAGCGCCAGTGTGTGGCCCATTGTGGTGCTCAGCCTACTTCATCCCATGTCCTTTACCCAGTGCTAATACATTGCATTCCAAATCCAAATAGCTGAAATCCAAAATGCTCCAAAATCCAAAATTTTTTGAGCGCTGACACAACACTCAAATGTTCATTGGAGCATTTTAGATTTGGATTGCTCAACCTGTAATTCCAAAATCTGAAAATATCCAAAACCCAAAACACTTCTGGTTCCAAACATTTCAGATAAGGGATGCTCCACCATATCTGCATTCATTTATACTCCTTGGGCTCAGCTAGAGGACTTGGGAAATGTATGGGCTAAATAGGAAGCATGTCTGCTATTTAAAAGTGGAGCACACCATCTGCAAATCCTTAGCACTTAATATGTGCATAGTGAATGTTTGTTCAACTAAATTGGACTGAATGGATAAACCACAAGGAAAGCAGAGAAGGATGAGGATATGTTATTCTGAGATGGTTCTTGATGCAGGTATTGGAGATTCTTAATTCATAGAAGATATAAACAATATTTGTTGTTGATGAGACAACTATGTGGTTCATTTGATTTCATTCCAGATTTCCACTATTTTTTAAAAGCTGCTTTTTTATGTGCAGTTTTACTATCTTGAACAACTGGAGGCAATGAGAAATTGGTGTTTGGGGACCATCTATAATAAAGAAAATGGCAGTAATTGGTACAAGAAGCAGATTCACAGACCATAAATTACTTAATCCCAGTTGAGGGAATTCACACTAAAATCTGAAAAATGAAAACAGGCATTAATTGGACCCACCTTTTATTTTTAAGGTTGCATAGAGTCTATATAGGAATGACCATCACTATTATACAATTTAAGTTACACTCTTTTTAAATTCAGAGCGACAAACAAACCTTTACTCCACAAATATACAAATTCTAGAAGTATATAATAATTTTATATTCTGTTAAGTGAAGAAAACAGGGCTGAATGAAAGCAGAAAAGGAAATACCGAGATGAGAGAGAGACAGGAGAGAAAGCAGACCGGGAAGGTCAGATAGAGGACCAAGGAAAATAAGAAACTCACAGAAGGAAGAGACATAAATACAGACAGAAAGAAAGCAGCACATAAAAGACACAGAAAGATGACACGAAAATCTCAATGGGGCAAGTGAAAGTCAACTGCTTTTGTCATACCATGATGCCACCATTGGCTCTTATATCATCAGATGGCTATAAAGCTCATAGTCTCACAATTGCTATCCTCAGAGAAAGGCTCCACCATTCAGACACTCCAGGCAAGAATGTGGGGACATCCTAGAGCTTTCCTGTCCCTTGTCACTATTGTCACATTCTGCTGATTTTAGCACCTGCCATAAGTTGTGCATCTGTTCACTTATTTCTGTCCCCACCCTGCTACTGGCGTGATGACTCTGGCACCGGCCATCCTCCTCTCTCACCTAGGTAACATCACTGCTGCCCACCAAGACCCTCTGCCCCCGTCTCTCTGCTGCCAGCAGCTATCTCTCAATGGCAAACCTCAGTGCCCTGGTTAAGCTTCTTTTGTCTCAAGTAACAGAAACTTGCTCAAGGCAGTGTAAGCCCCAAGTGGGGAAATGTATAAGAATGTAATAGAGTTTTTTCTCCCCCCGCCCCCACAAATCTCCTGTTCCTTGAGGTTAAATGGGCATGATTTGGGGAGAAGGAAGCCAAGCAACTTCTAGCATGGGGGTGAGAGAAAGGAGAGATCAGAAAGGGAATGTGACTCCAAGTGGTCAACACAGAGCCTGCGCTGGGCCCCCTAGGGGCAGCTGGGCTCTCAGCTGAGCATGGTATGGATCCAAGTCTCCCATCCCTTGAGAAGAGCCACTTGCCTGGGCAGGGTGCCAGCACCAGGGCCAGGGGCCCCACTCAGCCATGTCACTGAGAACAAGACTGGCCACAGGTTGGAGTAGTCTGCCAGATAACAAGGAGAATAGCTAGCCCCATGCTGCATGACAGGAGCAAGCGAGTGCCCTTCTGGGCTCTGGTAAACATCTATAAATGTCTGAACAGTTAAAGGGAAGGAGACAAAAAAAAAAAGAGAGAGAGAAAGAGAGAGACTGACTGGACTTCCTGCCAATCAGGGAATGTGGGAGACATAATTTCATTTGGTCCAGCCTGGAACAGGTGTCTTCTCATGCATGGCCCAATCACCTACAGTCAAGCAGGTCATGTCAGGTAAATTAAAGCACAGCAGCCCAAAACACCCGCCTGCTGGTGAGTTGGGGGGATGCGAGTAATCGGATCAAGGGGTTCCAGACTGTGTCACCACCCCAGAATGCCAACCATGCCCCACCCTCCCTGAAACCCTTCAGTTCCCTTCCCATGAACTAGACCAGTGGTTCTCATATTTTAGTCTATGCAGGAGTCAGCCGGAAGGTATTAAAACACAGTGTTGCCTGAGCCCCGACACTGAAATTCTGGTTTCGAACTCCTGACCTTGAGTGATCCACCTGCCTCGGCCTCCCAGAGTGCTAGGATTACAGGCGTGAGCCACCGCGCCTGGCCTCCAACACTGAAATTCTGATTAAAATAGCCTGGGCCAGGGCCAGAGAGTTCGCATCTCCATGGACCACAACAACACTGACAAGCAATGACCTAATGGATATAGTCCATGCCTTTTTAACAGGATCTGATAGACCTCCATACCTGGTGTTCATCCACCGTTTTAGCATCATTAACTGCTGTAGCTCACCTTTCACTGCATGCTCCAGCACCTGCACATGCACCATGATGTTTGTGGGAATACTACAGAAATCTTGTCTCAAGGCTCTGTCTGCTTTTCTCTCAACCCCCTTCCAAATTTCTCTCAAAGGAGAAAAAGTTGCTGTGAGTTGAAGTGACTCCAGAATACTTATTGGGCCATATTTCCATGTGTGTGTGGCGGGGGTGGGGGTTGCTAGGGGGAAGTAGGCAAGGACTGAATGTGCATCTCTCTCTCTCCTCCCTCTCTCTCCTCTCTCCCTCTCTCCATTTATTACACACTGAAAGGCCAGGACCCACTTCACTATTGGGGGCCCTCTGGCCAGCTCGTACTGTCTCATGCTCACCTCTCTTCCACCCAAGCATCAGAAGTGGTAGCAAAGCCTTCGGGAAGAGCCCCCTCATTATCAGTCTGTGGGCTCTCCAGGTTTGTGTGTGTCCGTCTCTCTCCTGCTAGTCCAGTATGAGCCATAAGATTCATCTTTGGTCAAAAAGGGAAATAGAAGGTTCTCAGGTTTTGAGCCTAGAGCCCATGCTCTGACCATCATAGCCATTTGGATAAGCATATTTCAACAACCACTTTGTTACCTTCTGTAGAGCACCAAGCTGCTACTTTATGCATTGTCACATAGTACTTTATGAGGTTACGTGCACTAATATGTGGCCTAGCACATTTTTTTTTCAAACAGAGAGACATTGACACACATCATCTCAACTAAACAGATTCTCCAATCAGGACTGACTCATCTTCCAGCTGCTGCTACTTAACACTGCTGTACAAGCTGAGAAGAGAGAAGCTGGCTCCAAATTGGACAGAAACTATCTATTATGTACCAGACACTCACACACCTTGTCTAATCATAACTTCAAAACAAGCCTGCAATTTGGATATTGTTAGATCCTTATACTTGATCATATAGTTAGTGTCAAAAGCCAGAATTCAAATGTACGAGTTTCATTACAAATTAATTATTTG
The DNA here is from genome assembly GCA_008086735.1 of Cheirogaleus medius. Classification (NCBI taxonomy): domain Eukaryota; kingdom Metazoa; phylum Chordata; class Mammalia; order Primates; family Cheirogaleidae; genus Cheirogaleus; species Cheirogaleus medius. Next base: position 53,533,569 of record VBSM01003204.1, on the reverse strand, counting down.
TCACCATGGAAGTACAGAGACATCTTTTATGTTTAACCACAACCATCCAGCCAAAAACCTACTTGCATCCCTAAGGTGCAGGTGTGCCTGTGTTCCACATCTTTCATCAGCTTAGGAAACAGAATGACTTCCAAACCTTGATTAACAACTTTCCTTATGTCTCAATATCTCCAAAGGTTAAAGCGCATCAAAGGTTTTGCTATTCTCCTTCTTGGCACCAAGCAGGGACTTCACTCCTCAGGCACAGCCTAATACAGCAGTACTTGCCACCCAATTGCATAACGAAAGCAGAGAAATCGAGGACTGAGCGTTGAGATTTTATCCCAGAAACAGCGTTATCAAACATCAATCACATAACTGCCTGGGGGGCACGAGTTGAAAGGATAAGGCAAATAACCTCCTAAAATCATTCACCTCTGCTCTCAGGAAACGGGTGACAAAGAATGACGTTGAGTAAAGTGATTTAAAACTGCCACGCTACAATTACACAACAAACTATTCTAAAAACAGGTTTTCATGAAAAAGGAGAGAAGGTAATGGAAGATGGGAATCCACAGGAGCTGGGACAGAGGCATCTAAAAAACCTGCTTAGTCCCTAAGACTCCTCAGTCCCATTGCCATATGCTTCTGCACATCCCCATCCTCAAGCCATGGGTCCCATACCAAGCAGTGACTTAGCATCCTCCCAGGAGCTTTTAAAAATGCAGATTCTCGGGCCTTGCGTCAGATCCAAAGAATAAGAATCCCGGCAGAGTGGGACTAGGAATTGGTGTTTGTTTGACTTTCACTTCTCATTAGTTGATTTTAATGCAGCCAGTCACTCCAGGAACCATCTGTCTTAATGAAACATTGACACACAAGAAAATTTACTGGAAGGGGGGAAAAAATGTCCTGTGTAATTTAAATCAGAATTCCTTGCCGTCTAAAATGCTTCCTGGAGTTCTGAGGGCTCATCTTCTGCAGCGTGGCAGCATGCACTCCTTAGTACACTTCACTTCCTCTATCAAGTCCCATGACCACTTGTTTATCTTTAACATTTTTTCTGTGTAATGAAATGCTATTCATTTTGTAGCCTAATATTTCAATTTGCATTCTGGACCACAGAGGAGGCAACACGCCACTGCCAGACAAACCTGTCACCTTCCCCTGAAGACATTTATTCATAGAGAAGGGGAGGTCCCTGAGCCAGCTTCCCTCAAAGTTTCTCTCTTTTATTTACATGCAGGTGCACAGCTGAGGCTCAATCCTGGCCGAGATCATCGGTTAGAGGAGGACAGTGAGAGCAATTTAATTCATTTCCTACTCCCAAAGCTAAGTTTTTGCCTAAGTAAGCAAAGGCTTCTGGCTGGCTCCTCTTTGTGAAATGGTTATATCAAATAATGTTTACATAGGGCTTTATTTTCCATATTATTTTTTCTTGCATTATCATCTCATCTAATCATCAGAATAACCCAGAGAAGCAGATATTACTTCCTTCATTTAACATCAAGAGGCTGATGCTCAGACAAGTTAACGGACCTACTCAAGGTCACGCACCTAGAAAGAACAAAAGACACAACTTAGAACCAGGTCTTTTAACTTCAAGTCTTCTAACGTAATTGTCCTGCCTTTATAAAAGCCAAATAAATGTTGTTGAATGAATAAATGAAATAATGGATGGATAGGTGGAAGGATGATCTTTCATGAAACAATGGTAAAAATTGAAATTAACTTCAATATTCACTATTAGATATAATCAAGGAAGACACCAATACCTAAATAAAAACCCACTGGAAATGGACTGCCAAACTGAAACCCAAAGTGGGAGTTTCCTGGTTGGTCTTTTCACAGTAAGACATTTGTCAGGAATTAGTCTGAACTGTCATAGAGGAAGCACAACATGGTGATTAAGACTCTGGAACCAAATAGCCTGAGTTCAAATCCCAGATCTCCTACTTACTAGCCCTGCAACCAAGTTCTTTAACTTCTTTGTGCCTCAGCTCAGTTTCTTTGTCCACAAAATGGTAGTAATAATATATATGCTTATCAACTTATAAAGTTGGTTGAGGATTTTAAAAATTAAATGTATTTAATATATTTAGAATTACACCTGGCACACAGTAAGTCATACATTTATTTTACGTGAATGAAAATATTTGCTCACGTATAATCAACTCTCAATTGCCTACGTGTGGAGTATTCACTAGGTTTAGGTTGTAATTGGGGCTAGTTTTGTACCCTTCATACATAGAGATCTGTTACCCTGAGGGTTCACAGCCCTTGGGAAGAGAGAAGGGAACTGACATTTGCAGAGTAAGTACCACATGCCAGGCACCAGGCCAGATACTTTACACATGCCGTCTTACTTAATTCTCATAAAACCACCACCAAGTAGCTATTATTATCCCCATTTTACAGATGAGAAAATCTAAGGCTCGGATTTAAATAAACCATAGCTGCTATGTGGTGAAGGGAAGATTAAATCCAAGCCTTTATCTTTCCTGAGCCTTGCTCTTGCAAGCTGTCTCTTGTTCAATATGAATATGAACATGATCCTTACTAAATGCAAACAACTACATGCCTTCCTCCCAAACCATGCAATATATCATAACCTAGCTCTAACCCCAGGGGCAAATCTTGATGACCTGTAGGAACCACTTCTTGGGAATTCAAAAGGCACAGAAAGATCAACCAGCACTTTTACACTCAGCAACAAAAGCATGTCTTGTGCTATAATATACAAAGTACTGGGATGATAATGGTACTTATCTTAGAAGGTGGTTGTGATCATTAATCGTGTTACAATAGCTCTCACCCATAGTAAGCACCCAATAGTTATTAGCTATAAAAGGCAGTTCAGTATAGTGTTAGAACATGAACTTGAGAGCCACATTGTCTAAGTTCAAATCCTGACTATGTCACTTACTAATTGTGAGACCTTGGGCAAGTTATTTTTCTGTGCCACAGTTGTTCAGTTGTAAACTGGAATAACAATAGTACCTACCTCAAAGGGCGGCTCTGAGAATTAAATGGGCTAATAAAGCCTGAAACATATACTATTGTTGTATTATATAGAGATAGATAGATACACACACACACACACACACACACATATATATATAAAATTTTTTTGAGACAGGGTCTCTGTCACCCAGGCTAGAGTGCAGTGGTGCAATCATAGCTCACGATAGCCTCAAACTCCTGGGCTCAAGTAATCCTCCTGACTCAGCCCCGAGTAGCTAAGGCTACAGGCGTGTGCCACCACACTCAGCTAACTTTTCTTATTTTTTTGTAGAGACAGGGTCTATGTTTCCCAAGCTGGTGGATTTTATATTGGTGCAACTTTTTAGAGAGTGGTTTGGCAACAGATCAAACAACATTTTAAATGTTTGTGCCTTCTGCTTCATCAGTTTCATGCAAAGAATATGAATTATAACACTGTGTATGCATGTGTGTGCGTGTTGAGGGAAATGACCAGGAATAAGAACTCCCTTAACTTAATAAGGATATCTATTAAATACCTAGGAAATATTTTTAAGTGGAAAAATATTAGAAAATCCCCTTAAAGTCAGGAACAGAACAAGGATACGTGCTATCATTGTTCCTAGTCAATATTATACTAAAGACTAAGCCATTTGCATTAAGAAGAAAAACAAATAAGGATTCGAAAGAAAGAATCAAAGCTGCCATTAAGTGCATATAAGATGATATCTACATAAAACTTAATAGAATCTATAGAAATTTATTACTGAAATTATGAAGAGAGTTTAGCAACATAGCGAGAAGAATATAAAAAAATTAACTTCATTTTTATATACCAGAAACAAACAGAAAACATCATTTTTTAAAAAGATGTTATATGTTTTATTCTGTAACAAATTATTCCCCAAAATTAATGGCTTAAAACAAACATTTATCATCTCAGAGTTTCTCAGGATTAAGAATCCCAGAGTGGCTCAGCTGGATGGTTCTGGGTCAGGGTCTCTTATGAGATTGCAGTCATACGTTGGTGAGGGCTGTGGTCTAAATCTTTAGCTGGGGCTGGAGGATCCACTTCCAACATGGCCCACTTCTGTGGCTGGAGGCTACAGGCCTCATCCTTCCCGTACATGAGCAAGCCCCAGTTCCATGCTGGCCTCTCTGTAGGGCTGGTTGACTATTCTGACACGGCACTGCCTCCCCCCACAGAGGTTCATCTGAGAAAGAGCAAGGAGAAAGCCACAGTACCTTTCAGGATATAGTTTTTTAATTAGTTCTGCTTTATTTTATTCCTTGGCAGTGAGCCACAAGTTCATCCCACACCTAACAGAGGGGAATTAAGCCCCACTTTTTAAAGAGAGGCATTTCCAATAACATGTAAATATATTTTAAAACCAGAGGTGTCACATGCAACAGCAGAAAAATTACTTCAAAATAAACCTCATGAAAGACGTTTAAAATCTTAAAGGGAAAATTTTAAAATTTTAATGAAAGATCTTAAAGAAGACCTAAATAAATGTAGAAATATATGATAGGTAGTCTTAAGAGCAATTCTTCCAAACTGATATAATAATTCAATTCTAATGTAAGGCTTCAACACATTTTTAAAAATATTTTTTGAAACTTGAAAAGTAGATTCTGAAGCACATACGGAAATAATTCAAAGGTCCAAGAATAGAAAAACTCTTGAAGGAGAAATAGTATAACATTGAAGAACACGCCCCAAATATGTCAAGACTTCTTACAACGCCTGATATCAATGGCAATGAAAACACTATGGGATTGTCTCAGAAATAGACAAACTGAGCAATAGCATGGAATAGAGAGCCCGGATACAGACCTATATAGCTATAGAAACTCGGCATGTGCCAGAGGTAACACTGCAAATAACTTGGGCAAGAATATACTATTTAATAAGTAGTACTGGGACAACCGGGTATCCATGGAGGTAAAAAGGGAAGCTGTATCCATATCATCTCAAATTATATCTCCAAATCAATGGGTTCCAGATAAATTTTAAACTTAAATGTAAAGGCAAATTATAAAAGTAACCAAAGAAGATAGCAGAATATCTTTGTAAACTTATGATATGGAAGGGCTGCTTAAGCAGACATAAAAAGTGCTGGCCGTAAAAAAGATTGATAAATTGAACTACATACTACTCAGTATTGTCCTAGAGGCCAGGCACAGTGGCTCACACCTGTAATCCTAGCACTCTGGGTGGCCGAGGCATGAGGATCACTTGAGGTCAGGAGTTCAAGAACAGCGTGAGCAAGAGTGAGACCCCACCTCTATGAAAAATAGAAAAATGAGCTGGGCACCTGTAGCCCCATCTACTTGGGAGGGTGAGGCAGGAGGATCATTTGAGCCCAGGAGTTTGAGGTTGCTGTGAAGTATGATGATGCCACTGCACTCTAACTGAGGTGACAGAGCAAGACTCTGCCTCCAAAAAAAAGAAAAAATTTCATAGAGCTACGAGCAAATTCAAAAGACTGGTAAATAAAATAATATATATAAACATTAAACGTAGAGCTAAAACTGTCTATATTTATTGATTTTATTTCCAGATATTTTAGTTAAAAAAAGAAATTTCTAGAAGATAATTTGATAAGGTGGTTAAATATAAGATAAATATACAATGATAAATAACTTTTCTTTATACTAACAATAAGCACTTGGAAATGGAAATGGGAGATATTTCATTGACAAGGCAAATAAAGTGAGTAAAGTATTTCAGAAGAAATTTTAACAAAGTAGGCTTAGGACTTTTATAAAACAAATCTTTAAAATCTTGCCAAAAGTCACAAAACAAGATCTGACCAAATGTAAAAGACAAAATATTCTGGATAGTTCTTCTATATTCATATCTGGGTAAAATTAAGAAGGGGGGATGGGCTTGGTATATTTGGAGAATAATTCAGTATGCAGGTGAGCTGACATTCGCATTCAGTTATTCAGCAAATATTTACTAATCACTTACTAAGTCCCAGGCTCTGGACTACACATGAACAATCATCCAGACCTGGTCCAACAGGTCAACAAGAAGCTGATAATTATTCAGTAGTAATGGAAGACAAGGTTTAATAAAATCAAAAAACATGAGTGTTAGAAGAGACCTTGAATGTCACCTGTACTTATGCCATTATTTGTCAGATGTGGAAACTGAGGGTCAGAGAGATGTGACTTGAAGTTTGCACAGTTAGTAGCCAAGCTGGGACTACAACTCAGTTCCCTTGACGACCCCAACATATCATTCTGCCTCTGTGATTGTAGCCCAAAGAGTTTAGACTATATTCCTCAGTTTTAGACTATATTCCTCAGTTTTGCCTAATCTAGTACTTACAGGGATTTTACTGCACAATTATAACACACGATTAGAGGTATTGGACTTGAGGGAAAACTAGGCCTTGTCATGGTGCTCATACTCTATTAATATTTTGTTAGACAATAAATAAGGTTCATTGTACTAGCTTTCTGGAGCATACCAAACAGCTATTAAAAAGATGTAAATCTAGACATAGATCTACACATGGAAAAATGACTATTATATATCATTGAGTCAATAAAGGTTTTAGAATGTCACATTTATTATCCCATAGATGTAAAATTATATGTATAAATGTGTATGAAATTAGACATATTAAAATTATATGTGGGTATACATACGTGTATAGATATATAGAGATAGAGAGATAGCAAGACAGATTTCTGGATGAATGTTTACCATGATGTTAACAATACATAGTTATTTGAGGTTGTAAGATTTGAAGTGGATTTTATTTTCTTCTTTGTAAATTTCTCTATTGTTGATTTTTTAAAATATTAATCAGGTATCTTTATGAAAGCAATGAAATTTAAAAGATAGGCTATCCTGAATAACTCCAGGTATCACAAGTATTACCAATGAGTTAAAACAAATGCTCATATTAGAACATGGGTAGGGTCACAGCAGAACTACTCATTCTGAAAAAGGAACAATGGAAAGAATCTGTATTTAGGACCAAATGATGCACCTTTCTAAAGTTTACAAATAATCAGGGATTTATCTTTATCTAAGTGTCTACTATAATAATACAAGAGATTCAAAGTATATATTTATACAAGGTGACAGATACTTTAAGTTGGCACATCAACACCCAGTCCCCAATATCTAGAGCCCCAACCATACTGCAAATACTGGGAAGGACACTAATTACCTTCCCTAACTTCCCCGTGACTCAGATCTGACCAATCAGAACTAAGTGGAATTTGATGGGTGGGGCTTCCTTCCGGAATAGTCTTTTAAAAAGGGTCTCGTCTCTTTTGTCCCTTTTTCTTAGTCTTTCCATCTTCTAACGGCCTGGCATATAGACTTAATTCCTGCAGGTACCAAAGTCCTCTTGCAATCATAAGGAAAAAAGTTATATGCTCAAGATGGCAAAGCAGAAAGATGGAAGGATCCTGGATCTTTGGTGACATCCTTAGCCCTCTACCGGCCCTGGGCTGCCAATGTGGGGCATCTCATCCCAGAAGGAAAATAATGCCTACATGTAGAAGCCCTTATTTATCTTTCTTTCAGTTACATACAGCCAAACATAATCCTAAAAGATGTATGCAATAAAACCTCCTTAAATTGACTTTGCTAAGTCATAGTTTGTGATGTTCTTGGATAAGCAGGAGTTAAAATTGATCTCTGCCAGATTTATTGTAGAATAAATCAAGAGTGAAATTATGGGGGCAAAGAAAATCATTACCTTTCTTGAAAGACTAGGCTACTTAATAATCACGAGCTCCTTAGCAGCACCCAGGCTGGGTTACATACAAATAGTTGCTATATATAAATTATACTGATTTTTATTTATTCCATAAACAATTTTTGGCAATGCATTGCTAACCCACTTTGATCTTCAGTCCAGAATACTGACTTTTCTCATGGCATTCTCTGAAATCAGCTGTACTGCTTTAAAATTTAATCCACATCAACATAAGAATATAACCACAAATATATTCATTTACATTTATTATTTATGCTTTTCATTGTGTGTAACTCTCATACACATTCATCACCTAAGGTCCAACTCTTCTCTTCTGCCTTTATGAATAGCCCCTGCAATGCAGAGAATGATATTTTAGAAAGCTGCATGCAAAGTATTTATCTATGCTGTGACTGATAACTGTTGACCTGTACAAAAAAAAGAAAATAGCTTTTGGAGTAAAACTGGATAGGAAATTTGTACAATATAATTGATTCATCATTAATCATTTGCAATCTTTCCCATTTATTAATCCTTAAAAGATTTTCAGAGAATGGTTCTATTCCAGTGTTCTTCACATACCATCTGTTCAAGCACATTCCTTATATTCTTACTAGGTTTTCACAGATGCCACTTTTTAAATCTGCAAATCTCCTCAGGAGCATCATCTGGCTCCCGTCATCCCGCTCCAGGGAGCCCTCTCACTGCAGTAATGCCCCCGACAGAGCAGATGTTCCATAATCTCTGGCATATTTCCCTTCCTTAGTAGAGTTCTTGAATGCAAATTTTGAGATGAAAAAAAAAAAACCCTTAGGGTGAAAGCATTTTCTGCAAACGCTTTCTCTCTGCATTGAATGCAGTGCTCAGTCACCTTATTTCTGCTCTTCTGGAGGCTTGGGAAGAGAGAGTCTCACTGCTCAGATTAGAGCAAACAGAGACGGAGACCACGGAGACCAGGAGAGCACAGGCAAACCAAAAGTTAGATGCAAAGCGGTGTCAAATTATATGACTAACCTTTTACAAGGTCATCTGGGCTGCTTCTCAATGGAGAGTAAGCAAGGCTCTGGTTTGGGCGGAAGAGAATATACTACTTTGGCCAGGTATGTGGCGCACAATTGTGACAACCTATGCAAAATAAAATGGAAGAGAGAAGTCCTCCACGAAATTAGATCGGTGAAGGGCAGCTAGTTTGGATAACTGATTCCAGCTCTTTTTTAAATGCCAAGATCTGATATCTAAACTACTCAAAAACATTCCCTCCATATCTACAACTTGCTCGTTCTGTGTGGGTACCACCTCAGAATAAAAAATATACACAATGAGGCAGAAGCAATATGAAGTTAGAAGGAAAGGGCCAGGAGTTAGAAAAGGGTTCAAATCAGGTGCATTAGGAGCTACTAACTCACCTACCCATGGGACCTTGGGCTAGTCACCTACCCTATCCGACACCTCAGTGTCCTTATTTCTAAAGTGAGCAGGGGAACTAGATAAACTCTGGGTCACTCCCTGCATGAAAACAGCACAGTGCTTGGCAGGCAGTAGGTGTCCTCACTTTGTGTTGCATTGTCAAGATTGAAACAAGGTATACCTCTCCAAGATGGCAAGATCTGTCGCATCAGCTATCAGCTAGGGCAAAGAGAACCACATTGAAAGATAGTCCATGTATGTTTAGGAGGAATAATAAACGAAGATGAGAAACCAAATCAAGGTTGTCTAAGTAAGGGGCGGCACACTCAGTCGCTGCAGTCTGGAGAAGAGGACACTGCCCAGAGGGGCAGGTGGATGAGTTCCAGATCTAGCTCTACAAGCCACTAGCCAAGTGAAATCAGGCTGGAAACCCACATCTCTAAGTCCCAGATTCTTCGTCTGTAAAAAGGGAATTAAAGTGGATAGATGTGCTCTGCGAGAGTAGGTGAACCTCCCGATTTAAGCCTGATTACATAAATAAAAAGGATGTTCAAGTTACAGCCTTTTCTTCTCCCCATCATTTACTCGTCCTTTTTCTAAACTCACAGACAACTTTAATTTGGTCAGCAAGAATGTCGACTGACTAGGACACTTTGCAATCAATTGCTGCTCCCATTCATTCTATGTTTCACCCAGGATAAGACAGGCAAATTTAAAGAGATGGTGAACAAATAGTTCAATTAGTAGAAGAAATTTACCAGATTTAACAGAGGCTTTGGGAGAAAACAACCTACTGTTTTTCTTTTTATGAAAGTTGGAGAGTTTTTTTTTGTAACTACTTTAAATATTATATTAATTATCCAGATGTTTATCTCAACTTCCCGCTCTACAATTACAATCTTAGTCATTTACTTTCAAAGGCTTTAAAGCAAACACAGCTTCCCAAGTAAATGCCAAAGTTCCCTTGTGTCTCCCCTTTTCCTACCCTTCTCTTCCCCACTTCTATCACCCTTATCCCTTCCTCTCTCTCCCTTTCAGAACTAGGTCTGGGTAAATTTGCAAAGGTATTTATTAATATTCTCAGTACCCTTGACATTCCTACCATTTGCCTTAGTTTGCCCCTTTTGATACTATTCTCCCCAAACCATCCTAAATTCATTCTGAAATGCCCCCATTCCCAAGCCTGCCCGAGACCTACTCAGGCTTCTCAATCCTGTCCCATCACCCCTTTCACCGTCTTATCGTAATTCCTTTCTCCCTGTTGCATTCCCTTTTAGTCTCAGAAGTGGTAGGCCAGTTTATGCTGGCAAACTCCTTTGACTAAGAGGTTTGAGAGCCCTGAGTATTTAAAAAAGACCAATTCAACATATAGGAATAACATTTATCAGGTGTTGGGCAGGTGGGAGGGGGGAGGGGATGGGTATATACATACATAATGAGTGTGATGCGCACCAACTTGGGGATGGACATGCTTGAAGCTCTGACTCGAGGGAGGAAAGGGGGGCAAGGGCAATATACGTAACCTTAACATTTGTACCCCCATAATATGCTGGGAAAAATAAATTAAAAAAATAAATAAATAAAGTAATCATTCCCCGATTACTTTCTATTCCAAAAAAAATAAAAAATAAAAAAGACGAATTCAGACACATAATACCTTAACACTGCCCTGTCCAATATGGTAACCACTAGCCGCCTGTGGCTATTTAAATTTAACTACAAATTAATTAAAATGAAATAGACTTTAAATTTCATTCCTTGTAGCAGTTGTCGTTTTAAACCATAACAACATTTCTATCCACACAGAAAGTTCAGGAATTAATGTTAATGGTGGAATGAGAATGTGATCATTATTTCTGTGCTGAGAAGCTCTACAGATGCTAGAAATGAACTTATTTATGTGCTGTAAGTGCACAATCAGGATTTGGGGTAGGAGGTGGCTGGATGAGGGAGAGATGATTATCTTTTCGACGAGTCCTGGCATCTTATTCTATGTCAGGATTTGGGGACAGGCCAAGTAAAGATAAAGTAGAGGGGCATTCTGTTTTTATATTAGCAGGAAATGTTTCAGTAGCCCATTTTACAGATGAGAAAACAGAGACTAAAAGAGGCTAAGTAATGTTCCCAAAGCTTTGAAGCCAGAATGCAAAATTGAGTCTGTTTGCATTCCACAGCGTTCCTTCTACTGGGCCATGCTGCCATAAATCTCTGTCACCAAGGAAAAGCAGGTAGGACTCCCAGCCACTGTTCCTCAAAGCTTACTAGTTTGCTTTCCTTCAGAGTGGATCCTAGAGCTATGTCAATACAGAGCAATTATGTTTTTAAACTTTGAGATAATTGTAGATTCACAGGCAGTTGTAAAAAATAATAGAGATATTGCATATCCCTTTAATAAGATTTTTTAAATCTGTTACATACTAGGCCCCCTGCTTAGTGCTGGGGCCACAGAGACAAGATTGTCCTTACTCTTGAGGACTTTGAAAGCTAAAGTGGGGGACATATAAGTGAATCATTGATATGGAGTTGGTTTTAAAGCAAAAATGTAATGCTATTTTCACTTATCAATTAACAAGTAACATTATAATAATGACATTCTAGCGAAGCTTCTGTGAAACAGACACTTCTGTGCCTCATTTTTCTAATCTGTAAAATAGGAGTAATAATAGCACCTTTGCTAAAGGACTGGTGTGAACATTAACATAGTACAGTATCTGGGCATTCTAGTTACTATTAATATTGCAATTATTAATATTCTGTTCTCTTTGTTTAAATTTTTCTATAATGCACTTATGTAACTTGAGAGATGAGAAAAAATTTTAATTGCTCTTAGTTAAAATAAGTGTCTCATTTTTAAAGCAAGGATATGTATTAATACTATCTTCAATGAGAACACTGAGCTAATCCTGGCAGAAACACAGATGTCAGAGAAGAATCACTGAAAAGAGAAAGCCAATGTCTGAGCTGACTTTTGGAGCCAGGATTTAGGGAGAAGGGAATTCAAGACAAATGGAACATCAAGCAAAGACTTAGAATCTTAATAATTTAAAGGCGGAATGGGGCCTGAAGATCATCCAGTCCGACTTTCTACCCTGTGCAGGTCTCCCGTGCAGCCTGCTCTACAGATTCTTACATGCATTGCCAGAGAGGGCACCGCCCACTTTATGAGCCAACCCATTCCATTGTTGGACAGTTGTATTTATTATAAAGTATTTCCCTATATGGACACTCACCTACTATTGTACCCACATACATACACATTTGAGCAAAATCCAAGCAACCTGCCCAAACCAGCAGATGTATTTGGGACATTAATAGTCACTTTAATGTGGTCTATCCAGGTAATATTCCTGAATCTACAGCATGGTTGTGGTGTTTGTGCTTAGCGTTGTGATGCCATACAAACATTAGTAACTCTAGGTTTTAAAAGCAAAAACCTTGCGTGTTGAAAGTTCGGGTAAGTAGTAGTATATAATTTCAATGGAAAGAGAGGAAAACTAAACATATGAAAACGGTGAGACTTTTACTTTTTATAATAGTATATAATTGGTTCTGAAGAGAAAAGGTGAGTTTATGTAACATGTGAGAAGTATTATGACAGTACTCAGCACAATGTAAAGAAAAGATAGAATAGGAAAACAGTTAAGCCTGTGGCTAGAGAAACAACATCAATATTGTATACCAATAAGGGAGCAATAGAATACATCTAAGAAATTAAAGCCTAAGCCTGTAAGAAGCTTTATCATAAGCTTGTAGGTCTGAGGCCTACAGAAAACTGAATAACATCAATGAGTGTTATACTAGCAGGTACGGACCCCATAGCTACTATTACCTGTCTCAACAACTTTGAAGCAGAGTTTAAACTATGTGATAAAGATAGCCCTACATATCAGTGAGGAAAAGCTGGATTATTCAATTAATGTGTTGAGACATCTGGATAAAAACTTGGAAAATAAATTGGGCCACAACATCACTCTTTATATCAAAATTAATTCCTGATGGTTCAAATTCTTAAATGTAAAAATAAAACCATAAAAAGAAAATGTTTTAAGAATTACAGAATGGTGAAGACTTCTAATATCACATAACACCCACCAGTCATAAACTAAAAATTTTGCATGGGAAAAATTTCACTAAAGGGTAAACTGAGAAAAAAATATTTGCCATATCACAGGCCAAGAGCCTGTTTTCATGATATAATAAGCTCATCCACAAATCAAAAAAATACAAATAATTCAATGGAAAATATAGTCAAAGTGGAGGAACAGACAGTTCTCAGAAAAAGAAACATAATCTCTCTTAATCACATGAAAAAATGTTCAATCACATTCATAAGAGAAATACAAATTAACCCACATATCATTTTCACCTATAAAATTGGTAGAGTTCAAAAAGTGTGATAATACATTCTCATCCATTGATGGCAAGTTGTAAATTGGTAAAACTTTTATGGCGGGAAATTTGGCACTATTAAAATTACAAGTGCAATCTTTGACCTAATGATTCCACCTCTAATGATATGTCCTTTATATATATTGAACATGTATAAAGTAATGTGTTATGCCATTGTTTATGAGAGCCAAGACAGAAAACAATCTGAATGTCTATCACTATCAAACTAAGTGGCTATTTTCAAAATGAGACCGATATTTACATTCATATATGAAAGCATCTCTGATATATATGGTTAACTAGAAAAAGCAAAGTGTATAGCATTCTATCATTTGTATTAATTATGGAGAACTATTAAAATGGTAAAGATGGGTAGGTTTTTGCTTGTATATGTTTAGAATATTTCTGGAAGTATAGCCAAAAAACAATCATAGTGGTTGCTTCCTTGGAGGCTGAAAGTTAGGGTTGGGAGAGAGAGAAACTTTCTGTTGTAATGTGCCTTTGTACCTTTGGAATTTTTAACATTATGAACATCTATTAGCTATTCAAAATAAGCTGAATCAAAAAACCAATTCTGTTGATGATATGATCTTATGTCTAGAAAACCCCAAAGAGTCCATTCAAGAGACTCCTGGAATTGATAAATAAATTCAGCAAAGTCTCAGTTTACAAAAATCAATGTACACAAATCAGTAGCATTCCTATACACCAATAACAGTGAAGCTGAGAGTCAAATCAAAGACTCAATACCATTCACAATAGCTACAAAGAAAATAAAATACCTAGGAATATACTTAACCAAGGAGGAGAAAGATTTCTACAAAGAGAACTACAAATCACTGAGAAAAAAAATTGCAGAGGGCATAAATGGGAAAACATATCATGCTCATGGATAGGATAGGATAGAATCAACATTGTTAAAATGCCCATACTACCCAAAGTGATTTAGAGATTGAATATATCTCCAGCAAAATGCCAATGTCATATTTCACAGATCTAGAAAAAATAACTCTGTGCTTTGTTTGGAACCAGAAAAGAGCCCAAATAGCCAAAGCAATCTTAAGCAAAAGGAAAAAATCTGGAGGCATCACATTACAACTCCAAACTGTAATATGAGACTACAGTAACCAAAACAGCATTGGATTGGCACAAAAAGAGAGACATACCAAAGGAAGAGAATAGAGAACCCAGACATAAAACCATACACATACAGCCAGATGATCTTTGACCAAGCAGACAACAATATATACTGGGGAAAAGAAGCCCTATTCAATGCATGGTGCTGGGAAAATTGGAAAGCCACATGTAGAAGACTGAAACAGGACCCATCTCTCTCACCACTCATAAAAATTAATTCAAGATAGATAAAAGACTTAAATGTAAAGCATGAAACCATAAAAATTCTAGAAGTAAATGTTTGAAAACTCTTCTAGATAACAGCCTAGGCAAGGAATTTATGAAGAAGGCCCCAATGGCAATCTCATCAACAAAAAGAAATAGATGGGACTTGATTAAATTAAAAGGCTTCTGCACAGCTAAGGAAATGATCAACAGAGTAAATAGACAACCTACAGAATGGGAGAAAACATCATCAAGCTATACATCCAATAAAAGGCTAATAACCAGAATCAATCTGCAATCTCAATAATTAAGCCTTCATATTCTATATCTAATTCAGTTGATTTCATCTCAGCACACAGACACTGAGCACTTCCTAAGAGCAAGGGTGACCAACATTTTTATTAGCAATAGTCTCGACTGCCTTCTGATTATCTAGAGATTTAAGACCACATAATCATCTCTACGTCACAGAGGGGAGGGGGAGAAAATGGGCTAAGAGGCTCTAAATCCCTCCTAACACTCGCATCTTCCCCATCAGCAAGATTAGAGCAGCCAACAGCCCCGTGACTGTGTTCAGACCTCGCGTGCTGTCTGGCAGCTCGGTGGCAATGCCTAGGACCCTAACTAAGTACGCTGGTCCAGCTTGTTCCCTCCCAGATAGTGCAGGCCACGTGATCCACCTTCCTAGAGGCCGTGAGCAGGCCTAGGGACCCGACGACAGCCAGGAGAGAAAAGCTCCCTCAGCTATGCTGAAGCACAGCGAGAGGAGAAGGTCTTGGAGCTACAAGCCCTGGAATACTACGGAGAGCGAGGACCCGCCCCAAGAAGCGAGCAGCCAACACCGCCGGAGCATTTGCTCCCTGGGGGGCCGGTCCGGCTCCCAGGCCAGCATCCCAGCATGGACAGAGGGCAATTACAACTACTACATCGAGGAGGACGAGGACGGGGCGGAGGAGGATGAGTGGAAGGATGACGTTGCCAAGGACGACCAGAAGCCAGAGGAAGTCACCACGGCCCAGCCTGATGACCCCGCCGACCCTCCGGCCCAGTGGTCCACGCTGAACGTGAACGTGGGCGGCCAGAGCTACCAGCTGGACTACTGCGAGCTGATCGGCTACCCCAAGACGCGCCTGGGCCGCCTGGCCACCTCCACCAGCCGCAGCCGCCAGCTGAGCCTGTGCGACGACTACGAGGCGCAGACGGACGAATACTTCTTCGACCGAGACCCGGCCGTCTTCCAGCTGGTCTACAACTTCTACGTGTCCGGGGTGCTGCTGGTGCTCGACGGGCTGTGCCCGCGCAGCTTCCTGGAGGAGCTGGGCTACTGGGGCGTGCGGCTCAAGTACACGCCGCGCTGCTGCCGCATCTGCTTCGAGGAGCGGCGCGACGAGCTGAGCGAGCAGCTCAAGATCCAGCGCGAGCTGCGTGCCCAGGCGCAGGCCGAGGAGGCCGAGGAGCTCTTCCAGGACATGCGCTTCTACGGGCCGCAGCGCCGGCGCCTCTGGAACCTCATGGAGAAGCCCTTCTCGTCGGTGGCCGCCAAGGCCATCGGAGTGGCCTCCAGCCTCTTCGTGCTCATCTCCGTCGTGGCGCTGGCGCTCAACACCGTGGAGGAGGAGCAGCATCAGGCACATGATGACGCGGGCGACCCAGACCTGCGGCCCATCCTGGAGCACGTGGAGATGCTGTGCATCGGCTTCTTCACGCTCGAGTACTTGCTGCGCCTGGCCTCCACGCCCGACCTGCGGCGCTTCGTGCGCAGCGCGCTCAACCTGGTGGACCTGGTGGCCATCCTGCCACTCTACCTGCAGCTGCTGCTCGAGTGCTTCACCGGCGAGGACCAGCAGCAGCACGGCCAGACGATGGGCCGGGTGGGCAAGGTGGGCCAGGTGCTGCGCATCATGCGCCTCATGCGCATCTTCCGCATCCTCAAGTTGGCGCGCCACTCCACCGGCCTGCGCGCCTTCGGCTTCACGCTGCGCCAGTGCTACCAGCAGGTGGGCTGCCTCATGCTCTTCATCACCATGGGCATCTTCACCTTCTCCGCGGCCGTCTACTCCGTGGAACACGACGTGCCCGGCACCAACTTCACCAGCATCCCCCACTCCTGGTGGTGGGCCGCGGTGAGTCCCAGAACCTTGGGCTTTCCCTCCCTCTTCCCTGTCCGGGCAGAAGGCTGCTACTCCCTTTCCTTGGTTATCAATCAGCTCTGGCCTCTGACCATTCCCCCGTCTCTGCGTGCAGCTCACAAAATGGCAGCAGATGTCAAAGGCCAGGAGACAATCTCTAACTGAGTTAGACGTGGCCCTAGGAATCTCCAAATCTAGATTTAGTCTTAAACCCCTGATAGGCAGATTTTAAATGAGGGTTCATTGTCATTACTGTTGTTATTTACCATTTATTGAACACCCAACTCAGTGTACTAAATGGTTTATAAAGCTTATCTCATTTCAGCATCACAACCCTGTGAGACGATTATGAGTATCATTTTTTTTTTAAGAAGAAAAGTAGAAATGGCTTCTGTTTTTGAAGGAAACTGTAAATTTACACAGAAAATTAAGTGAGACCTAGCTGAACAATGTCAACCCTAACTGAAATTCCATGGCTTCTTGTTTCAGTCCAATCTGAGTGTGGAAAGAAGCATCTAAAACTGAAACTTGCTCCAACTTCACTAAAGTTCTTTCAGGACTCAATAGTATTGCCCCATTTTACAGTAGAGGAAGTTGAGGTACAGAGAGTTTGAGTGTAGACACACAGGTTGAGGTGGCAGAGCCAGGAAACTCAAACCTGTCCAATTCCAAAATCTATGCCCATTCCACACTCAGGCACTCTTTCAAGTATTAGTTCTTTTGCATGCCTTGCTTAATCTATGCAGTGAGTGTATTAGTTATTTTTATCATAGTTTCCTTGGTATTTTTATCTTTGCCTTTTTATAATAATTTATGCCATTTACTTGAATATCTATTTCTAGTGTGCTAGACAAATCCCTGGAAATACATGCTAAATGGTTCTTCTCAGATCAATGATTAAGTTGGCATACATACCTATGAAAGAATTAGATATATAGTTTCCTTATTTTTCTTTTAAGTAGATGTTTGTAATGCCTTTAAAGCATTAAGCAATTATAACCAGTTTTCCCATGTTAGAAAGTAGATATTTTCAACATTAACTTTGTGTCTGTCAGAACCAGCAGTCTGGTGTGAACTTCTGAGACAAACCAACCCAGGGCTACTATCAGTGTAGTGTAGCCTAATGGAAGATTTAGAGAACCTGATTCTCATCCCAGATCTGCCAATAATTAAATATGACCCTGAATAATTAGCTGTAAAGCTTCACTCCCTGTTCTCAGTTTTCTCATTTCTAAAAGAGGAGGTTGGACCTGTAGAGGCCCACAGTTCAATGAGTCTTCCTTCCCTTGAAATCGGAAAGCTTATATGTACACCAGGATTTGTGAGCTTTCTGCAGTGACAGGATGACGTTAGGCTCTTCTGAATGAGCCAGCCAAATGCTGCTCCTCTGATCATATTCCAAGTGATGAAAGGTCATCCCCATAGTAGATAAACCATGTGTACAGATGGAGCTCATGAAGGATGATTTGTCCCCAGCAAATGACATTTACTTTGGAGGTGACTAAAGCAGGAAGGCAAAAGAGCAAATCCACATGCTGATGATATAATACAAAGTTTTAGAGTCAAATTTCCATTCATCCAAATATCTTAAAAGGCTAGCCTACACGGGCACTGGACCTAGTGGACTCATTAATACTATAGCTTTAACCCATGAAAGTTTTTTTAACCTTTTGTATATTAATATAAATATTTTGATAAGAATTATGTTACTAATATTGTATTTTTAGTTTTAAAATTTTTCTGAATACCAGTTGATCCCATTTGCTGCTTTGTAATATACAATGAAGTTTAAAACTTTCAGATTATCCCTTTTATGTTAACTGAAATTATTTTACTCAAGATCAGTGTTTTCCATAAATTTTTACAAAAGTTGAATCATCAGTTTTTTATCAATAACAAAGTTTACCAATTATTGCTTTAAGCAAGGTGAGTTTTTCTTTTGTAGCCATTATGTCTACTAGACACTATTTTCACAGGCCAAATTTTGCACATTCTAACCTTTGCATTTACCCACCTTACCCTTTACTAATGGCCTTTGTCCATTTTATTCTCAGATTGAGACCAGTAAAATTCATTACAAATAAGGCTAACTTGTATTTATTTATAAACTAATCTACAAAAATAGAAACAACTCCCCTAAAATATTCTAAAGTTAGTCTATTCCCCAAGACTGATGTTATTTATCCAATTATTCTCTATACTTCTAATTATACTGCATAACATGTACTAAGGGTCCACATTCTCCGTAGAACAAAGAGAAAAGAACACTGTCAAAATAATGTGAACAGGCTGGGCACAGTGGCTCACGCCTGTAATCCTAGCACTCTGGGAAGCTGAGGCAGGAGGATGGCTTGAGGTCATGAGTTTGAGACCAGCCTGAGCAAGAGTGAAACCCCATCTCTACTAAAAATAGAAAAAATTAGCCAGGTATGGTGGTGCGCACCTGTAGTCCCAGCTACTGGGGAGGCTAAGGCAGGAGGATCCCTTGAGCCCAGGAGTTTGAGGTTGCTGTGAGCTAAGCTGATGCCACAGCACTCTAGCCAGGGCAAGAGTGAAAGACTGTCTCAAAAAAACAAAAAAACAACTTAAAAAAATATAAAGAATCTGAGAAGAGGATTTCTGAAAGTAACTCTGATCTAGTGGTCTCCAAGCATTTTATTGATCAGACATCTCATAATTTTTAAAATTTTTGAGCACATATTCATGATAAATGTGATTATTTATAAATGAATTAGATGTTATTGCCACAATAATGATGCATAACCAACCCTCATAACTCAATGGCTTAAAACATCAAGAATTTCTTTAGCTTATGAATTTAAAAGTCAGCATTTAGTCTAGTTTCAGCTAGAAGGCTCTTCTCATTCATGAATCTATTGTCACTCATTCACATGCCTAATGGTCAGCTGGCACGAAGGGAGAGACTAAGCCACATGTCCCCAATGCTGCAGCAGCCATGTATCCATGGCTTGAGCAAAGGGGAAGAGGGAGAGTGCAAGCCCAATCACACAAACACTACGTAAGCTTCTGTTCATGTCATTTGCTCGACCCATTGGCCAAAGCAAGTCACGTGGCCAAACTTGCTCAAGGAGTGGGGCAGGTTAGAAAACACTGCAAAGTTATCTGGCAAGGAGCTTGGATACAGGTAGAAAGAATTAGGTCCAATAATACAATTGTTCTACTGTAGTAAAATACTACTACTCAGATGTATTATAAGCATTGGAAAACATATACTCACAAATTGAAAATTTAAAGATGAGGTAAAGAAAAATATGATATTTTCTTCTGCCACTCCAGAACTTTGCCCCTTGTGGAATATTCACCCCACATTAGAGACATTCTCTAATCCATTCTTCTATGTATTTTTAGTACTTTCAGACAACCCCAAGTCTGACTTACTTTTAAAAATCTTTCCTCTTTCTATGCCAAGGATCCTACAACCTTCCTCTATAATTCAACTAATGGTTTTAAGAGGAATACAGTAATTTGCATTGTTGTGAATTTTCCTACAGCTGCAAAACAAATCCCTCATGGACACTTCTGTTTGCAAAGGCTCATGCATTAGGATATAAGATAGACCTGTCTTATTTGTCTGTCAAATGGAGGTTATTTGTGTGTACTAATGTAATAGGAAACATATGTGAAATGCTAGCCTGTAGCAAGTCTGCAATAAGTAGAAGCTACTACGCATGACTAGTTGACAGTCTCTATCACATGGAAGCAATAACCTTTGCTTCCAGATTCATTTGGGGGGGCGGGAAATAAAACAGAAATGATTCCTTCTCTCCTGGGGAAGAGAGAGAAACTGTGAAAAATACAGAAGGGTCAGCTGCTCCATCATGGGAGAGCTGCTAAGTGTGCAAACAGGCCCACGGCTGGAGCAGCTCCAGTCATTCTGGGGTTCTCTGGGCTGCCTGGGAGTGGGAAATGCGTGGCGTGGCTCCCTGTGTGGTATACAAACCATTTCCATCTGAGCTATCCAGAGCAAGTTAAAGCTGTAGAAACCAAGCAGGAAACGTTGGCATGAACTCATTGCTTCAAAAACTAACAAAAACTTCTCAGAAAATTTACCTCTAGCTAAGGCATCAGATAATTGTGTCTCAGAGACATTGGTCCCATCTTTGTTTTCCTAAAGTATGGTATCATTTCCTGGCAAATAGGTGACACAAGATCACTGAAATGTCTTCTTGTTGATGGATTGCTTGGAGGAGATCCATTTGGATGGTAAATTAGTTGGGTTACAGTCAGGAAAATGGATACCACAGTGGCATTTCAAATAGAGAGAATTTGATACAGGGAAATAGATGGGTGTTAGAAGACTGGAAGAACAAAAAGGGGAAACTGAGATAATCCAGAGATTGGTAAATGCAGAGAATAGCTACTGGACTTAAAATTGGGAGAATAAATGGGAGAAGGTAGTGCTACCAGAACATACTGGTACAGAGCGGCCACCTCCGTGCAGCTGTTGCAAGGACTCCTAAGTTGGTACCATGAGGTTGCTTCAGGAGTTCCAAAAAAATGCCCAAGCCATAGCTATCAGCTGCTGTTGCAGAAATGATGGCAGAAACCAGAGGCAGCAAGAGAGACCCTCAATCCTATTCCCACCTTCCAGTCTCCCATCAGTGTCTCTCGTTGGCAGAGCATAACCAGAAGATGGTAGGCAAGGGAATCTGAGAAATGTGGTTTGCATACTCCCGGTCACAGAATTACAGGAAAGAGTGCAGAAGGGAATCAGGCTTGGGACTGAGAGACAACAGGTAAATACCTGGCACAGAAGGTGTTAGAGTTCTCCTGGCTCCTTCAGAAATAGCACAGGAGCTGTAAATGGAGCAAAGGCTCTTAGGCACTGTTAGGACTTTGGATCTTATAGATTCCTGATTGTACAGTGGTACCCTTTTGTGTCTTTGAAGTATGTGTCTCCTTGTCACCAATGACTTAAGTGGCACATGACAGAATTATAGGGGGCAGGGAGAAGTACCAAGTAAGCCGAGGATATGGAAGGATCATTATTGTGTACCTTTCTGTGGACAGATGAATAGATCTCAAACTTGCATTCGTGGTTTTTTTTTTTAGCTTGTGCATACCTCCTCCTTATACCATTTACATACATGTCAGAATTGTAATATACAGGTGAGGGTTGTTGCTCTCTTCAAGATGGTCACCCATGACCTCATTCTAACAGTGCTTCCACTAATCAAAACATTCTTTGAATTCCACCGAGAAATTACCGTCAAAGCCTGTGACATGTCCATTTGCTTCTTTGTAATGGTGCTAAATCATTACCTTTTTGAGGCTAGATTCAATATTTTAAAATAGTCAAGGCACTTGAGTTTAAGATTGGCACCTAGAGTTAACCATCAAGTGAGATATGGTCACTTGTATCAAGGTCTTGCCACTGAATTTTCTGTGCAGATTATAATCCAAGAGAGGAATTCCAAATATACTTGTTGCAACAGTGGCATGGATAAGTACAGCCTTTGACTCTGAATCCTTTGAAGGACAGCACACATTGAGGTGTGTAATAATTTCAGCCCAAAAGGGTTCATCTTCACTACCTCCAATTCTTTAGGAAAACTAGAAGGTGTATTATTTTGATAAATCATTTTCATTCCCTAGGATCATAATTCCTAGATGCATAGACTACTGGGTGCCAAGATTTAATCTATACCTAGTTTGTTATGAGGAAAACAAGCATTTCTTGTTAAATGAGAAATCCAAGTATTCTGAAGTTTTGGAGAAAAATTTGATGCTTGATCTCAATGTTTGGCAGATCAGGATGTGCTGATTAGTGAGTGAGCTGCTAGGGGAAGGTCACATTCTGGCTTTGGGACCCAAGGCTAAGGAAAATATGTAAGTCTTCAGCAGAATGGTAAGTTTCCAGTTTACAGAGTTGCTGAGCTGGCCAGTTTGTTTCAGGCTATTAAGATGGATTGCAGAAATGTTGGTCACATTTCCAAACCCAACTCCTGCTAATGTGAGAAATCACTCTGAGGTCACTTGGGTCGATCTGGGGCCTTCAGTTTTTAATGCCCATCTAGGGAGAAATGGTTTGGCCTGTGGAACATGGAAAAAAAGTTCCTTAAAGCCAAGGAAACCTGAGTTCCTCCCTGAGCAAATGAGCAAGAAACAGATCACTCATTGAATCAAATTATCCACAAAACAGACAACACATAAATTAACTGTACATTTTGAACGAATTCTTGAGGACCAGTCACACACAGCCTTCTAGCAGAAGATATCTTTTCTCCAAAAATAGAGATCCAAGATATACAAAAATATTTGGACCATATTATGCACATCAAATATTTACTCTTCTTTAAGCCAGTTCTCTTTGCTTTTGACTTTTTACTCAAAGTTCAGCCAAAAATAAATAAATAAATAAATGAAGTTCAGGGTGAAGCAAAGCCAGTGTGGGGATTGATTGACCAAAAGTTTAAAATCAGCACTTTGTCTCAGTTATTTTCCTTCCCCTGTGTCCTCCTGCCCTCTCCCACCCCACATCCTGGACCCTCAAGTGACTGGTTTCCTCCAAGGCCTCTGCATTGGACTTTCATGGATGTTTCATGTTTTAGAACTACGCCATCCTGCCACTCACTCCTACCTCCAAACTCCCTTTAGGCCTCTCCTCTAGGGAAAAATCCAGCTGAATTAAACGTTCGTACAGAGGTGTGGCTGATGATATTAGTGACAGATGAAAGCTATTATTCAATGCACACACCTGGATAGAGATCTGACTCAAGTTCTACTTCTGTTGTGACCAAAGACAAGATATGCACATGGAAGCAGACTTGAAGATTAACCCATGATCTCACTATACCACTGCCTCACACAACCCTTTGGTCCAGAAGGTGGGGAAAGGAGATGCTATTCTAGAGCCAGCGGGCACCCCCCTCGAGCTCCCACACGGCACTCAGCAGGAGTCAGAAAGGAGCCTGTTTCTACAGCCTGTGGGTCTAATAAGCATGACATAGGTAAAGTTCCTAATGCAGAATGAACTCAATAAATGTTGGTCTTTGCCTCTCCTCAGCTGGGGCCAGGTGCAGGACAGGACATCTCTGAGTCTGCTTATACGTTATACGTACTAACACTATTGCTCACATACCCCGTTGCCAGGCACCCCTTCAATTCCTGTAACAACCCTGTGACATAGATCCCTCATATGTCAAAAGTGGGAACTAAGGCAGAGAGAATTTAGATGCCCTGCCCAACTCACTCAGCTGGAAAGTGGAGTTAGACCCAACAAGTCTAGCGTGCTCCCTGTTTCCATCACCTCATCTACACCAGCCAGCCTCTTTGATGCTTGTGTTCTACTGCTGCAAGAAATGGCAGCACACTTCTCGGGAGCTCTCTTACCAGAGATGGGGCAGGGAGAGGTGGTGAGTCATCCGCCCTCCCAAAGAGGAAGCACATCCTTTCCCTTTCCACAGGCAAGATGGAGCTGTGGTTCGCATCAGCCCCCCAGACTAGCCCAGCTGGCTCACTTCTCCATTTCATTCTAACCAACCACACTAGGTTCAAACTAACCCTTACATCATCAAAACAAAAACATTGACACTTTGAAGGTAAAAGCCACCTCAGCATGGGTCAACAGGGTGACTGTGCGCTTTACTGCCATCTACAGGAAAATTGTGGCAACAACTACACAAATCCATGAAGCAAAAAGCACCCCCTGGAGTTGTGCAATGCAAAATTTTTTACAACTGTAAGTAACAGTCCTGCTTAAAAGGCTTCTTGTAATTTAACCAATAGCCTGGGGATCAAAAGGAGTACGCGAAGCATAAAAAAACAGTACCCAGGGGATTTTCCCAGGGTTTTCTCTGGCTACACCAACAGATAACTAGTCCCACGGGTATCTGCATTTTAAAACAGAAGCTTGTTAACCTAAATAAGTCTCCAATTAGTGGGATGTAAATCAATGTGACAAGAGTGATGGGAAGTATTTCATGCAGGGGTGAACATATTTTTGGTCAGTGATGTCTACAAAAGTCCCTTCAAAAAATAATGAGAGCGTTTCTCCAGACGTTTGCAATTAAAGCACCTTCATATAAAATCTCGCATTTGAACTACATAACAACTCTGAGAAGTATAATTGCCTCCATTTTAAAGACGAGAGGAAGACAGTGGAGGAGTTTAATGCCTTGTGTGCGCCTGGTACTGGGTTAAGTGCTTTATGTTCATTTTCTTATTTGGTCTTCATGAGAATCCCGAGAGTTGGGTGGTATTTTTAGAGAGTCTGAATGTTTTGCATATGGTCACTCAGCTGGAAAGGGTTAGAGTCGAGACTTGAACCCAGGCCTGACTGGTCCTAAGCTCAAGCTCTTTCCAGTGCATCCATCATGTAGGCAAACCCAGGGACACCCTGTCCTGAAGCTGGCCCCAGCTGAGGGGCGAAGCAAAGACCAACATTTACTCAGCATGTTCTACACCAGGAACTTAATATGATGTTATTTTAAATACGTCTTACAATTCTTTCAACTAGGTATTATTTTCCCCCATGTGGTATATAAGAACATGCATAAGTTATAGGCAGGATTTAAACTGAAGTCTTTCAGCTCCATAGCTGTGTATTCTTTCCAGGACACAGGTCCTACAGGCAGACTTTCTGGTACCTCCTAAAGCTGGCTCCATGGGCAGCTGTTACATTTCCCATATGCACCTGCAGGGAGACAAAAGACACTTCTCTGCCTGTTTCTCTCCCTTTCTTCTCCTCCCTCATGGTGCTAATGATTCCTTCCTGCTTTTGCTCCTATACAGGTGAGCATCTCCACCGTGGGCTATGGAGACATGTACCCAGAGACCCACCTGGGCAGGCTTTTTGCCTTCCTCTGCATCGCTTTTGGGATCATTCTCAATGGGATGCCCATTTCCATCCTCTACAACAAGTTCTCTGATTACTACAGCAAGCTCAAGGCTTATGAATATACGGCCATCCGCAAGGAGAGGGGAAAGGTGAACTTCATGCAGAGAGCCAGAAAGAAGATGGCAGAGTGTTTGGCCGGAAGCGACTCGCAGCCCACCCCCCGGCAAGAGAATTAGCATTTTGTAGGACAGGTGGCTGGCAGATTCCATGAACTCCAAGGCTTCATTTATTAACCCCCCTTTCTTTTAATCACCACGATTGGCAGCAAAAAAGACACGTGAAGCAGATATACACAAAGGACATTCCATTGATAAAGTTCTACCTCTAGAAATGCTCATTTGGGCCCCAACGAATGAATGCCTCATATTGCTCTATAACTGTGGCACTTGAGGGCCTGACCTGCCCAATGACACTGATGTTGAACACTCGAGAGGAGCAACAGCTTAGATTTCTCTTGTAGCTTCTCATGGCATCTAGCTCAATAAATATTTTTGGACTTGAATTGACTTGAGAAGAATTTCCTTAAAGAAAAATAGTCTTGATTTTCCAGAGAGAGAGAGAGTGTTTTACAGCAGGAACTATACAAGCTTTGGAGTTAGATCAATCTCAACCAGAATCCCAGATCTACCAGCTGTATGGTATTGGGCAATTGACTTTAACCATGTGAGCCTCAGTTTCTTCAATCCTTAAATGTAGGTAATAACACCTACCTTGTAATATGAGTGTGGGGACTGGGGATAATATTTGTAAATGCTCAATAAATGATAGCAAATTGAGTGGGCATTTTCTAAGATTCTCTAGACTGGTGTTTCTTAAAGGAAGTTTTGCTCCCCAGGGAACATTTGGCAATGTCTAGAGATGCTTTCGATTGTCATTACTGTGAGAGAGGATAAAGGAGGCTTCTGGCATCTGGCAAGTAGAGGCTGGGGATGATGTTAAATATCCTGCAATGCACAGGACAGCCCCCAGAAGAAAGAATTCTCTGCCCAAAATGCCAACAGTGCCCAACTTGAGAATCCCTGATCCAGACTTAATATGGGAGCCCCTACACTTGACCTGTGAAACATGCCTAAATGTGTAAATCTCCTCCCTCCCTGAAAGGAGCCCTCCTTTACCTGTCCTTACCACCTCGGGCCTCTTTTCCCACTCCTTTCCAGGAAAGGAAAAAAGCATACCCTGCCTTTTGGAAAATTGCTTTGGGCCAAGAACTGAACAAAGGGAATTAAATCAGTGTGGCCCTCCACCCTGGCTGTCTGTGGGTTATAAAACCAGTGCCCACAGGAAATCAATCCTTTCTCTCTCTGCAACCTTTTCCTCTTACTTCCTTTCCCCCTCCATGAGACTACTGGATATTAAAGTCTTGAAAATTAAAGGTTCATTTGAACTGAGCACACAGAGATTACCCCAAAACTGGAGCTTGCCCTGAGAGAAATTTGACAATCTGCATGGCATGACTGGACCTACACTTGTGTCATTAAAAACAAGAATTTATGTGTCATACAGTGACAAGCACCTTGGGTTGTATATATAGTATACAACTTCATTTACTCTTTAATATATCCCCTAATAAGGTATATTATATTCCTTTTTAATTTAGGAAGAAATGGAGGCTTAGACAAGTGAAGTAACTCAGCCATGTTCACACATCCAGTAAATGGTGGAACTGGGCTCCAAGCCCAAGGCCCAACGCTGATCCCCAACGCTCTTGGTTAAAGTCTAAATTTGTGGTTCTCAAACTGCATCAGCATCACCTGGAGGGCTTGTTAAAGCAGAGTGTGCCGGGCCCCGTCCCCAGGGCATGAGTCAGGAGGTCTGGGATGGAGCTCAAGGATTTGTATTTCTAACAAGTTCCAGGTGATGCTGATGCTTCTGGTCCGGGGTAACGCAATTTGAGAGCGACAGGTCTAAATCGCTTCACTGTGCCCTCCCGAGAGGAGCTATGATTATGAAACCAGTTTGGCTGAAGCAGGCAAACTAGATCTACATCTCCCTCTCCCTTACTCCCAAGCGTTCTTCACATCAGCAGCAATGACCTGGCACCTGAAGGGTAGGCAGAAGCCCTGTTGTAAGCCTTATTGTTTTATGGTTGCCAGATAAAATACAGGATGCCAGCTTCTCTTAGTCTGTTTGTGATACTATTACAGACTAGGTGATGTGTAAAGAGCACACATTTATTGCTTACAGTTCTGGAGTCTGAGACGTCCAAGACCAAGGTGCCTGCAAGTTTGATTGTCTGGTGAGAGCTGCTCTCCGCTTCCAAGATGGTGCCTCCTTGCTGATTCCTCCAGCGGAAAGGAACACGTGGTAGAAAGGGAAGCTCTCCAGGCACTCCATGAAGCCTCTTTTAAAAGGGCCTTGATCCCATTCAGAAGGGAGGAGCCCTTATAGCCTAATCACCTCTTAAAGGCCCTGCCTGTATGATATTGGCAACACCTGAATTTTGGAGGGGCCACATTTGAAACCATGGTACCAGATAAATTTGAATTTCAAGATAAACAACAAATAACTTTTAGTACAAGCGTGTTCCAAATATTGCATGGCACATACTTCTGCTACAAAACTGTTATTTAAAATTCAGACTTAACTAAGTGTTCTACATTTTCATTTACTAAATCCAGCAATCCTATACTATTGCTTTTGGGAGACAAAAGTTCTTCATATGAATGGAAATTACTCATATGTTCTGAAACCAAACAGCCAGGCCCCTCAGCCAAGGGAGACTTCTCTCCCCTCTTGCCAATAAAAGAGAGAAATTTTGAATAGGTCTCCTTGCCAGATACAATCACGCAAACAAAGTTGCAACTCACAAGAGGTAGGGATCACAGCTTACATAACCACCTGACGTGCTCAATTCAGCAGCTGCCTCTTTTTGTCCACCTCCAATCTTCCTGCTCCCTCTGCAGTCTACGAGGGGAGAGGTTTGTTGATGAAGTGCATCTGCTGGGCTATTAAGGGCCATGGGGAATAGGAAGGGCCCATGTCTATCACCCCTCCCTCTGCTCAAGGCCCAGACCTGGCCAACAGAAGAGAATCCCTGAGAAAAAGTAGAGGCGGATGGAGGAAGGGTTGGGAGAGGTCTTGATGACAAAGATGGACTTTTCCAGGTCCCTGGGAGAGGATTTAGTAAATGAGAGTGGGTGCCTTTGTCCCAGTTTATCGTCACTTAACAAAATAGTGATGATAATAATAATTACTCACATTTATTAAGTACTTAACGTGTGCCAGATAGCGTGCTAAGGGTTTAAACATGTATTATATCATTTAATTACCACCACAATCCTGAGAGAGATAATATTATCATCTCCATTTGAATAATGCAGAATCCGAGGCTCAGAGAAATTGTTATCACAAAACTATTAGGTTACACCACATGAAATTGTCAATATTCAGCTATTTTTTATGCAAATGGCATCTTAATATGATTTAACCTCATAATAAATGACAGAGCCAGGTCTCAAATGCAGACCCAAAGACCATATCAAGTTCATTGTGGCCAAGCCTTTGTTAGTGTCCACCTTAAAACCGATGTCATAGGACTGTTGAAGGATTAAGTGAAATAATGTTGGTTTTGTGCCTGGCATGCAGTGAGGCTCATGAAATGTTCTTTTTGTTTGAACTCCCTTCCATCTGTCAGTCTTACTTGGGAGGCAGTGCACAGCTGTCTGAGCAGATGTGGCCAGTGAGAAACAACAAAAAAGAGCCCAGAAAGGACCAACTCCATCATTCAAGAGGGTCTCAGTCTTCAACCTGAGGAACATTTGGGCTTCCTCACTTCTGCTGGCTCTGGGCTATACACGTCATCTTCTTCATCTTCCAACCCAAGCTGGGTCAAAAACACTTCCCTTGTTTTATCTTAGCTTGAAAGAAGTAAGTGAACATGTTTACAAGAAACTTTTCTTCAAATTAAGGGAAAGCATTAGGTCATCACCAGGAAGAAGAAAAAGAAAACCATGTTTCCAAAGATTCCAGGTTCAAGAACGTAGTTTAAGTTTTGTCAAGCCCCAAATTCCCTTCTCCCAGACTGACACCCTGGCCCCTCAAATCAAGATGAACGTGGCCCCTCCACCCCAGTGTTCCCTTCCCTCCCTGTTCTCTTCTCACGTGACACCTTTAAAATGCCTGTGAATTTTGTATTCTGCTTTCCATGTCTATTCTTGTGTGCTGGGGCCTTCTCCATCTGTCCTCCCATAGCTCTGTCTACCCTTCTCCGCCCTGCGGCGTGACCTCAGGGGCCTGTCTCCCATGTCTGTATCTCACAGGTTCCCAGCCTTCTGGTGGGATATCAGCAGAGAACATTCCAGGAGTTTACTTCCCACCGTCTCTCTGTCCAGCAGTAGTCTAGGCAGCGGCCAGAGTTCCCACACCCATGGCTCAGTTAAGTAGCCCTCTTGTTTGACCACAGCATTCACAGGTCCCAGAAACGCCTGTCCCTCCTGTTGTCCCCCCTCAGGCCTAGGAGTGGTAATGGCTTCCCACTCCTGCTAGTCCCTGAGTATCTCCCCCACCCTTGTTGGTTCCCTTCATCCTGACCACACCTCCGTGAATAGAATCATTATTAAAATTTCTTTAATTAAACTCCTTGAGTATGCCATCTATTTCCTGTTGGGATTAATACACCTTGTCTATTTTAAGAAAAATACATTGTTGGCCAGGCGCGGTGGCTCATGTCTGTAA
>VBSM01003204.1:53402180-53502978 GCA_008086735.1 Cheirogaleus medius | reverse complement strand
TGTTCTTTTTAAGGAATTTCCCTGTAAATTCAGAAAACCCGTGTGGACTATGCTCATACTATCCTTAATACCTAGTAAGTTTTCTAATAAGTTTTAGTAAGTAAACTTCCCTAAGCCTCAATTTCCACATTATACTATGGAGATCATTAAGATTTCCTTACTGGGAGGGTTAACAGATATATGAATGCAAAGTACCCGACACAATATCTATCATATAGTAGGTGCCCAGTTCGTGGTAGCTCTTATTATTCATTCTTTATAAACAGAATGTCAATGACGTCCATCATCCAGAGTGTGTCATCAGGATCCACAGTCATTAGGCTGTTCACCGTGTTTTAGTTCTCCTAGAATATGTGCATGGTAGATTGCATTTCTCCAACTCATTCAAGTTCTCTGTGGCCAAGTGGCTTGCTTTAGCTAAACGAATATGAGCAAGAGAAATATTACTTCTAAGTGGAGGCATTTAATTGCTGCTTTTCTCCTCCAGTCCTCTTTTTCTATGTTTTCGCAATTGTGGAAACAGATTACAGCAGCCAGCAGCCAAAGTCTCAGAGTGACAATGATGAGCAGAACCCTAGGCTGACCCCTATCGGACATGTAGTGTAAGTGAGGAATTCCCCTCTGTTGGGTAAAGCCACTGAGATTTTGGAGTTGTTCCTAATCCACCTTGATGTCTGCTTCTTTTTGCACCAAGTTGCCAGGGAAGCTGAAACTTCTCTGTCTCACAACAGAGAGGTGGCCTGAAACATT
The DNA here is from genome assembly GCA_008086735.1 of Cheirogaleus medius. NCBI lineage: Eukaryota > Metazoa > Chordata > Mammalia > Primates > Cheirogaleidae > Cheirogaleus > Cheirogaleus medius. The sequence goes on along the minus strand of VBSM01003204.1, from coordinate 53,502,228 downwards.
CATGTGTCTTGAATATTCATGTCTCCCAAAGTAATTTTCTCACTCTCCTACATAGTGCTGGATAATAATGCTGCTTAGAATGTGTTAGATGCCCATTCTGTGCCAAGCTTTTTTCTGGAGACTTTATTCATGCTAATGTGTACATTTAACACCATGTCAGGCATATAGTAAATGTTCATATTCATGTTAGCCATCATCATCATCGTCACCATTATTATGCATCATCTCCAGGCCTTATGACGACCCAATGAGGTGGGGACTATTATTATCTCCACTTGACAGAAGAGGAAACTGAGGCACAAGGTGGTTAAGTACTATGCTCAAGGGTTCAGAGGCAGAACATAATGCAGCAAGGATTTGTACCCAAAAAGTATGCCTGGGCCAAAGCCCTTGTCCTTTCCACGCTCCACACGCCGCCCAGTGAAGACTGCCAAAAGCTGCGCCATACGCTTTTCTGAGACAACTCTGTTTCCCACTGGTTGGGCAGGTGCCCAACATCAGAACTGTCCCCTGGTTCTACCACTTGCACTTGTTGTAGACTAATTCATTGAGGGGGAGAGAAACTGGACTCCCCAGGCCAACTCTTTCATGGAAATTAAAACTTAGCATTCAGAAAGAAGGTTATGTTTTTCTACCAGCTTCCAGATTCACTACCAAGATGGGTTTCTCCCTCCCTCCTTCATTTTCTTCAAATCTCTAGACTTGTCTGTCATTTATTTCTGTTGCATAAGTAGCACAGGACAAGGGGCCGGTGACAAGTTTGCCCTGCCCTGCTCATCCCCCTAGAGCTGCAGAGTCCAAACAGAGAGGGAGAGGGAACCCAAGCACAGACAGACCCGCCAGCCCGCCTCCTCTTACCACATCTGCCTCCAGGCCATTTATTTCATTAAAGCACAGGATGCTCAAGGGAGCCTCAGGAAAGGGGACAATTTCATTTTTCCCACATCTTGGAAATTAACGTTCTTTCCAAAAAAATAATTTGCTTTGTTCTTTGAGGAAGCTGAGGAGTGGAGAAAAGGGGTCAAAGGAGTGAAAGGTAAGAAAATGAGAGGGAGAGAGAGAAAATAGAAAAATATATTGAAGAGGGGAACAGAGGGAGAGTAAGATAGGGAAGGAAGAGAAGAGAAAGCAAGAACAGAGTAGTAATGAGGCTGGTTCTTTGTTTTCATTACATCAGCAATTCATTTGAATTTTCTTTTTTCAGAATTTGACTTGGTACTACATTGCCAATCATGCACATCTGGGGCATTTTATAGAGTTTTTTGTACTCCCACTTATACCCCTAGAAAAGCTTCTAACTCAATGGTTCCCCTAAGTTTAGTTTATATTAATACCCCTGGTTCATCTTGCAATTATATAGGGATGATGGAAGAGAGACTTTCTAATACAACTGACCTGGGTTCAAAATGCAGTCCTAGCACATTATTTTCAGTCAACAAATACTTACTGATAACCATAAATGTGCCAAGCACTGTTCTAGGCACTGAGTTACAGTGCACAAAAGTCTTTGCCTTTATAAAACTTCCATTCTAAAGGAATAAATTAAAGGAGACGATGTAGTATTTTAGTAATAAGTACGACGGCAGAAAATAAAATACAGGAGGAGGAAAAGGACTAACAATATTGAGATGAGGCACAACTTTAAATAAAATGGTCAGGGTGGGCCTCATTGTGCAGGATGACCCTGGAGCAAAGGCTTGCAGGTGGTGAAGAATTAACCCACAGGTATCTGGGGAAGGAGCAAACACCAAGTGCAAATGCCCTGGAGTGAGAGCACAACCCCCAGTGTGTGTCCAGGAAGAGTGAGGAGCCCACTGAGCGGATGAGGAGTAAAGAGGTAGAAGAATCAGTAGATTGTAGGTCCTGGTGCTTTCAAAGATTTGCTGAAGTTCAGACGTTAGAAGGAGTGAACTAGAAAGAAAGAAAGTGATGATCAAAAGAGGGATGTTTGAATTTGACTTTATGGAATGATCTAGAGTAAGACCATGGGAGTGAGTGTCTGAAGTAGGGCAGAAGACAAAACTATTGAAAGTGAGGAGGCGAAGGGTATTGGGCATATCATCTAGGGAGGTGTTAAGATCCCCAAGAATGAGAGAGGAGTGGTGTTGGAAAGGGTGACAAGGAGCCAGGTCCTATCCTGCAAGGAATGGGAGGGAGAATCAGGAGGTCAGTAGCTGATTGGGATGGGGTGGGGGTGGGGGGAGGTCTGTGACTTGCAATTCAAACTTAGTGTGGATCAATTAGGGAGCAGGGCTCCTTCTTGGCCCTGGAGACTGAAGGGAAGACGGCCTACACTCTGAACTCCTCTTGACACCTGCCACATCTAAACTCTGTGTCCTTGGGCAAGTTACTTAACCTTGCTGAGCTGTTTTCATAATCCCTACAGCAGCTCAATGAGACCCATCTCCCAGGATTGTTGTGAGGCTTAAAGCTAGACAACATTCAGAAAGCATCTAGAAGATACAGTCCGGCAAGTGGTAGGTACTCACCATTGCCAGGCCCGCAGCCTAGGACTCGGGTTACACATGTCTGAGTTCAAATTCTGACTCCGCCTCTTACTAGCTGAGTAACCTAGGGCAGTTATTTAACTTCTCTGAGCATCACTTTTCTTGTATAAAAGATTAGAAGAATAATACCAGGTAGATGGGACTCTCTAAAGGAATAAATGGAAGGGTAATGTAACGAGACATTAAGTTTTACCTTTTATTCACTAGAAGAGACTCCAAACCATAAAAAAGTAGTTTTCTCCTCCTTACCCCTAGCAATTTTTAAAATGACTCCACAAACCTCTGTATTCTGGGCTCTCTTGTCCCAGGGATACTAAGGAGCTTCTTTGAGAAGGTTTCAGGGCTGCTTCTCAGGCCTGGAGTACGTTAATGGGTACGGTGAGATCATGCTGAACTGGAAGGCAACAGAGACTAGAATTTGGAGTTGGCATTGGACTGTGGGCTGCCCAAACCTAGAAAAAGACAGGTGGAGGATAGAGGAGGCCTGGGATCTGCAAGGAGGCGGCAGAGAGAGTTCTGGCAACCTGAGGCAGGCTCAGGAATGTGCAGCGCTGCTACGCTCCTCTTCAGGCCCTGCCATGTTCTCGCTGTTTCTGCAGCCTGGAGGTCAAGGGCACTGAGGCGTGTGTAGAGCAAGCAGGTTTCACTTTTTTCCCTATCTTGTTCTTGGCTCGGAGTGTAGCAGGCCACCTGCTCAAGACGCAGTTAGATAGCTCCTGAGTCAAGGTTACCCTCTGCACGGGTATCCCTGGAGGTTGCCGCTCACGTTCAGTACGGGGTAGTGGCAACTGCTTGTAGAGCAGCCACCTTGCCAGACATTGCAGGTGGCTAGGATGAAGTCAACTGCATCTGGCGCCTTCTGCTTTCGTTTGCCCTCAACCCAGCCTCCAATTTTAAACTTTTCACTTTCTACTCGCTCCTTGGTGACTTAGGGCCAATCATTCAGGTAAAACTGGATAAGGGTTTTTTCTTCTGTTAAATGAAAATAACTTCTATGGACTAGGATTGTTGTGACTCATACGTATAATATAACCCCTTTAAATGGGTGTAGCAATTAGTAGGTGCTAAATGAATGTCAGAGGTGGTGGTGACATTCTACCAAGACAACAGACATGCTGCCCAGATGCTGGCCCAGCTTTAATCAGTCCCTGGTAGGCAGCAGAAATAGGAAAAAGCACACTGGCCCCACACAGTCCTGAGAACGCAGTTCTGCTCACAGCCTTGCCGCAGACTGCCCTGGTCACATTGAGTTAACCCCTCAACCCTCTGCCTTTGCTTTGGTATATGTCAAATAGGGATAGTCCCATCCACTTTAGAGGGAAAAATAAAGCTTGCAGCGGAAGGGCCCTTTGAGAACAACTGGTCCAACCCTTTCTCCCCTACATCCAATTTTGCAGAGGAAAAAACTGAGGCCAAGGAGGTAAAGCAGTGAATACCGTTTAGTGAATACCTAATTAGTGCAGTGAATATCATTTCCAAATCCACAAAAGCTTGGTTTATTTATTATTAGTAGTATTATTTTGTTTTGTTTTATTTACTGGTACAGTTTGAGAGGATTGTGGAGGATGAGCAAAGAATGTGGAAATGTGGGATTCTCTTCTCTTCAAAGGCTTTTGATTTATTGGGAAAACGAGATAAAGTCATGAAAAAAAAAGTTGTAAAAACGACGTAATGGTTGACAAGTTCTCTGAAAAAATGTAAAATATTTGTAGCGACAAATTATGGTATTGTAGGGCCCCACAGGAAAATTCCCCTTCACCCTCTGAAGGTTTGCTGAAAAATCAACTGACAAAAGGCAGATTATGTGATTGCCCCCACAGTGGTCTGAGAGACCAAAACAGACACTAACTTATCAACTAAAACGAACCCTGAGGTTAAGGAACAAAAAATTACTTACAGGTCCAGGGCTCAGGGCCTAGTTGGCATGGCAAATTTCTAAATTCCTACAACTTGAAGAAAAACCATATCCTTGCTAAATTCCCTAACAATAGGAGCTAGGAGGCTGATTTACAGCCCAGACCACTACAACTCTGATTGGACAGAGGACGGGCCTTACAAACGTTATTTTCTGATAAGCTGTTGCAGACCTTATGCCAGTTTCAGCCAGTTTCTAGAAGCTGTGCACAAACTGTCTTTGTGTCCTATAGTTCACCTTTTGACATAAAGAGCCAAATTCCACCTCATTTTTATGTTAAATCCCCACCCAAAGTGAACATGGGATGTATGTTACATACATGTTAACCCACTGCACATATACTTGGCTTCCCTCATCAATATGTATAGCTTTTCCCCCCAACCTGCTGAATATGTATGAAACCAGCCCTGTGAGATATAAAACCCAAACTGTCCTTCCCTTCTTTAAAGAGAGAGAACAAGGCTGGGCACGGAGGCTCACACTTGTAATCCCAGCACTCTGGGAGGCCGAGGTGGGTGGATCATTTGAGCTCAGGAGTTAGAGACCAGCCTGAGCAAAAGCGAGACCCCGTCTCTACTAAAAAAGAAAGAAATTAATTGGCCAACTAAAAATATACATAGAAAAAATTAGCCGGGCATGGTGGTGCATGCCTGTAGTCCCAGCTAGTAGGGAGGCTGAGGCAGGAGGATTGCTTGAGCCCAGGAGTTTAAGGTTGCTGTGAGCTAGGCTGACAGCATAGCACTCTAGCCCAGGCAACAGAGTGAGACTCTGTCTCAAAAAAAGAAAAAAAAGAGAGCGAGCACCTCCAGTCCACTCCACAGACTGTCTATTCCTAGCTTGCAAACCGACATTGCCAATAAAGTTCTCCTTGCTATTATTTAGCCATCCTGGTGGCCTTTTGGATGACACTCCCAATGGGTTTCAGAAGCTTATATACCATCTTGAGGTTATAGAAAGAATGGGGGCTCAGAGCTTGCCAAAAACAGGTTATGGTGGTAAATCAGGTTGTAGCAGCAAGATAAGTTATGGGAGGGAGAGAAGAGGGGGCCTGGCTAGCAAAGGTGGTCTCGTTATGTGGATGAAACCTCACAGGTAGCAGCCCTCAGAGAGAATAGATGCTAAATGTTTTTTCCAGACCTTTTAAAGTGTCAGACTCTAGATTCTCAGTTAATCTTTCCTAAATAAGGACAAGGGAAAGCCCTCAGAGAAAGCCTGGCTGTATCCATGGAAAATTCCTCTAGATGCAAATCTCCCCCACAAAAGACAGCTTTGCAAGGCTACTTCTGATTGCTGGCTCTCTGAACAGCCATCTCAAAATATGTCAAAGAAATCTATTTCGGGGTGAAATACTTGGGTTTCCTTCAGAAGCCAGGCTACAAGACGGCCCCCAGTGACTCCGCCTTCATATTCACACCCTTATATGGTGTCCTGCCACATTGCACCAAGGCTGGTCTATGTGACCAACAGAAGATGGCAGAAGGGACAGTCTGTCACATCCGAGATTAGGTAATAAAAGACTGCAGCTGCTAGCTGCTGTCTTGGGCTGTCTCTCAAATCACATGCTCTAGATGAGGCCAGCTGTTATGCCGTGAGGACATTCAGGGAGCCTACGGAGAGGCCCACGTGGTAAAGTATCCAGTCAATGGCCCCAGGGGAGCCGAGTCCTGCTAACCACCCCACCCCATGAATGAACTTGGAAGCAGATCCTGCAGCCCCAGATGACCACAGGCCCAGCTGACAGCTTGATGGCAACTTCATGAGATACTCAGAGCCAGAAACACCCGGTTAAATCTTGTCTGGATTCCTGCCCCATGGAAACTGTGAGATAATATATGTGTGTTGTTTTAAGCTGCTAAATTTGGGTTTGTTATGCAGCAATAGATCACTAATAGGTAAACATAGATTGTCATCTTTCCTCATAGAGCACCCACTGCATGCCCAGCCCTGTGCTTCCCAAAGGAGAACAGGTAACAAAGACTTAAGGCAGAAACTCTAGGTAGGATGATGACTGCATTGGTTTCTTGGGAGCCACAGGGTCGTACACACTAAACCCTTGCCAGCTGAAGAATGATGAGGTTCATACATTTGGAAAGGAGAGCTTAATTTCTCATAAGGGGCTGCAGCCTGCAGGCAACCGTTGTGCAGGCTGGGAAGCAGAGCCTCAGGCAGAGCCCAGAGCTAGCACTTCCAGGGAAGGGTAAAGGAAACAGAAATTTATGCTGATGGGGTAGTTGAATATACATATTTAAAAAACTATAGGAGGAGTCTTGAATATTTTCAAAAGGACAAACATGCATATGTGCAATTGAGTTTTTGCCCTGTCGTGGGTCACATGTACAAAAAATGGTGGCATTAGCATGATCCAGGGGTGGAGTTTTAGGCCCACCCGATGTCAAAAGGTGAAGCAGAGGACACAAAGGCCCTCTGTGGGCAGCCTCCGTAGACTGGCCAGAACCACTCTATGGTCTGTGGTCTCTTATCAGGAAGGAGTGCTGGTCAGCTGTGTCTAAATTGTAAAAGGGAGGGGCAGTCACAGGCTAGTTGAAACCATCGGTAGAGCAAGTCTTTCCAAAGGGCTGGTTTCTGTTTAACCATTAGGGAAGAAAGCCCGATGGCAGTCAAGGAGGTGGTATAATGGGGTGTTCAACCTCCCATCCCATCGTGGCCAGGAACTCAGTTTTAAGGTGTCTCAGGGGTGCCCCTGGCCAGAAGGGGGTCCTGTTCAGTTGGTTGAGGGACTTAGGATTTTAATTTTATTTCTCACTCTCAAGAGAGTTTATCAAAGTAAAGCCATGCTTTCTTTCCAAAAGTGAGATCACAAGGCTCGTGTGCGCCTGCACAGCTGAGTGTGTGAGAGAAAGACATATATATAAATTTCAGGATGGAGTAGTGTTCTGAGACATGGCTGCCTTCCACATGGGCCTTAGAAGGAGGCCAGTTCTAAAAGATCCCCAACAGTAGGTGGAAATAAAACACCTCTTTTTGAGACGGGCCGTTAGCTGCTCCCATGGAGAAGCCTACCCACTTCTGTGAATCTAGTAGGGAGCAGCTACATCACGTGCAGAGCAGCATCAAGCAAGTCACTTGCTCATCCACAGAATGGAAATAAAATTGATCTACTTTCTCGAAGGGATGCAGCAAAGTTCAGATGAAAAAATGCCTTGCAAACTATAAAACACTGTGCAAATGTTAATTATTATAATGAAAATAAAGTGAGATCTTGTATATAAAGTCCCTAGAACAGGGCCTGGCTGGCAGGATGAGGTTCACAAATGGCAGGGTTTATTTCTAGTGATGGGCTCGCCACCAGTAAAGTGAGAAAGAAGCAAGTGAAGAGATGGCAGCAGGGGCTTTCTGGCTGCTGGCCTATGTGGGTGTGACTTTTCTCCTTAGAAGCGATATTCATGCCCTGAAGCCCACCCCTACCTGGTACCCCCTCCACACCCTATTCCCACCCCTCAACTAGAGGCCTCTCTGCAGCTCTGCTGAGTACAGGCAGGATTTGGACAAAGCAGGGACAGAGGGCAACAGATCCAGGAGGATTTGACAACTTCCTCTCTCTAGGATCTGAGGAGGCTGACACAGCCTAAAGGCATAGGATGGAGTGATAAGAGATTGGAAGACTGGAAGGGCAGGAAGAGAAACACAAAGGCACCTTTTATCCCTCTGCCTAGGGCCTGGGTACTGATATCAGTCTCTAACTCTAGGACTTAAAGGGGCAAGGCAATACACATCTGCAAACAGGTGTGCTTCTTAGGCCTTTAAGGTAAGAACTAGATCTTGAGATCTGTAATGGGTTGAAATGTGTTTCCCACCTTCAAAGATGTTGAAGTTCTTATCCCGCCCTACTCCTCCCTGCCCCCTGCCCCCCCTCTCAAAATGTGCCCTTACTTGGAAAGAAGGTCTTAGCAAGTGATCTAGGTACAATGAGGTCATTAGGGTAGGGCCTAAACCAATATGACTGTTTTCATATAAAATGGGAAATTTGGATACAGAGACAGACGCACACAGGGAGAATGCCGTGTCAGATTGACAGCAGAGGTCAGGGTGATGCACATGCAAGTCAGTAATGACTGCCAGCAAACTACCAGGAGCTAGGAGAGGCCTGGAACGAATCCTTCCCTCACCACCTTTCAGAGGAACCATCCTTGCCCACACAGTGATTTTGGACTTCCTGCCTCCAGAACTGGGAGACCAATTTCTGTTGTTTAAGCCACCTAGTTTATGATCTTTGTTACAGCATCCCTTGCAAATGAATACAAGGTCATCTGATGTCACCAGCACAAAACCACAAGGTCAGACAGAACTGACTTGAACGTCAGCACTGCCACTTACTAGCAGCATGTCTTGGGGTCACTCATTTGCCTTCGGGGGCCTCAGGTTCTATATCTGTCACATGGTAAACTCCTACATTCTGTATGCATAGTCACTGAGGATCAAAGTAACAAATGCAAAGTATCCATGCTGGCTCCTATTAGCGGCTCAACAATGGCAGTGGGTTATCATTAGCAGAGGTAGCAGTTTAATTCAAATTCCTTCACCCTCTAAACCACTCCAACCATCACAAGGGAAACAGAAGGACCAACTTCCTGCCAGCCTGTGAGGATACCAACTGATGCGAAGAAAAAGGCTCCAAGACCCACATGCATTAGACTTCTATTGCTTTGTGACAAAGTGCCACAAATGTAGTGGCTCAAGACACCACCCATTCATTACCTCACAGTTCTGTAGATGAGAAGCCCAAGGAGGCTTGGCCGGGCTCTTAGCTGGAGGCTGTGAATGAACGGCTTCCTAGCTCACCAGCTTGCTGGCCACATTCAGTTCTTGGCAGATGTAGGACTAAGGTTCCTGTCTTCTTGTCGGCTGTGGGCCAGGAATTACTCTCAGCTCCTCAGGGCCACTTTCAGATCTTCCACCTGGTCCCCCGGTTTCTGCAACAGAGGGCCACTGTCCTGCCAAATCCCCCTGGTGCTGTGAAGCGTTCTGACTTTTTCTGCCAGTAGCTGGAGAAAACTCCCTGCTCTTAAAGGGCTCATGGGATTAGATTGAGCCCACCTGGGTAATCTCCCTGTAGCAAGTGTTAAAGACAAAATTATTCCATAACACTTGTTAAAAATAGTAATGAAGATTTTATTCAAGAAGGGACTATCAAGACTGGTATATAGACTACTGCGATGGGGTTTTGCAGTAGGGGAGAGAGACTGAGCTCAACTCTGCGTACAAGGAAAAGCGGGAATTTATAGCAAGGAACAGTGGATGGAAAATTGCTAAGAGGCAACATCAGCGGTGAGGGGGATTCTGGCTAAACTGACCTAACAGGATTCTTGCTGAAGACAGGCCAGGGTGACCAGACATCATCTGGGGGATGACGGGGGCTGTGGAATTTGATCAGATACAGAAAGTGGGGGATTCTGGCTAAACTGACTAGTCGGGATTCTTGCTAAAATTGGGCACTTGAAGGACATGCCCAGGGATGGGGCCTAATTGGGCTCAGAGGAGCCCGAATAGAGTTTGGTCAAGAAGAGAATCTTTGTCACATGTAACATAATATAATCCCAGAAGTGTCCCCAGTGGGTGAAGGTCACAAGGGCCATCTTCAAATTCTGCCTACCACATGGGGATGTATTCCTGCTTCTGCCACTAAGTGGATGACTCACTTTGGACAAGTCCCTTCTCCTTTCTGGGCCAGAAATTCCCTTTCACTCTAATATTCCATCACTCTCCCCATTATCAAATCACATTTCTCTAACTTTCATAGGATGTGTGTCCTGCTTGAGGGTTGCAAAAAAGTTTAAAAGAAACATTTGTTCTCAGAGAAGTTCTGCAATCTAAATGCAGCACTGTTCAGCCTTCAATGCAAGTTAGATCATCTGGGAGCTTTGAAAATACTGATGCTGGGGCTCCATCCTCAGAGATGCCGATTCCCAGGAACTCCAGGAAAAGACGGAAGGGATGGAGGAGAACATGCCCCTCCCTGTGTCGGACCATAAAGAGAGAGGGTTGGGAAACTTTTGCTTGCATTTAAAGTCTTTCAAGGACAGGGAGGGTTGAGGGAGTGGCAGCGGGACCCAAGTGTGCATTTTGGCCTTAGACATCCCTACAAGTCACATAATTTCAGTTTGGTGGGTTTGCTTCTTATGGTTTCCTTAGGTGTGAGCTGAGGGTACAAGTTAATAGACACATTTCTACAGGGGCCAAACACTGTGTTATAGGCACGCAGCTCTCTGGGCTGTGCCTGTCTGGCTGCAAAGCTCAAGGCTAGGTTTTCTGTTTTCGAGAGGAATGAATGGAATGCATTCTTTTTAGTCTAAGTATTGCCAGGTATGCATATGTGTATGTGTGTTTGGGGGAGGATAGTTAGATAGTATGAAAGTTGGATTGGATCATTCTTGTCATACCCAACTAAAACTAGATTAGGGCCATGTTCATGTATAACACCAGAAAAACAAAAGCACTTGGCCCACACACTACAATGCAACAATGATATATTAAGTGATGTAACAATTAAAGTGAAATTGAGTCCTATTAAGACAATACATTTGTGTTTCATGGGAAAATCCTTTAACACTGCTTTGGTTTTTAAATTTAAATTAATTAAAATTTAGTAAAATTTAAAAATCAGCTTCTCAACCTTACTACATCTCCAGTGTTCAACAGCCATGTACGGCTAGTCCACTGTATTGAAGAATGCAGCTGAGAAAGGTGGGAGAGAGGTTTGGAGAACTGCCCAGAGGTGTGAAAATTTGAGAAGATGTAACAATCACAGGAAAGAATTTTAAAGATTTGTTATGCCATATCATCCTCCCTTTGCTACTCCCTCAAGAAAATCTACAGAAAATCTGTTGTTTTTTTCAAGGCTTTTATTTTTTATTATTTTATTTTTTTTGAGACAGAGACTCACACTGTTGCCCAGGCTAGAGTGTCGTGGTGTCAGCCTAGCTCACAGCAACCTCACACTCCTGGGCTCAAGCGATCCTTCTGCCTCAGCCGCCTGGGTAACTGGTACTACAGGTATGTGCCACCATGCCTCGATAATTTTTTCCATATATTTTTAGTTGGCCAATTAATTTCTTTCTATTTTTAGTAGAGACGGGGTCTCACTCTTGCTCAGGCTGGTTTCGAACTCCTGACCTTGAGTGATCCTCCCACCTCGGCCTCCCAGAGTGCTAGGATTACAGGCGTGACCGTGCCCGGCCTTTTTTAAGGCTTTTAGAATTAGATTAGTGGTTGCTTTTATTGTTGTATTAGCCTGCTCAGGCTGCTGTAACAAAATACTACAGACTGTGTGGTTTAATCTACAGAAAATATTTTTTCACAGTCCTGAAAGCTAGTCAGTGAGGGCTGCCATAACAAGTTACCATAGACTGGGTGGCTTAGACAACAGATGTCTATTTCTCCCAGTTCTGGAGTCTGAGTAGTCCAAGATCAAGGGGCCAGCTGATTCAGGTCCCGATGAATGCCTACTTCCTGATTGCCAAAGACTGTCATAGGGTGTCCTCTTATGGTGAGCAGAGAGAGGAAGCAAGCTCTCTCCTGTCTCTTCTTAGAAGGGCACTAATTCCATCACTTGGGCTCCATCTCGTGACCTACCTCCAAATACCATTACTTTGGGAATTAAGGTTTCAACGTACACATTTTGTGGGGATACAAACATTCAGCTCATAGCAGTAGGCAGCACTGAGAAGGTAGTTGAGCCAATGCTTGAAGGAGGTGAGGGATATCTGGGTGAAGACAGAGGTGCAACCAGTGCAATTCACCAAGGCAAGAGCTTGCCCAGCATGTTGAAGGAGCATCAGTGAGACTAGTGTAGTGTGCAAGGAGCAGAGTGAACAAGAGGGACGGGGGATGAAGCCAGAGAGGAAATGGGATGGGGCAGGGGTGGTATGTAATATGTTGGACCTGGGAGGCCACTGTAAAGACTTTGGCTTTTATTTGGGGGTAAAACAAGGAGTCACTGAAGGGTTTTGAGCAGAAGAGTGGCATGATCTAATTTATGTTTTACAGGATTACACTTGCTGCTGTAGAAAATCAACTGTGTTATTCATAGGAGGGAGGGAAGAAGAGAGAGAGAGAGAGAGGAGAGAGAAAAGAGAGAGAGAGAGAGAGAGGGAGAGAGATAGGAGAGAGAGAGGAGAGAGAGGGAGAGAGAGAAGATAAAAACCCAGCGCAATAGGGAGATGGTTGAGTTATAGCAGCTGGCTGGGAAAGATTTTACTGAGGTGTTGTTGAATGAAAAAAGCAATGTGAGGGAGAGCATATTATATATAACCCATTTTGGTAAGGCAAATAATAACCACCAAAGGGAGGTATATGAGAGAGGAGGAAAGCAAACAAACAAAAACAGATGGATCTTTTATAAAATGCAAGCATGATATAATCACACTTATATCTTTATGTCAAATTATATGTGTGTCTATGTCTTTGTGTGTGTGCCCATACACAGCCTCTGGGGAGTGAGACCCCAAATCTCCTTCTGAATTACAGGAGAAACCAGGGAGTGGTGAAGATCTGATCTTGTTGATAAATTCATGGTCAACATGGCTGGAGGTGGAGGGAAGGTATGTGTAATACACACACACACACACACACACACACACATACACGCTATGATTTTCTTATAATCATTTGTCTTCCTGACTTTCTTACATAATGATATTCACATGTAATCAATGACTTTCAAATACTCTGTTTTAACTTGTAGATTCTGTGTAAAACCCTATTTCTGACAGTCTTTATTTCAAATTGGGGAGGAATTATGGCACAGGCCAGGCCCAATTCTGGCAGCTCTCCCTTCTCTGAGACTTTATGAGTAACCAGTGTATTCCAAACAAACCTTCTAAACAACCCACTGATAAGGGCAGCAATTAATTTTATCAGTTGTAAATTACCAACAGGAAAACAAGCCAATATTTTTTATCTCTCCCCCTCCTTCTCCTCTCTCCCAGGGACAAAAATGGGGAGAAAGGTTTGTTTAAAGTGATAGCAAGGCAGTTAATTGCAGTGCTTATCAGTGGGCACCGCTTCACTTAGGCTTGTCGAAGAACACAATTCCACTAGTCCTAGGCTCCCTTGCTCTGTGTTTAGTTGAGTACATTTACTAGTAGAGATGTCAACTAAAGATCAAATGAAGATTAATGAGTTCAGCAAATTGATTAGTCTTCCTTCTCCTTTCATTATGATGTTGAATCAGGGAAGAAAGACCTTCTGATCATGAGTGGATGATGATATATTGAGATTCCACGAATCTGGTTCAATTTCACATCTGACATTTCACAGGAAGCCTTGGTAATGTTACTAAATGTATCTCACCTTTATGTAACTATCAGTTCACAAACACTTTCCTGTATAGCATCTCATCTCATTTTGAACATAATTCTGAGATATAGGCAGGAAAGGCATTACTATTCTGCCTATCTGATGAGAAAAGCAAAGCCCAAAGGACTAAGGTGGTTTGTCTCAGGTCACAGAGCTAGCAAGTAGCCAAGGAGAGGCTAGAATTTAAGAATGACTCCCGTTTGAATGTGATAGTCATTATACCATGCTGCTTCCTGGTTTGTCAACTCAGGGATTTCGTTGCATAGGCCTTATTTTCATGTCCCCATCCCAAAGAACAGCTGGAAAAAGGAAGATTTGGAAAGTGAAGAGCCAGCTGTGTAGATGATGTCCAAGAACAGGATTTTGAGTATCAGGCAAAGCTACTAGAATGTTAAATCCCATTCCAGGATACAGATACAACAGCAGGGAATCAAGAAGAATACCTTTGCCAGCTCATGATTTCTAACCTGATAAAGAGCTCTTTAAACCGAAACATGAAAGCAAAAGAGAAGAATGACAATAATTCCCACTAGGAATTCACTGAGAATGGGTTCAGCTATAGTACTTATGATCTCAGAGGTCTCTACATTTATGCACAAAGAGTAGGAATGATCATAGTAAACATGGAATTTTGATCCAAGGAGGGAACTATAGTTTTACAGATATCAAGGAAACTTGTTGGGGTGGGGTTCTCACCTAAAATATGACCCAAAGGAAAGTGCAATCATTCAAGATAAATATTTACTAGAAGAGAGAGTCATATGAAACATTAAAAAGGTGTAGTCTTAGCTGGAAGTTCATAGATTGAAATAGACTCACAGGGAAGAGCATTGGGATGAAGCAAAAGGAGAGAGAAACAGAAATTCTATCTGTGGAGTATGCTTCTTACCAAAAGGGCTACAGCAAACATCATTATTAAGATAGGCGCAAATCTCAAGATTGAAGAACAGATCAGAAAAGAGCTCAAGTTTTTTTTTTTTTTAATAAGGCAGACTTCTAGACCCATAAGAAACTGCAGATCTGTTGGAGGGAAAACAGATATCGGCAAAGTTATAAAAATGAAAATAACAAAGGTTAGACAAAATTTCAGCTCCAATCATTTCTGATTACTCCCATGGAAAATAAGCAAAATAATCTGTGAAAGAGAAGACTGGACACAGGTGATGTTAAAGTTTCCAGAGAAGGGTGAAAGACAGATTCTAGAAACAATAAACTATTGATATGCAATAAAAATTCTAGTCTTGAGTATTTAGCGAGTAGTTTTCCATTTGGAATGGAAAGCAGTGATCTTTGGAAGCCACCATGGGGTCCTAAGAGTAAGACATGACAAAGTAACCTCATTTCTCCAGACATGACGACTGAATTGACAGAGCAAAGGATGCAGAAGACTGGCCATCAAAAAAATTTCTGACATTCTCTCATAATATTGCACAAAGTAAAAACATGGGATGAATATTAATAAAAAAGAGTTAAATTAGTAGCTTGTTGGACTTGCCCAAAGAGTACTGATTGATGTGTACATGTCAACTTGACAACAGAGTAGAGTTCTCTAGTGGGTGCCTCTGGCTTTGGTTCTAGGCCCAGTCTTGATCAAAACTTCTATTAAAAACTTGAGCAAACACTCAGAAGACATGGTGTGCTACAGCTGGTTTGTGAAACTGATTGTTATATTTTCAAATTTCATTAGCTTGTAATTGGTCATGGTGAGAGTATTTAGACTACAGAAATTAGCAAGCATGACAAATCAGGGCCTTTCCTTTCTCCACTCAACAAGAACTTATTGTTAAACACATTTACTACCACATCATTGCATAGAAAACAGGTATGTTAGTTAGGAATCTTGATTCAAGCTAAAATTCATTAAGCAATCAAACAAACAAAAAACTCAGTAATTCGTTGCTTCAGGTAACATGCTAAACTTTTTAGAAGCTACAGTTTGAATGTACCCCTAGAACAAACATCCACAGCCACATAATCAAAAATTAAAACTGTTCTGATTTTCTGGAAATCATAAATGAAATTCAAGCTTTCCAAGGTCTGCATGATCTTACAATTTCTAGCCAATCAGGCACAAATAAGTAAGCTTATGCAGCACTACTGCCCTAAAAGGAAAGTGAGTTACAAATAGTCAGTCATGATAGGGAACAATGTACTTTCTCATTTATGCTTAATAAACTGTGCTGTAACTGCTGTGAGCTGAGCTTTTTACCACTCAGTCTGAAGTCTTCTAGATCCTGATCTGTCTTTTCTCTTATTGTATGACAATAAACCTTTAAATTTTCCTAACTTGATACAGTTTTATTTTTGACCATTTTGGTGTCAGAAGTGGGATCAAAGAAGATATCTCCACCCCACACATACAGACAGACAAACCCTAGAACCAGTGAGTAACCAGACACCAGTACCCACACAGCCCACTGAACTCACTGCTTTCTTGCTGACCATGGAGTTCTAGAGTAAGTCTGTTTCAGATCCAAAGTCTCCTCTCTTTGCATTTGAGCTCTCTGTTTGGCACACTTAAAGAGGATATTCTGTTGGTTTCTGTTTGTCTGAGTTTGGGTAAGTTACCCTTTTCAGTTTATCAAGAGAGGATAAACTCAGGATGTGCTTTCCTGAGTCCCAGAATAGTAGCTCCTTTGGCTAGACTCCACATTGCTTACTTGGCATCTTAGGGAAACTGAAGGCCAGGATGGGTTATTCCAAGTCCAAAGCATCTGGAAATTCTTCACCTAGAACTCTGGCTGTTTAAAAACTATGATTTGGCGCTTGTAATCCTAGCACTCTGGGAGGCCGAGGCGGGCGGATTGCTCGAGGTCAGGAGTTCAAAACCAGCCTGAGCAAGAGCGAGACCCCGTCTCTACTAAAAATAGAAATAATTAATTGACCAACTAAAAATATATATACAAAAAAAAAAATTAGCCGGGCATGGTGGCGCGTGCCTGTAGTCCCAGCTACTCGGGAGGCTGGGGCAGAAGGATCGCTTGAGCCCAGGAGATTGAGGTTGCTGTGAGCTAGGCTGACGCCACGGCACTCAATCTAGCTTGGGCAACAAAGTGAGACTCTGTCTCAAAAAAACAAAAAACAACAACAACAAAAAAAACTATGATTTGGGATCCTGTTCCTTTTTGGAAAAGATAAGTGAACTTTACTATAGATAATTTGGAATTGCAGTGGCCACTTTGAGGAACCTTTAACTTAGATAAAAATAGTTCATCTTAGAATTGCCCTTGAGAAAAGAGGATACAAAACCTCTTAGAAACAAGGGAATGCATTTTTTGATTGGTATGCAGAGGATTCTAAAAGATAGAATGACTCTAAAATAACCTCTCTTAAAAAAAATCTTTATAGTGTACTAATGAGAAATTTAAAGCTAAAATTCAGACTGATTTGACTGACATGACAAAAACCACTTGTTAATCTCTCTGCCTCTCCCACCTTCCATTGCCTGATTATTCTGAATACATTAACCCTCTGTGTCTATGCCCTTTCCTCCTGAACCCTCTCAGCATCAGATGCTCTTTAAGATAAGACCTTCTAATGAACCTGGGGTACCAGCCTCAGCAGAATTTAAGCGTTGAGATCAAGCCAAACTTTGAGCTATTGTAAAGAATTTTCCAAATCCTAAAAAAGACCAAACTATATTTACAGAAGAATTTAAAATTCTTTTGGTGCTTATGAACCAGAATTTCCTGATTTATATCAATTTGTCTATACAGTAGTTGGTCCTGGAATGCAGTGAAAAATGGCTTCCAAAAATAGATTGGAAGTATCCCACTAAATATTTTGAAGATCCTACCAAACATCCCTCTAAGGATGGAGTAAAAAGAGCTAGAAAAATAGGATAAATATTTCTTGAAGCCATACCTGAGTTTTTTCCTATGAGAAAAGATTATGCATTAATTCGATCTTGCAAACAAATGAAAAAAAAAGGTGAATCTGCTATGAGCTATCGTATCTCCTTATAAAAAATATTTAAACAGCACTCTGGCCTTAATGGCTAAGATGATGAAGTAGCCTTGTCAGCCATTTTGTTAATGGACTACACACATAGATAAATAATTTATTGAAGAACCATAAACTAGAATAGGAAGTGACTCCCTTGACAGAGTTACAACATTTTGCAGAACATCTTGAGAGAACATTAGAACAGAAAAGAAATCACTGGGCATGCAAATTAATGACTTTGCAATTACAACAGTTACAAGAGCCCTCCCTTAACTTTAAAAGAACTTTATCCTATAACTTTTGATAAAGACATTTGTCATTATTTCTAACAGAAAGGGAAATGGAAAAAGGATTGTCCCTTATTTAGATATCAGTCTGGACCATCTGACAGGCCACAAAAGGGAGACCCTCGATTCCCCACCTCCTGTAATAATTGTCAATGTTGACAGAGCTCCAGGGAATCTCCTGGTAAACTACTTCCAATAATTCCTTTAAATCAAAAAGAAGAAATAAGTTAAAATAAATGGAGAAATTTTCACTGGGTTGGTAGATACCGTGTTTCCCCGAAAATAAGATCTACCCATAAAATAAGCCTTAGCAGGATTTCTAAGCATTTGCGCAATATAAGCCCTACCCCGAAAATAAGACCTAGTGATGGGCGTGGCTATGCAGCGTATCTGCACAACCCATGCATTTCGTAGCGGAGTGGTAAAGAAGACGAGCAGCCCTTCTCATCTGCCCCATGAAAGCTCTATAGCTCGACATGAGAGATTGGGGCCAATGGTTCTAAAGGAAATAGAGTTGCAAGAAATTCAGGATGGAATTCATGGTTTGGAGAGTTATGATGATGTTCCAGAAGAAGATGACTTAACTATATTTGAATAAATGTAGATTGTTGTACCGTACTTAAAAAAAAACACACATCCCCTAAAAATAAGCCCTAGGGTGTCTTCTTGAGGAAAAATAAATATAAGACCCTGCTTATTTTCGGGGAAACACGGTACTACAGCAATTCTCTTTACTCTAAACCCTACTATGATACATCAAGACCATCTTTGGTATAATAAAAATATCTCAGTGGTGGGAGTTTCCAATGAAATCCAAAGAGTTCCTTTGTTGGAACCCATAACTGTCATCCGTGGCCCTAACTCTGAAAGTCATGCTTTTCTATTACGTGATACTGTCCCTGTCAATCTCCTAGAGAGAGACCTGCTTTCTAAACTAGGAAGTCAAATAAAATTTTCCTCAGGAGAAATAATTATAGAAATTCCAAATTCATCAGGCACTGAAGCATTATGTGTTCTCCAAGTACAAATTGATTATCCTTAGGAGACTAATAAATTCCATAAAGATATAGATATTATAGATCTTTCTGAAATCCCTGACACTAGAGCATTAAAAATGCTGAACTTATTAAAATTCAGATTGATCCTTTAAAACCACCTCCTAAATTGCCTCAGTACTCCTTAAAACCTGAAGCCATACAAGAGTTCAATCCTATAATAGAAGACTCAATGAATCAGAAGCTTATTGTTCCTTATATCAGTTCTTGTAATACTCCTACCTATCAAAAAAAAAAAAAAACAAAAAAAACCTGGACAAAAATGGAGATTTATAAAAGATCTTAGAGCTGTAAATAAAACTATTATTCTAAGATTTTCTTTAGTATCTAACCCAAACACCCTATCGAAAAATACACCAACTGAATCTAAATGATTCACAGTGGTGGACTTATGCTCTGCTTTCTTTATCATTCCTGTAGACAAAGGGAGCCAATAATTATTTGCCTTTACCTGGAAAGGTCAGCAATATACTTGGGCAGGAATGTCTTAGAGATTTACTGAGGCTCCTTCATACTTCTCGTAAGTTTTACATCAGGATTTTAAAACCCTGCGATTTCCCATAAATTCTACCCTGATTCAATATGTAGATGATTTGCTTTTCATCCAAGGAGGACTCAGACATTGATTCAATATATTACTGCAACAATTCACTTGCAAGGGGCCATACTGCTTCCTGATACAAACTTCAATTCTCACAAGATTTAATGTACTACTTCTTCTTCTTCTTTTTTTTTTTTAGTAGAGACGACATCTTGCTCTTGCTCAGGCTGGTCTTGAACTCCGGAGCTCAAGCAATCCACCTGCCTTGACCTCCCAGAGTGCTAGGATTACAGGCGTGAGCCACCATACTCGGCCCAATGTATTACTTCTTGTGAAAATTGAAGTTTATCCATGAAAGGAATTTTTCTGTCTCTAGAAAAGAATAAATACTATCCCAAATTATCCTAAACCAATGACTAAAAGACAAGTCAGAGGACTCCTCAGCCTTGTAGGAAATTGCAGGTCCTGGCTGACGAATATTGTATGAGATTCTGTTTCTATCTCCTTCAAACCTACATATTCTTCTGTAACTTTCTGAACCCTGCTACCCTCTTACCTTTGCCTAATGAAGGGGAGACTCACAATTGTGTTATCTTGGTTTCCCAAAGTTTGACTCTTAGCCTAGATTTACAAGAAACACCATTGACTAATGGGAATTGGTACTCTATTGATGGCTCCTAAAGGAAAATACTAAACTGGGTATGCTGTTACAACCCAGCATGGATTATTATAATAGAAAGAAGAGTACTTCCTCTGTTTAATTTGGCCCAAAAAAGCAACGAAACAAAAAAATTCAGCCCAACCTGTAAAATTACTTGCCCTCATTTGAGCCTGTGAATTAGCCAAAGATAAGACTGTAAATTTCCATATGGATAGCAAGTATGCCTTTGAAGTCATCCATGATTTTGGCATCTTATGAAAACAGAGGGGCCGGGCGTGGTGGCTCATGCCTGTAATCCTAGCACTCTGGGAGGCCGAGCCGGGCAGATCGCTCAAGGTCAAGAGTTCGAAACCAGCCTGAGCGAGACCCTGTCTGTACTAAAAATAGAAAGAAATTAATTGACGAACTAAAAATATATACAGAAAAAATTAGCCGGGCATGGTGGCGCATGCCTGTAGTCCCAGATACTCAGGAGGTTGAGGCAGTAGGATCGCTTGAGCCCAGGAGATTGAGGTTGCTGTGAGCTAGGCTGATGCCACGGCACTCACTCTAGCCTGGGCAACAAAGTGAGACTCTGTCTCAAAAAAAAAAAGAAAGAAAACAGAGGGAGTTTTGGACACTAAGTGGCATGCCTATGAAAAATAGGCCTCAAGTGGCTGATCTTTCTGCATTATTGCTACCTTCACATGTTGCTATCATAAACACTGAAGCTTATATCCACAAATATAACCCTGAATATCAAGGAAATGCTATAGCTAATGTTCAACTTGGGAGACAAATAACGTACCAAAACTCTGTAACTTGAATGAACTCCTAAGGTTGATCCAAGTACAAAAATTTATGACAATTTGTTTAATAAGCAGTGGTATCCTTCTGAAACTGAATAAGACTGGCATAATAAAATATGCAAATTTAATACAAAACAGGGACTCATGGAGGGTCCAGATGGCTGCTAGGTACTTCTAGAGTCTTTAAAACTTCCTTTACTGAAAACCTTGCATTTAGCAACTCATCACAGTATTGATAAGATGGCACAAAATTTGAAAAAATATTGGTGGAGAGATTGCTTCAAAGTGGCTAGACAGGTATATAATCAATGCTTGACTTGTCAAACCCATAATCCTGGAAAGACCATTCAAGTGACCCTAGGTACAACTCCCCAACCATCAGGATCATTTTAACATTTACAGATGAATTTCATCCAATTACTCATCTCTATGGGTTACCAATATGTGCTTGTAACAATATTTATGTTTTTTTGGATGAATTAAAGCTTTTTCCTGCTGAGAAAATTACTGTTGTCAAAAAAATTATTAGTCTCTGCACACTAAGAACCAGGTGAAAAAAAAATTATTAGTCTTATCACAGTTAAGATGGCTATTATTAAAAAGACAAAAAATAACAAATGCTGGTGAGGAGGCAGAGAAAAGGGAACTCTTATACACAGTTGATGGGAATGTAAACTAGTATAGCCACCATGGAGAACATTATGGAGGTTCCTCAAAAAAGTACAAATAGAACTACCATAAGATCCAGCAATCCCACTACCTGGAACAGGCATCCTCAAACTACGGCCCATGGGCCACATGTGGGTGTTTTTGCCCGTTTGTTTTTTTACTTCAAAATAAGATATGTGCAGTGTACATAGGAATTTATTCATAGTTTTTTTTAAACTATAGTCCGGCCCTCCAATGGTCTGAGGGACAGTGAACTAGCCCCCTGTTTAAAAAGTTTGAGGACCACTGACCTGGAATCTATCCAACTGGAGGGATATTTTGTTAAGTGAAATGGTCAGGAATAGAAAGTTAAACACCACATATTCTCACTCATGTAGAAGCTAAAAAAAGTTGATGTCATAAAAACAGAACAGAGGATACTAGAGGCTGGAAAGGGTAGTCTGAAGGGAGGGATAGGGAGAGATTTGCTAAAGGACACAAAATTCAGCTAGATAGGAGGAATAAGTTCTTGTGTTCTATACCACTATAGGAGGACTATGGTTAATGATAATGAATAGCTTCAAATAACTAGGAGGAGGAGCTTGAATGTTCCCAACACAAAGGAATGATAAATGTTGGAGATGATGGATATGCTAATTATCCTGATCTGATCACTACACATTACATGTATTGAAACATCACCATGTACCCCATGAATACATACAATTATTATTTTGTCAATTAAAAATAAAAATAATAGTAAATAAATAAAATTAAATAAGTTCTAGAAAAGATAAAATAAAATAAGTCCTGGAAAAGAACACATGGATTCTGTATTTTTTTCAAGAAGTTTTTTCACATTTATTTTGATCATAAAATTTTTCTCCTTTGCTTATATAATTGATTCATTTTTTTTTCAAGTTCCAGGTAGGGATGGTATACATTGATGTCTTTTTGAATGTTAAGCCAACCTTACTTGATTTAACCCTACTTCTAATCTTCTGTCAACTTTTTCTTGGTCTAAATTCATGACGGTTATTATTTAAGAATTTTATTTTCTTGTAATATCCTTGTCAAATATTGGGATCAGAGTCATTCAGGCCTCAAAAAACAATTTGGGGTGTGTTCCTCATTTTCTATTTTCTGAAGAAGTTTGTATTTGTATTATTTCTTTCTTAAATGTTTGATAAAAACATGAAGCAAAAAACAAACAAACAACAGCAAAAAACCAGTATGATGCCTCTAGTTTTGTTCTTCTTGCTCAAAATTGTATAAAATCTAGTTGTCAATCAAAAAACTTATTAGAGGTCGGGCACAGTGGCTCATGCCTGTAATCCTAGCACTCTGGGAGGCTGAGGTGGGAGGATTGCTTGAGCTCCGGAGTTCGATTCCAGCCTGAGCAAGAGTGAGACCCCGTCTCTACTATAAATAGAAAAGAAATTAGCCAAACAACTAAAAATAGAAAAAAATTAGCTGGGCACAGTGGCGCGTGCCTGTAGTCCCAGCTACCCTAGAGGCTGAGGCAGGAGGATCACTTGAGCCCAGGAGTTGGAGGTTGCTATGAGCCAGGCTGACACCATGGCACTCTAGCCCAGGCAAGAGAGTGAGACTCTGTCTCAAAAAAAACAAAAACAAAAACAAAATTATTAGCAAATGTTTTTCCACTTTGGGGAAGGAATCACAAACAAAATTTCCAATAATAGAGGGATTTACTTTATTGTATATATTATAAAACAAGATTATTCAAACATTATGGCATTACCATTGTTCCTATCCTCCTCAATCTTCAGGACAGATTCAATGCACCAGAGGCATTCTAAAATCAAAATTGGCAAAACTAACTGAAATCACAGGATTACCTTAGCCTAAGGTGTTACCTTTACCTCTTATGATCTATATCTTTTGGAAAACATAAATTGCCTCCTTATGAAGGTCAATGATTCACTCAGTCATGTGGGCATAATGACACCCTAATAAAAACTCTGGACATTAAGCTGAGTGGAGCTCTCTGGTTGGCGTCCCCATCAATGAACAAGAGGGTGATGCACTCTGGTTCTACAGAAAGAAGGCATGGAAGCTTTGGATTCAGAACCCTCCCAGACCTTTCCCAATGCATCTTTATTTGGCTGGTTCTGATTTGTATCCTTTACCAAACCGTAATTTTTAAGTATAGTGCTTTCCTGAGCTTTGTGAGTTATCCTAATGAATTATCAAACTTGTGGGTGTTGCTGTGGGAATTTCCAAATTTGTGGCAAGTGGTCAGAAGCATGAGTGGCCTGGAGCTCCCGAAATGTGGCTGGCATCTGAAGGGCAGCCTTACCCTTAAACCTGTGTAGTCACAGCTAGGTGTGGCGGTGTGCACCTACAGTCCTAGCTACTGGGGAGGCTGAGGCAGGAGGATCCCTTGAGTCCAGGAGTTGGAGGCTGCAGTGAGCTATGATTGCACCACTGTACTCCAGCCTAAATAACAGAGCAAGACCTTGTCTCAAAAAACAAAAACAAACAAACAAAAAAACCTGTAGAGTCTGACACCAACTCTGGGTGATTAGCACCAAAATTGTTTGGCAGCATAGCCGTTGTCCGAGCACATGCCAAGTTAAGGAAATACAGGATGTGATTGTACAATATCTGCAAAGAGCCTTGTAACTCCAAAATCTTATTTTTTTTAAAGCAAAGAACCAAACAAAATGAATACTTTTATCTTGGTCCACAAAAAAGCTATTAGGCGATTATCTCTTTCACTATCTTACTTTATGAAACTTATGTTCAAAAGACACAAGAAAACTGGAACACAGGCGTCTTTAGCCCATGCAGTTTCATGTTCCCATAAAGTTAGGAAGCGAAGGCGAAGTCTGTCTTTCTAAATCAGAGTATGGCCAGGGAGACACTAACAGCACAATAACAAGATGAGCATGCCTATGGCCTAATGGCTTAAAGGTTGCCAAGATATTTCTTTTTCTTTCTTTTCTTTCAGAGAGATGTGAATCAAAAATACCCACTGCCAATTTCACAGAAATGTAGGGGGAGGGGAAATCTACTTGCAAGGTCTTTCAGGGCCCCAAGGACAATGCATTATTTTCCCAGTCCCTTCAGTCGGAGGCCTAACAGCAGCAGTATTCATCCCAAACACAACCTCTATTCACATCCCTTATGATGCCCCAGAGACGCTGCCCTGTTCCCTTGGCACAGAAGGGAATTCCCAGAGAGCAGAACTGGGAACAAAGGTGGAAGTTACAGGGGGACCTTCTCAGCTGACTGTAAGGAAGGACTTTCTGAGTGGAGGAGGCTTCTCAGGAGATAGAGGACAAACCCTGTTAACAGCAGGGTCTAAGCCGAGGGCCACAGCCCTCAAAGATAAGAAATAAGGACACCAGATGACATCTAGGTCCCTGTCATTCTGACAGTCTGGTCCTAACCTGACTGTAGGTTCAAAGAAAAACCAGGGAAAATAATCTCACATAAGGAGCCTTCTCAGCCGTGTTCTTACCACAGATATGTCTCAACAATAAATCCCACTAGACTACCTAGTGGCATGATGTTATTTAGAACAGTTAAGGGAGATTTTAGAACTACTGCAATGCCATTTAAATTCATTATCTAATGCTAATTAAAATGATCTGTTTCGCTGTCACCAAGGAAAATCTTGTTAGGGAAACTGATGAGGTGCAGCAAGCTCTGTTACCGGGCCGGGAGCAGATGCGTGCTTACACCCCACACCACTGACAATTACAGGTGGGGGGATTAGCCTGGCAGCGCATGTGGCCTCAGGCAGGTTTCACCAGCCAGCCAGGCATCTGAAGAGCACTCGACAGGTGCGCTGACCCTCTCTGTCAGTTACCTTGGGGCAGTCACCTCACCTCTATGGGTTTGGTTAGATCCGAGGTTTTCAACCTTGATGCCCGTTAGAATCACCAAGGGAACTTGTAACAATTTGGATTCCTCACCCCAGACCAATTAGCTAAGAATCCTTGGAGATGGGCCCTGACATGAGTATTTCAAAGCTCCTCAGGTGATTCCAATGTGCAGGTATTATTGGTGACTACTGCACTGGATGGTCCCTAAGGACTCCTCCAGCCCTGTGCCCCTGTGCAACTCCTCACTTCCAGATGAACTGAGTGATGGGAAACCAATGGCTTACTTCACCGCTCCCTTACAGACACTGCTGATAATGAGTCTGACTCAACTGACTCAATTCCAAGTGACTATCCGCTAGGTGGTAATGGCTGTTAAAGCATGATCTATGTCTCGGTTATTTCTGGATGTTCCTAGCACATACTAGGTGCTCAGTAGTCACTTGAGATGCAGAGGCCAACAATTCAATTTGCAATTCACCCTATCTTTCTGCTTCATTGTGAGAGGCATTTAAACCATTTTGCCGCTCTTTATCACGTACCAGAACAAGGAGAGTGAGTTTCAAAGGGTAAATAATGTATTAGATTCATCTTTAATAACAGAATAGCCCCAAATAGTAGTGGCTTAAACCTGAGAATTTATTTCTCTAACACATACAGTTTTGGCATTCAAAATATGGTTCTAGAAACAGCACCATCCATGTCACCTGGGAACTTGTTAGAAATGTAAACTCTTGGGCTCCAAACCAGACCCACTAAAATAGAAACTTTGGGATTGTGGCACAAAACTCTGTTTTAACAAGCCCTCCAGGAGATTCAAGAACCACTGCCATGAACGAATTTGACAGCTAGACAGTCCAAGACTAGTACAGCAATTCCATGAATTTGTCAGGGACATGCACTCCCCTCTGCTTACCACTCCTTCACCACTAGGGAACAAACACTGTCCACATGATCCAATATGACTGCTGGAGCTCCAGCGATCACATCCAAGTTCAAAGAAGTAGGATAGAGAAAAGCCCAGAGAAAGGCACTCACTCTTCATTAACATGACTTCCTGTCTAAGTACAACACATTTTCTCACATCTCATTGAAAACACAAAATGTTTCTGGGAAGAAACCTGGAAAATTTTGTCTGTTAGCTGGACACATAGCCACCCAACTAAAAATTGAGGTTCTGTTTCTGAGATATTGAGATAGTAAACTAGTTGTTTCTGCCTTAAATAGTCATTCAACAATGGAAATAAAGAAAACTAAAACTTATGAGTGCTTTCTATGTCCAGGCACTGTGTTAGATTCAGTGTGTGATAGTATCTTGTTTAACATTTCCAATTCTATGGGGAATTGTTCTCATTTTATAAATGAGAAAAACTAGAGCTTGAAGAGGTTGGTTAATGTGCCCAATGTCACATAACTAGGAAGTGCTGGAGCAGAATTCCAACGCAGACAGTTTATCTGCATAGCATGAGTTCTTAGCCTTTAAGTCAGGCGTCCTCAAACTACGGCCCGCGGGCCACAAGCGGGTGTTTTGCCTGTTTGTTTTTTTACTTCAAAATAAGATATGTGCAGTGTGCATAGGAATTTGTTCATGGTTTTTTTTAAACTATAGTCCGGCCCTCCAACGGTCTGAGGGACAGTGAACTGGCCCCCTGTTTAAAAAGTTTGAGGACCCCTGCTCTAAGTTATACTGCTCTGATAAAAGTATTGGTGGAGGAAATGAAAAATGATGAGTAATAACTGATATTTTATATCCATTCCTCATTAGCAGGAATAATATAACTATGGTTTTGCCACCACTTAATAAGGTTGAGCTTGCAAAGCAACCCCAGCCCACTGCAAATGGTCGGTTTGTTGTAAGGTTGTAAGACCGCGTTTTCAGATCACTCAGGGTAGGTCTGCCGTGGTAGCTGCACATTAAGAAGTATGGAGCTAATGCTACGGAGAATCCTGGGTTTGTGGGGCCTGAAGCTTTTACCATTTAGGATCCCCTTTAAGAAAAAAATTATTAAATTACAGATTCAAATTAGGCAGTGGGCTTTGGACTATCCAGCAAGCTAGGGGCTGGCCGTGATGCTCAAGGCTCATTGGCTCCACAGGAAATCTGCCTCCAGCCTAATGCTTCCTCTCTCTGCACAGCTTGGTGACAGCACCACGGACGCTATGCAGGTCCTGGAATCACAAAACCATGAACTGTTTCATTTAGAAGGAACCCTGGAAATGGCATTCATCATGATTTTCTTTCTCTGTTTTAACAGCAAACAAACAAAAGGAAATTGTACTCCGAATCTGAATGTGTTAAGTTAAACAGATATATGTGGGGCTGCTCTGGTTGGAGGCTGGACCGTAGGTCGAGAGCCCCACCTGCTCCTGCCCATTGGAGCTCCAGGGCATCTCGGGCCACTCTGAGGCTTTGAGGAACCTGTCTGAAAGCCACCAGATCTATTCCAAGCCTTACTTCTTATGGAGGAGAGAACAAAGACTCAGAAAGGTTAAATAGCTAAGCCTGGGTCACCACCTGGTTATTGGCAGGGTGGAACATGCGACTGTTACCTATCCACAGGTCTTCTCACTATACCATAATCTTTTATTTCTAGGGCAGCCTTCAAAAGCCTTTAACAAGCTCTCACCATATTCTAAATGTATCTGTAGTACAATAGAATCGAACCACAAGATATTACCCATTTCTATGAGAAATGTAAAAAAATCTCTCCTACCACAAACCTGGCAGAGAAAGGGTGTGTGCTCCCTCAGCTTAGGTCACTGGAGGTCACTCCCTGAACTGCTGGTCCACACGCTAGCCACATCCCGTCCCTGGCACACCTGGGGAATGGAAAGAGGCAAAGACTGGAACCAGTGGGCAGCATTTGTACCCTTGAAGGGAAAAGAGCAAGATTCCTTGGGGTCATGAAATATATTTATGCTCACCAGCCGCGAAACCTTGCCCACAGCCAGCACTCATAGTCTGCACGGTAGTTTGTGCTGTGCATTGACGACGAATCTGTTTTGCTCTTGTGTGATGAGGAAAGCTTTAAAGCACTGAAAGCTTGTTTTACTTTACAGGCAGCTTTACTTGTAATGTAAATCAGAATAGGTAACATATACATATATGTTTTCATTATGTTATTTTTAAATGTTCACAATTTTACTTTGATAAATGAAAAATTAGAAAAGTCATATCACGGCTGTCGGCTAAAGTCGCTGTGCGCGTTCATCTGTGGCTGTCGACTATAGTTGACGCTGGTACCGAAGTAGTTAAAAGTTATGCTAGAGAGAAGCTACCTTATTGTATAAAAAAAGAAAACAGAGATTTAAAGAAATATTACATGTAGGTACATGGCTATTTTCTATCTTTGATTTTTATTGCTGACTTAAATATGTGCTGCAAACTTAATCTTCTCCACTTGCTGGAATTTCAAGTCATTTTCTGACTAGGCTTCTAGTCTTGGCAGAACTTTGCCTTAAGAAACTTCTCCAGAGAGAGAGATTTTAACTTGCTGCTCATTTTCATTTGGTATCATTTTACTTTTTGCCCACCTAAGTCTTGTAACAAATTTTCCCATTGTGTCATCTGTTTTTTCTTTCACGGTTTCTCTTGATTTGAACAATTCTCAAGTTGTTTATGGGCAAAATTACCTGATTTAGGTCTTGTAATTAAAAAGAAGTTCTATCAGTCTCTTGCTTCCTTTAATTATAAAATTTCACTTAAAAATCTCAAGCTGGTAAGAAGTCTTAATGTTATTCAGTAACTAAAATTGCAAATCTCTAAAGCTTTCTTTAAATCAAATGTAAACCTACAATGCAATCTTAATGTCACAGAATAGCTTTCCACAGAATAGTCACATGATGACTGCAGTTGACAACAAATGGTAACTGGAAACATTTTGGTTCTATTTGAGAAACAGGCATTGACTGGCTGTTAACTTTTAGAAGGAGTGATTAAATCTCCTAGGTTTTGTACTAACAGGTTGCAAAACAACAGATTATTACATCTAAAGTAATATAGAAACAATAAAAAGTCAAAACTATTATTTTTAGAACATTAAAAACATGATTCTCATAGAAATATACAATGTGTCAAAAGATTTATGTAACTCACTAATGAGAAAACAGGATACTAAAAATACTGGATCTTGAGATCCAGTAGACTTGAAATGATATTCACATAAAAATATACATACTTTTTCAATGAAAGGAAGACTACTGGAATAAGATTGCAAAGTTAGATTAATACCAGGTAATAGTCTATAGGGCAATAAAACTAATCTTTGGAGTTGTCTCTGTGATTAGACAGAAATCACTTGCAATTTATTGATATTCTACACATTATCCACTTTTCCAGAGTCTGGGCCTTGATTAATACAATACTATATCAAAGAAAGTTATAGCCCCCCTAGAAAGACAAATAGCTCTGTGGTTTTGCAGATAATGCTCCAGTATCTCTCTATTTTGTTGTTTTCACAAACAAACCTGAAAAGAATGTTTATTGCAGTATAGATTTTGAATGGGGCAAATCTTTTTGTCCTATTTCTAGGTTTTGGATAATTTTACTTAACAGTATTATAAGTTTTTGTTGTTGTTGTTATTTTTACTTTTTAATCTGTAAACTATAACCCTGTGACTTGGGAACCAAACAATGCAAGGAATATCTGATCCATCTGGGGAATCAAAAACACCTACAGAGTATTACCGTGCAGGCACCTTCACGTAGACAATCTTATTTGATTCTGACTCAACCTCACTGAGATTTTCAGGTACTGTCCCTATGTTCATAAATAAGAAAATGGAGGTTCTTGAAGATTGTGACTTGCCCACATTCCTGGTCAGAACCAGGGCCAAGCTGCAAAGCCAGATCTTCCCGCAAACAAACCCCAGGTGTTTTTCATTGTGATGCTTTTCTCAACAACCCCTCACATTGTAAAGAATCTTGTGGTTTTAAAAAATCCTTTGTAAACTGAGGGAACATGAGGCAGGTTGTTTTGTTTTATAGATGGGGATGCTGAGGACCAAGATCACCTGTCTGGCAAGTAGCAGAACCCAAATAGTGTCCAAGTTCTTCCCCAAACAAGTCCAGGGCCATTTTGTTACAAAACAATCACCTGGAGTTAGCCGGCTCTGTCTCCTGGCGCCGACCCAACCTCCATCTCTGGATGCCAAGACCACTGTACAACTTGAAGCCCCCATTTCTCTGCTGTACCTATGTCTGTCAGGGCAGGTAAGTGAGCTCAATTCACCCTTCTCCTGCCCCAAGAAAAAAACTCCCTTGCTAACCTGTCTAGCTCATTGCATCTAACCTAAGCAAGTGGACAGACTTCTCAGGAAGGTGTTAATGTCAGGCAACAGCTAAAGGTGCTATTCCTACCAGGGTTATTTACATTTTAAAAGGCGCTCATTTTGGCTCAAGTGCTTTCACCTTTTGCTTCCTAACTAACCTGTGGGCAGAAGTGTTGCATGTGCAGCAAACCCAATCTCAGCCCAGGCTAAAATATCTAAAGCTGCCAAGAGTATGAAGGCTCATGTTTGACTACTTTTCAAATGTACATAGCTGATGTTTAAAATTTTAAATGATATATTTAAAAGTGGTAATTAATTTATGGAAGTTTCTATGTGACTTCTTGGCCTATACATGTTTAAAAGTACAACTGTAACAATGCGTGTAGGGGCACGGGCGGATGAAATGTTCTACGGGAAAAATCTCAAGGACGGGAACTTAATCCTCACGGAGACCCAGTGAAGTGTGAGTACCTTCATTTTATAAATGAGGAAACTAAAGCAGAGAGGTTATGTAACTTACCCAAGATCATCCAGCTACGGAGCCAGGCTTCAAATCACAATGTGGTTCCAGGCCTGTGCTTCCAGCCACTATCTTGTATTGTTTCCGATCTTCATTTTCCAAAGGGGTGTGATTTGGGTGCAAATATGTAGCAGAAGACACCTCGTCCTAACCCTGCTCACTGCTAGGGAGGGCCCAGCAGTAAAGAAAACTTTTGAGTGGGGGAAAAAGCTACTAAAGAAAAGCAACCCAGGTTTCTGTAGAGACTGGGAAGCATTTAAGATAGGGAAAGAACTGTATGTTACCAACTGTAATACACTTGACTCTAAGATCTACCGTTATTTTATCTATCACTAAGAAAAAAAAGACTGTCTATTAAACAGTGGTCATGCTAATATGCCATCAACTACAAGCTACAAAGTGAAAAATTTATTAAAATGTGAAAAAAAAATGCACATTTTTCGAATTGATGGAATATAGTAACATCCAGGCAGGCAGCTCCAGGCTATGGTCTGCAGAGTGTGAGATCCCAGGGAAAGGGAGAGCATCTTTCACAATTTTTCTCACAGAAGCCCTAGAACTCTAAGTGCTCTAGTTTTGGTCTTATGCCAGATCCTGATTTGATGCTACTTATTAATAGAGTACAGACACTTCCTGACGTACAGTGGTTTGACTCAGGATTTTTCGACGTTGAGAAAGTTGAAATGATGATGCAAAAGCGTTACACATTCAGCACACTCCTCAACCTACCATGAGGCTACGACCCAATCATGTAGCCCCATGGGAAGTTGAAGAGCATTAGTACTTCATCCATTAACTAATCACCACGGCCAAGGACATGGAGTATTGTGATTTGGGAGATGGATTTGTGCAACCCTGGTTCAGGCAGATCATGAGGATTCCACCCACTCTAATGAGATGACAGTGAACTGTGGAAGGTGGTGGTGGTGGGGAGGGGAGCCCCAGAAAGGTGCCAGCCAGACCAAACGCGCGTGTCTACCAGGTTATTATTATGAACAGATTTAGAACTAGACTTAAGATATTGAACAATACAAATGGGGTCAAATAGTCGATATAGTAAGAGAAAACAAAACTCACATCTCGTTTGTTTCCTGAAAAGGGCTTTCCTGCTGTTACACAAGTCTTTTAAGATCCACGCTTCTATCACTGCCTACTGCTCAGTGTAGTAACACTAAGTCAGGACGTCTTTACTGGTAGGTAAATCAATAAGAACAAGTTTAAAATGCAAGAGGATTTCTATCTAAAAGGAAAGTCTTGTTTGTAAGCATCTGGAAGTCATTTAAAATATCTAAATTACTCATTATGCTTAATTATAGTTATCAAGGGCTCAAAGTCAGATGATTCTCATGACCTTACCAGACTCCTCTCACCTTCCCCTCACGTAGTCATCACATATCAGGCACAACTAAGAGCTCATCATTTCCTCCCAAGATACAATTAACTCCCTAAGAACAAGAGAGCACGGAGCAAAGCTTCTCATTCCCACATTTTTGCCGCTCTATTTGTCCACTTACATTCAGCAATGGGCATGAGTCCATGTTTAAAAGCTGGATAAAACATTTTGGTGCAAGATTCCAAACACCATCCATTATAGGAATGGGAGTAAAAGCATCTACAGTTATCTTCCAAGGCACTGCTTTGAGTAGAAACACATACACAGCAATCAGTGTCTGCACACTCTGGAATGCACGGCAGTCATTTAGTTACTATTCATAAAAGATGCACCATTCAAAGAGCATATTGTATCTCCTGGTAAAGGCTGTTCATTTGAAAAATCTTAGTAATTCACCCGGGAAAAAGGGGATTTAGGGCACTTTGGCAGCGGTGTTTTTAAATTTAGAAAAGAAACTAAGTTAACCTTAGTTAAAACTAAGTTTAACCTAAACTTAGTTTCCTTAGGTTAAGCAATATTAGAGGTGAGAAAAGAGCTCAAGTGGCAAAGTTTTGTTTGTTTAGTTCATTAGTTTTGGGCTAGAGATACATACTTTGATTACTGACTCTAACTGCTCCTGAGACCTTGTGTTCTCTTCTGTGTATTCTAAATATACACATCCTAATCTTTCCAGGACTTACTCTTAAAGGTGATTAATCTGCTATAATTAAGACGTAACCTTTTCAAAATCTCACTGAAAATTGAAACAGAAGTGCCATCTCATATATTAAAGAGCCAGACCTTTGAGTTCAGTCATGCAGGAAGCCATTTCCTCTAAAAGGTCCTTATTCCGTTATACAAATGCTTATTAAACCAGACTAAAAAGGAAAGTGGAGTTCTCCTTCCTTCTAGACAACATCTGATCCCTGGGAAAAGCATGGGGTTGATGCAAACTGAAAACTACAATAAGGTGAATTTTCAAAGTTAGTACTTTCTTAAATCCAGTAAGCTCTTCTAGGGAAAGTAAACCCTCCACGAAGCCAAATAGGTTATTTTTAGTTTGTTTAAAGCCATTTGTGGGTTTCTGCTTAAAAATTGGTACACTGTTGAGTTTATCTCCATTCCTTCCAGAAAAAGGAATATGAAACTAAAAGAATAAGAATGGTGTAAACTCACAGGAACAATGTAAACAAGAGAGAAGCTATCAGTGGGTAGCGATAGCAACAAATACCTGGAAGAAAAGGAAGCTGTGCAGAGAGCAGCAAGATGGAGAAAGCTAAATACCTAGTGCATGCAGGTAAGCAAGTCAATTCTCACCACAATATATCAGAAAATCCCTGCAACTAGAAGTGGAAAGCTGGAGCAAGCCCTGGGATGGGAAACGGGATTGGCCCAAACTGCTTGATTATACTACTCCCCACCCCAGCAGGAGGCTGAGGATATTTTGTGGACTTATGCTCTTTCAATTTTCCAAGACTAGGGTGCCCCTAATATGAGAGGGCACGAGAGAGAGGCACTGTACTGAAAACAAGTGGGTTATTAAAATACGCACACTGCGTGCTGAGTAACCAAATACCGGCTGCAGGTGGATTTCTTTCCGGAGGCACTGAATGGCCGTAGATGAAAGGCCTACAGATACTGACATCTGAAGAACCCCAAGAAACAGCAGGATCCATGCTTAATGGCCCATACATTAAACAGAATCAACAGGAGAGGACAGGAAAAGACTGCCACCTTTATCATTGGTTGTAAGTGTCTTAAATATACAGGAGAACCAGACCTCTCCAGGAGACCTCAAACATAGAGACCAGAAAAGACAGAAAGAGCAAGAAGAAACAAACATCTCCCAGAATGGAAGGGCTTGGCTTTTCTGACTAAAATGGTTCCCCAATTCTCAGCACAAAGAATGAAAAGCAGACATAGATGACACATACCAGTGCACGTGATCCTGAAAAATGAGAAGCCGGGGATTAAAAAAAATGCTGTCAATCTGCAGCAAAGTCCTTCCCCTCCCCCAAAGGGCCGCATAGAAAGCTGGAGAATAAGGATGGCATTGGACTTCCACTGCAACTTTGCAAGCTGAAGACAATACCGACCAATGCCTTCACATTCTGAGTCAAAATTAATCTTAAAATCTAGAATTCTAAATTAAGCTAAACTAGATATCTGGGTTTTGAGAGTAGAATAAAGACATTCAGACATGCAAGGTGTTCGCAATTTTAGCTCATGTGCACTCTTTCCAAGGGAGCTACTAAACGCTGTGCCCCATTGGGAAAAGAGCGTTAAATAAGAAAGAAAAATGCAAGGGTCTGAGAAACCGGCTCTCAACAGGAGAGAAGTGACGGAAAGGCTCAGGGTGATGCCAGTGACCTGAGCAGTTCTTCAGGGCATCCAGGAAGCCAGGAGGGGTGTCTCCAGGAGAACGTGGGAACGCTAGTTGACTCGACATTCTGGATAGCGTGCAACTTAGTATTCAGAGACAGGTTAGCACACTTTTGGCTACAAGTTTTTAAAGATCCCATTCAAAATGATCTAAACAAAAAATAGGGGTTTATTATCTCACATAATCAAAAGCTCTAGGAGTTAATTTCCATTGCTGACTTGAGGACTGGGGCCCCAGCGCTGGTCCACACCAGTGTTCTTTTGCACAACACACATGGGATGTGCACACCTATGATCCACTCAAGGAACACTGGTTGGGAAACAGTGAATTATACCAGTCAGGATATCTGAGCTGCCTGGGAAGGAGTAGACATCAGAATAACGTAGGAGCCTTGGCAGACTGAAAAAAGAGGAAAATGGCTGTTGGGTAGTCACTCATGGTGCCTGTGAGAGAAGAGTTTATGCAATTTTGATGAAAAGTTTAGGAAAAATTAACAACAGGAATGCAGAAACTGAGCAAATGAAAATAAATAAAGAAATGACTAATTCCAGAAAAAAATAAAATGTTACAATTCTACTGGGAAGAGAAAGGGAAGAGAAGGGAGAACAGTGATGATAGAAGTTCTTAATCTATACTTTCTGTAACAGGAAGTCAAAAGAAAATACCTAAAACTGGTAGATTTAAAAAATAGACATTATAAAAACAGTACATTTAGAAATTTAGCAGAGCTCAGAGTAAATGGAAGTAATCGTGGGGAAGTGAGGCAAGGGTACAGGAGTGGGGCAGAGAAAGGACTGCTGCTTCTGTTACAAGCTTTATAGAAGTCCTCTCCAAACTCTGTACATGTTATTTTATTGTTTTAGTTTCAAAGATGGAACAAATAGTAGCTCCCTCCTCCCTGAATGAACCCTTTATATGGAGAACACAAACCACAATTATTAGTCAAACAAAAGCAAGCGCTAGCGTTGCCTTTTCCCCATTCCCCCTTCTCACCCCATCCCAGGTCCCCCAGCTGTCTTACCCACACCCTACACTCAGTTGGGTGACAGCTGGGAGGAGAATCCATGCTCAGAGAGTTAATTATAGGCATCAGCTCTTTTGTTCTTTGGGGAAGGGTTCAATACACCATGGCAGGGGGAGTCCCTGTAGCTGGGAGGGTGGGAGTAGTCCAGGGACTCCATGGTCTGGACAGGAAAGGCACAGTCAATCCTCCAGCGGGTATAACTGCAGTGACAAGACTTAAGTGGGTGTCCTGTTACATCAGACTATTTAGAGAAAGGGCCAAGGCTCTATACTGAAAGCATCCAGATATTCATAAGCATGGCTACACGAGCCTGAGCTACCAATCCTCCTAAGCTTTGTTGCTAAAAGCCAACTATAGATTTAAAATTCAAACATCCTACCTGCACTACAATTCAAACTTCTGCACTGTAACAAACTCGCATCTTCTTCCATCTTACGTAAACCCCATAGGCTTTGACTATTTCAGGGACAGTCTTGAGAAGGAAAGTCTCATCACAAGGAGCTATTTACTTGGAAGGTCCAAAAACCGAGACAGACCTTGACCTTAACACTGCAATCCACTGTGAGCCCCTAATTCATTTAGCACATTTCCCTCATGAGCTTAACTTACCCGAGTGGCTTTCAAACAAAGTCTAACATGGGACTTAATCCATAACACAGCCAGGAATGCGGCTGCTCTGCTTGCAGGGTATCCCCCTCCCTGTACCCACCAAAGCCTTAAGGCTTCCTGAAGTTCAGTTCAAAGCTATTACTTTCTACCTCGCTGCTCCCACCAAAGACTCCCCTTGGCTCTTCTTTTCCACATTCTACCTTCCTTTGGCAGGATAGCCCTCTCAAGTCCCACCTTCTCCAGTACGCTTTCTCAGATTGCTGCTCACTGAAGCTGTCTTCTCCCTGAATCAACTCATTCAGCTACACTTTACATACAATGGTCCCACCATATATGATTGCTAAACCTTCCACATTACTGCTTCACGCTCTGATTTACTTACTACTTAATATGATAAAGGAGATAGCTTGGATTTTTTTTAAAAAAAGACCATTTTTAGAAACAATTTTATAAATAGATACTTATAAAAGAAGAAACACATATACAGAGCACCCAAATTACTAGTCAGGTGAACCCCAGCCCTTCTCTTCTGCATTGGGAAAACAGACAGAGAACGGGAAAAAGTCTTCATCTTGCGCTTAACTCTTGCCACCTATGCACTCAGCTTTTCAAGTAGAGTTTCTACTCCTTTGCTGGTGTTTTTGTTTTTTTCCAATGTGGGAATCAGGCTTTTTAGTCCAGCTTTGACTTTGTTTGCAACTTCTTGGTCAGAACTCTGGAGAAGGCTGAAAAGAGAGGAAAAAAATTAACAAAACTTAAATTTCATAAAAACCCCTAGATCATCTGCAAATACTACCCATACCCACAGTATAATAGAATTAACTGTGACACAAATCTTATAACTATATACATAATTTTTTTTTCATTCACCAGATGATGAGGGCCAGTAGCCCATATTCTAAGACCACAGGAAAAAATATTTTAGAGTCTTACTGGTGGAGTCACTCAAGCAAAGACATTTGTAGGACTACATTCCATACAGAGTTGGTCCTATCTTCACTTTATCTTAGGACTGACTTACATCCTGCCTTAAAAATTATTCATGTGTTCTATCTTCCCTTCCCCATCTAGTGTGAGGACAGTTTGTGTGTTTTATTTCTTTATTTCATGGCACCATTTGTATAGAGTAGATGGCCAAGAAATGTTCCTTGAGTGGCTGAAATCACACGTGTGAATGGGAGCACAGAGAAGTAAGGCCGGGGCACGAGAGGCTGGAGTTAGTGGGCCTTCTCCTGGAACTCCACAGCACTGACACTTCGTGAACAGGCGAAGAGCTTTCCTGTGGAGCTTCACCGCCTCTGCTATTCAGTAACTGTACAACCAAGACCATGCTATTTGAATGCTCTAAAACTCAGTTTCCTGATCTATAGAATGGGGTTAAAAATAAAACCCACTTTCTGTCTCACAGGGCTGTTTTTTGAGGCTTAAATTATCCTGTATTCAAAGCACTTAGCCAGAGCCTGATACTTAGTAAGCACTCAATAAATGTTAGTCAGTAAACAAAATAACCCTGGGCTCTGCTTTTGGAAACCTTGCCAGAGCACTCTAACACCACAAGTGAAGGGAGCCCTGGAGGCTGGTAACAGTAGGCCCATTTCTCTATAAACAGGGGCTGGGTGATCGTCACCCAACCACAGAGAACCAGGCCTGGACTTTCTGTTTGCCTCTCACTTTTTCAGGACCACATGTAAACGCTGACCTCTGAAACACATTCTAGAAAGAAACTGCTTGGCATTTTCCAAAGTCCCTGGCCCCAGTAACTTCCATCATGTCAACAAAGACAAGGATAAGTTATCAGCAGTGAGCAGCATTCTACTGTTTGTGGGAGACAAGAAACAAGCACAGTTTGCCACCCACAAAGTTTAAAAATTTGAAAAGTAAAGTATCCTTTTAACAGATCTGTGACTCACTAGATGTTTTTATTTTATACACCTTGGCTAAATACAGTCACATAATGCATAACAGTAATACAAGTTAATGTTTATTGATCATATTCCAAATATTAGATGTAATGCTAAGCATTTTATATGCATTGTCCAATCTAGTTTTCATAACAACCTTAGGGTTATTATTAATCTTGTTTTACAACCATGAAAATTAAGGCTCAGAAAAGCTGAATAATTTTCCCAAGGCTACGCAGTAAGTAAGCTGGAACTGGAACCCAGGCAGTCTGTCTAAAGCCAATGTCCTTAAATGCTAGTGAATTCTGCTTCTCTGAATCATTCTACAGCTGATGTATAAGGCTGACTTTCTCTTTTCACCCAAAATGCTTTTTTACTTAGGGCTAACAGGTATAGCAAAAAATAAAAAATTAAAATAAAAACAAGAACTCTAAAAGTTTTAAGTAGGCCGGGCATGGTGGCTCACGCCTGTAATCCTAGCACTCTGGGAGGCCGAGGAGGGAGGATCGCT
This sequence comes from Cheirogaleus medius, assembly GCA_008086735.1. NCBI lineage: Eukaryota > Metazoa > Chordata > Mammalia > Primates > Cheirogaleidae > Cheirogaleus > Cheirogaleus medius. The sequence continues at coordinate 53,463,124 of VBSM01003204.1, read as the reverse complement.
CAAGGTCAGGAGTTTGAAACCAGCCTGAGCACGAGAGAGAGACCCCGTCTCTACTAAAAATAGAAAGAAAATTAATTGCCCAACTAAAAATATATAGAAAAAATTAGCCAGGCATGGTGGCTTATGCCTGTAGTCCCAGCTACTCGGGAGGCTGAGGCAGAAGGTTTGCTTGAGCTCAGGAGTTTGAGGTTGCTGTGAACTAGGGTGATGCCATGGCACTCTAGCCCAGGCAACAGTGTGAGACTCTGACTCAAAAAAAATAAAAAAAATAAAAAAATAAAATAAAAGTTTTAAGTAAAATATAAACAAGAAGAGAATTTTACCAAACAAGTCAAGCACATTACAATATTTGAAAACCAAACAAAAATGATTATTATATTAATTATTAAGGTATATAAAGTTCAACTTCCATTTAGAACCATAAGTATTTCATGTGCTCCTGCTTCAATTCTAAGAATTCATAATATACCTATACTATTCTTCTTATGTTTGAAATCTACCCAATAGGAACTCTGATTGATGAGCAACCTTTATAAATTAATTACATGGCATTGCTGAAAGTTCCAGTTAATTCAGTCTAATGAAAGAATGTGTCAGTAGGTATTAACACTCCAAATGCCTGGTAAAGAAATTCATAACAAAAAGTTCATGTTTCAGCTAATGGATTCTGACTGTTTAACATCAACTGGAAAATTAATTTTAATGACAAATGAACAAAATGATCTGTAACACCTATGTATTTGGAAATACTGATATACCTGAAGAAATGCATTCTATTGTGTGTGTTTGTAAGCATATTTGTACTGGATCAAAGTAATACTGAAGAAACATTTAACATAACATTTTCAAACAATATAGATTAAATTGCACAGCATGTTGCAAATGAAATATTGTAGGAAATTCAAACTAGGCTTGGTATCTGTTTTCCCAAACCTTGCTAACACAGCAGGGAAAAAATCAACAGTGATTGTTTCAAAGCAACATACAAATCTTTAAATGGAATGCTCTTAACAGAAAAGTTTCATCTGGGTACAGAATATATGGAAATTTCTATGACCTATAAATTATAAACTCAACATAACTAAATCTATATAAGATGGATTCATACATCATCAATTTTCTCTCATTTTAAGTTAGAAATAAACAATTAGCACACAGACTTCAGTAGCAAATGTTTTTCCAATACTTTTAGCATCTTTGAAAACAATGAAAGAAAATTACATGTAAAGTCAGGCATGACTTAAAAAACAACAATGTCACTGTTTTCACAGGGCCACAACTTATTCATTAAAAAAGATACAATTATATTTTCGTTAAAACCATAAATGTGGTGAAGCCATCATGACACCTTGTGAATGTCATAATTTTATAATCCTTGACATCAAAAAGACAGCAGTTAAAATAAAAAATCCTGAGGACTGGCCAACAGAGCTACATTTGCTTTCTATTCTTTAGAATATTTGGTATACTTGCCTAGACCATGAGTGACTGACAGTAATATCAGACTATCGGGAACAAATACTAGGACTGAGAAATAAATGTGAAGGAAATATCTTTTGCATGACCATGCCCTGCAAAAAGAAAGGCACTCATTATACATACCTAGAAAGAATAATGGCGCCTCGATTTACACTAGCCCAGGACTTCAGGTTCTTCATACCAACATGCTCTACAAGTGTTTTTGCAAAACAACCTGTAAAATATACTGAAACTTAGCGAACATCATCTACCAAGATTTAAACTCCCAATCCCCTTCTCTACTGCCCTTAAACCTGCAAATATGTTTTAATAAGAAAGCTAATAAAAAGAGTTCTCACCCAATCTCTCTTAACACTAAAAATTCCATGCAGGTTTATACAATGCATTTTTAAACAGCCATTTCTTTGAACTCTGATCCAAAACCTAAGCTATGTTTAGCAGTAATTACTTAAGAAAAACAATGAATGCTTATAAAATGCTCACTTGGTTATGTTTGCATTTCTTTGTAATATTTAATGATTTAACTTTGACCTGAAAGATATTCAGGAAGTAAATGTTTGATGGTAGCACCTGGTGTTTGGCTGAAATGAAAGTTTTTCCTTATGGAGGAATGCTCACGCAGAAGGTGCCACGAACACAACACTGTGCTCACGTGTTCAAAAGTAATTGAAGAATGTTCATTCTTCAGTAATAGTTGAAGAATAACTTTTCTAGCTTACGCCTGGCAATTTCTCTCTACAATGCTTAAATATCCATGTATCCACACATCAAAAACACCATTCATCTTATGTTATTCTAATACTTCTGATTCCCAAGGTCTTGGTATTATCTTATTCACTGTGCCATTTAAATGCAACTAATTCTTGGACAAAGGAGAAATTCTGATGGCTAGGATGTAGTGCAGATGGAGGTAAGTATAGCCTATCTTAAAGGCAAACATCTTGGTTATTAAGTAGCATGTACTGTGTATTCATTCAAAGATACCCAAATGTAAGGACCCTTTAAAAGCCAAGAGGCCTACGGATATTTATCCTTTCATGGCACCTGCTAAGGGGGGACAGAGATCCACCAGTGAGGCAAATTGTGTTTTCCAAAGATAATCACAACAGCATCTCTGTCCTGTGTAGTGCTCTTCTAGAATATTGCCATTCCATCATCTAGAGGTGGAATCCATGTCCTCTCCTTTTGAATCTGGGTTACCCTATGTGATTGACTTGACCAAGAAAGTATGGTGAGAGTGACATTAAATGAATTCTGAGGATAAATCATGAAAGTACCATGCATTTACTTTGTTCTCTTGGGATTCTTTTTTATTTATTTATTTATTTATTTATTTTTTTTATTTTTATTTTTTTTAATTTTTTTTATTCCATCTTGTAATGGGGGTACAAATATTGTTTGGGTTACATACATTGCCCCTCCCCCTCCCCCTCTCTTGGGATTCTTACTCTTAAAAATCAACCACCATCTTGTGAGGAAGCCCAAGTAGCCTAGGAAGAGAAACTGATGAACTAACAGCTAGCATCAACCTGCCAGCCACGTGAGTGAGATATTGTAAAAGTGGACACTCCAACCCCATAATGACTCTGAGCAGAGCAGAGGCAAGCAGTCCCAAACCCTGATCAAATAACTTGTCTTGAAAACTACTAAGTTTTGAGGTGGCTTGTTAAACAGAAACAGATAATCAAAACAGCTAGACACAAACTGAGACACACTCATTTGGTTCTACATAAAAATGACAAACATATCAGGCCCAAATAGGCATATTTTAGGGCTGTCAGTGCCTTTTAATTAAGAGGGAGAGAAGTCACTAGAAAATTCCTTGGACTTTAAGAGTAAAAGCCAGACAACTTTTCTGGCATAAACTTTAACTCAATTGCACATCAACTTTTTTGAATAATGAAAAAGATGATTCCATATGTTATTTTTCTTTAATATGTATTACAAGCTCTTTTACAAAAAAATTTACTGTGAAAAATAGCCCTAAGTCCCTATTCTTAAAGATAAAATGAGAAGTGACAGCTCTACTGCTAAACTGATTGTCTCCCAGCCATTAGAACTGCCACTGACCTCAAGACATAGATTCATGATCTGTCACTTTTTTCAGACATAGTAATAGAAATCTCAAACTGTTTCAACTCAGTGGGGGTGGGCGGGAGTCTCTTTAGTGGCTTAAATACCAGATGGAGTTTGGATTTTGTAAGTGAAGGTCCGGTGAGAGATAGGACTAAAAGAAGAATGGCATGTTAACTTTTAATACTGTCCTCCTCTTGAGAGCTGAGTCTCCAGAGCAGCTGTAAGGCTTATGAAAAACTAGAAGTGCCAAGGACTGGCTTGCTCTTTGGTCACATGTATTTTAATGCCAAATACATAGGCGCCCGTCCAAAATTCTCTTATGAGGATAATTTTCTTCTGCTTACTCTTTCCTCAAAACTAGAGATAAATGTCATGCCTTTCAATTGGGGTAATGATACTCACAATTGGGATCTCATACCCCCTCCCTCTCACCATCCTCTAGATATAGAATGGCATTTCTGGGCATTGACCAAGCCCGGGGAAAAGTCTGAAGTAGCAGAGGAGGGAAGACAGAAAGTGAGGGTGGGTAGGAAAGAGAAAGAAAATTAAAGGATTCTTGGACACAAATTTCTAGGGGAAATACCATTTTTTTTGCAACCACTATATCATTTCTTATTCACAGACATCATTTCTAAACACTTGACAAACTTTCATTTGCATTTAAATGGCCAGTGTAAAGTTCAGGGATGCCAAGAATGACTGGAATTCCACATAAGATATAAGAAAAGGTCAAGTTTCACAGCCTACCTTCTCTTCTATTTTCCTTCATCTTTTTATCTTGTTCTATTAACCACTTCAGAACTAGATGTCCTGCGGGATGTTCTGCAACGTGAAGCTACGGAGGGTCAAGAACACGTTCATTTCAAAAGCTGTTTCCATCCAAGCAAACATAATACGTTCGAATGAATACGTACAATTCACTGTATATCACCACACACAGATAAGGATTCAGCCACGTTTACAAAGTTCCACCTGGCTTAAGCGGTCTTTATCTAGAATGACTATCATACAAGGAGGGACCAAGATCTACTCCAATCCCCGGACTGAAAGGAATCCTGTCAATGCCAGATCACACAGCCACTGCAAAGCAGTTCAGACTGAGCTCTGTGGGTTCCACTTTGAATAGCACTGCCACAGTGCTCACCTTAAAATTATGTCAACTGCGTTTCAGATTGTAACGTGCAGTTCTGAGGTACAAATAAATCTACAGGACAAAACACTACAGCAGAAAGACTGAAACAATTCAATGGTGAATGATGTTCAAATGCAGGAGACTACTTAAGGGGAATTATCTAATGAGCAGGCCAAGAGAGCATCTCTGCAGCTCAAACTTAATCCTTTGCAAGGGCCACGCCAATTGCTCCCACAGTACCTAGGGCCTCTCCCTACTGAGTATGGGAGATGAAGGGCTCAAACTCCGTACAGAGAAAACTTTCACTAAACACCTTCATTTCTCCCATTTGTCAATATGATCTGCTTGATGGGGGCAGGGGCCAGGGCCCTCCAAGACCACTCGTGGCCTACTTCTCAATGTGTCAGACACATGGCCCAATCCCATGTGTCAGAAGCACCTTATCATCAATTTTACTCATGACCAAATACATGTCTGTACAAAACACTTCCAAGTGCCAGGCTTTGACCCAGACAGTTAGAGAATTAAAGATGAATACAATGTAATTGCTGACGTGGAAAAGGCTCTTGGTTGTTTACTCAACAGGCATCTCCCTCTCCATCTTTCTTCCCTGCTGATACCCCAACACCTCCACCCGCATCTTCTAAAACTCCCTTCTCAATCTCAGGGGACACATCCTGCCTGGTCTTAATCAGTCCTAGTAATCTAATTGCTTCTTCCAGAAATTGATCTAGAAGTGGATATGCGACTTAGTTCTCCCCAATAAAATGTCAGGGAGGCCTGTTTGGAGGTTTACTTCCCAGTGCCAGGAGGAAAACCCTTCTTGCTTTTTCTTTCCTGCTTGGGACGCTGATAGGGGGACATGGGCTGAGGCTGTGAAAGCCAACTTGTGACCACAAGGCACCAACGGCCTTAAAGACAGTGAGCCTGGGAGGTGACATGGCTGGGTTGCTGTACCACACCTGGAGCTGTTTACCATCGTTTTTCTTACTATGGTAATTAAGCAGCTCACTGCTAGAGTGAGGTATTCTATTATTTGTAGCAAAATAACTACTCAGTGGCCCTAGTGAGAAGTTCTTAGATTTGGACTAAATTCAGATGTTATCATTCAGTTCTCACTGCATCCTGAACATAACTCACTGTTACAGCTACTTTGTACTGTAACGCCTTCCTTGTATGTGTCTCTACAATGGATCTCAAACTCTTTAAGGGCAAGGACCCTGTCATTTCATCTTTGAATGCCTTTGTAAGCATTCAGTATGGATTTATTGCATTTTTGATTAATGAATACAAGGCATGGAACTTAAATAAATTATTACATATCCTCAAACTATAACACTGAGAATAATGAAAGGGTGCTGTGAGAATTAAGTGAAAGCAGAGGCCACTGCTTCAGAAAACAGCAAGTTCCCCATAAATGTCTGTTTGTCAGGACCTTACAACCCAGTGTAGGACAAAGGCCCTGTGTAGTCTGGCCTCCGTTTTCCTCTTCCATTTGCTCACTGATTTCCACCCCCCACCCCCCATCCCTACTTCAAGCTTTCTGCTCTCAGACGTGCCTAGGTCCTTTCTTCTTTAGGGCTGCTGTACAAGCTGTTCCTTCCTAGAATCTTTTACCTTTCTTCACTGAGCTGCTAATCCTTCAGGTCTCAGCTGAACTTTACACTGGGAAGCATTCCTGGAGGGAAGGGTGGCTCTTACACACTCTCATAAAACTTGTAGTTTTTTTTCATAGCTCTAATCTCAATACTAACTGAAATAATTACTTGTGAAAATATTTATTTAAATATTGTGTTCCCCAGAATGGTAAGCTTTGGGAGGGCAGTGTTGGCCACTGTCTAGCAGAGGTGCGTGAATCAGTGAACCGAAGATGCAAGGCAGAACAGTATGAGGCCCAAATAACACAGGCAGGAACTATAAGAAAGAGTGTTTTCTAATGAGGGGCAATAGTAAAGGCTTCATGGAGAAGTGTTTAGGGGACCATGGATGAGTAAGGCACAGAGAAACGGAGAAATGGGGTAGCATGCTAGGCTGGCGGAAGAAGAACCCATAGCATATTTGAAATCAAAATATGAGCATAGAATATGCTGGAAAAGCAGTCTGGGGCCAACCACGGACAACAGAGAGCCATAGTAAGAGGATTTTGCTTTTACTCCGGAGGTACTATGGAGCAGGTTTCTGAAACAGACAAGAGTTGTAACGGCATTGCATTGTGAATTCACAATTTCCAAATCTACTGTTGGTATAAGTGAGTTGAGGGATAATCATCATTTAAATCTCTTTACAGTGACTAGAGTTTTTGTCACCCCTGCACCTTTCCTGTCTGTCTTACAACAGCACATTACCTCTCCACCCTTGCCACCAGGATGCAGTTCTGCTGCTGCCAAGCTGGCGATGGCATTCATGGCAGGCTGAATGTCTCCAGTCGCAGATCCCAGGATGTCAGCAACCAACACACACGCAGACTTATCTAGCACCACCTCCTGGGCATGCTCCTGCAGGTAGCTCAGCAGAGCTGGAGAAATGGATTCTAAGAGCTCGCGTCTGCGGATCTCTGTATCTTTCTTACTGTTGGAATATGTTGAATGAGGTATTAAGGTAAGATAAGTAACAAAGGAAATATGGCGACCTTATTATCACAAAAACCTCTAAGAGCTTATCACAGTCTGTGTCACACTCTCTTATAATTGTCTCTTTCCATTGAGCATGTAGACAATGTGTGATTTGAGGGGATCTTTGATCTGTTTTTCATCCCTGTGTCACCAGGATCTGCACAGTGCCTGGCGCAGAACAAGCACTCACCAAATGAAGGTTGGCTTATGTAATACAAAAAACAAAAACAGAGAAACACATCAATCCAAAAACCGAGCAAAAAAATATCCCACAAGACAACACATTTACACTTCTGTATGGACTCCACTCTCTAGGGTACTCAAATGCATGGTACCGGAAGCTTTGAAAATAAAGTGAAAACAAACGAAAACCAAACTCCACACCCAAGTGCCTACTATATGGCAGATGCTCAGGTGTTCTTTTGGCCTGACCCTTTTATTCAAGATAAAAACTGTAAGAATCTGTCAAAATGACAGGCTTAAAAATACAATTCGCCTTTTGAGAAGTTTTAGCCCTCAAAAACTTGGCATGGATGTGTGAGTGGATTTCTGGAACACGTGCTATCCACTAGCAGCGAACATTCAGAGCAGAGGAATAAAGGAGTCAAGCCATTCTACTTGCTTTTACCTGTGTGCATTTCCATCTCCTTTTTGCAGAACTTCAATGATTTCTCGTACTGTATGTGCAGGATCTCTGGGGCTTAGTAAATACAACAGGACCTTCCTTCCATATTTATCATTTACTATGTTTGGCAAGGAACTGATAATTTCCTATAAAATTATAAACAAAAACAGTGAATCGATACCTACATTCTTAAAGTATGATTGGGATTTGAATGGTAAAGAAGAATACACACTTAACTATTTTCTCCAGCGGACTTAATGGGAAATGTGGAGCTAGTTCTGAAACTGTCTCATTAAAGCACAAAGAGATTTACACTTAGAACACAGGATCGATTCTCTACTGTGACTAGAATTACTGAACAATCCATTTATATTAACTAATCAAGCCCAAAGACTTAAAAACTACTTAAAAGAGTTATCTTTATTCATCATGGCCAACATTTCTTAGGCCACTATTACCGGGGACATTGCTTGCTGAGGTCACTGAGTAGACACAGTTAATTTGCAGTTGCACTTAAATGAAGCATCAGCAAGGATGAAGAACATTCCTATTAGAATTTCCCTGCTGAGATGTATGTGAAAGGAGATAAAGAAACTCTGTTAAATAGAACAAGTAGATAAAGGCTTTCAAAGTTAGGTTGCTTATTCATGGCAAATGAAAGCTCTTTAACTATTGTAATGAAAAACAAAAATAGAGGGGGAAGGAAAAACAAATTCAGAAAGACTCCACTGAGCAGTTACAAATTACACTGTATGACATTTCAATCAGCACGCCCAAGAACTGTAACCTCCTTTTCTAGTTATGTGACAAGAGCAATGTCCTCCCCACCCTAACTGAGCTCCTGTGTAAATTTGCTTATGTTTTCAAAGACAGAAAAGTCACTGTTTAAAACATTCCTTTATTTTTAATGGAGGATGCGCAATAGAAAAAAAATCATCAGTTTCCCCCCCAACATTCCTAGTTCTTGTAACAAACTTTATAAATATTCAAATGCATGTTTGAGTACTACAGATTCTTCAGAACTGGCTGGGGCCTCAGAAAGAATTCAGTCCAACTCTCTAGGTTTAAGGCAAGAGAGACGTGATCTGCCAGAGGACATACGGTGGCAGTGGCAGTGGCAATGGCGGGGCTGGCTTTGTCCTGGTTCTCTGACTCCAACTCTAGTGTCTTTCAAAGAAAACGTACAACTTCCTCTTAAGGAAAGGAATTCTCACTGAGATATATTCAGATCTGCTCTTCCTCAAAGTGCCTATTTACTATAAAAAGATTAGTAATTTGGGTGTAAGGAATCGACCTAAAAATTAAGTCAGTCATCAACCATGGCACTGTGATACAGCAGAATTCACCATCCCATGGTTGATGAAGCAACTCCACATTCTACACACCACACTTCTCTTTTTAAAATTCTAAGCTTCCCTCATCTTCTGCACAAAAGTATACTGTGCTTCTGATAATTACTAACAGTAGCCAATACTCATTAAGTGCTTGCTAGGAGTCAGACACTGCTGAGAGCTGCACATCTATCATCTTAAATAATCTTCAAACCACCATGTCCTGATTCTACGACTCCAATCCCCACTGTGCTCTAACTACTTCTGAAGAAGTTTAAAGTCACAGTATAAAGATTCCCACATAAAACATGTTTTCAGAGAATATAACCACCTCAAAATGGATACATAATTTCAATCACCTAGGGAAAATGAACTTAAAATGTCAGTAATAAAAGGTGACACACATATAAAAAATGTATGGAATTTATCAGAGTAGGAAGAATTTTTGTCAAGGTCAATAAGCTCCAAAGTGGAATCAATACGTATTTTTGATAATGTAGTGTTTAGTGCCCCCAATATGGAGTACCTTTAGTGTACCTGTAGTGTACCTTTAGGTACCTGCTTTCACCAACTCATAAAAGAGGACAAATGCCTTACATTTTTGTATAATCTAGGCCAGTTTCTAAAGTCTTACACAAAGAAAACCAACAAACCTTTGCTGTCTTTAAAAAAATGAGTGGAATAATACTTTTAAAACATCTGTTTTTATGAGAAAAAAAATTGGGGAGTATGCAGTCAACAACTATAACGGCTATTCTTTATTTTTAATCAACATTTTTTTTCTCAATATAGAGGAAAGAGGGGAGGCATGAAGCTGGCAACGTATTCTCAATGAACCGAACTTTCTCCATGGGCTCCATGCTTAAGGCCTAATCTAACACTTACGGCTTGGGCAGAAATAGTTTTATAAAACAAGAGAGTGAGACTTCAAGATACACATAAAATCTGTGCATAAATACCACTCAGAGGATTAGTTCCCAAACTCACTGAACTTTACTGCCTTTCAGTTTGTAATGAAAGAATTTAGAATCTGAATTTATGTTTAATTAAAGCTTTTAAAAGAGTGCAATGTTTATAAACTAATGATCTTATGAAACTAAAAATTGTTTACTTAAAAATGGAATATTTAATTCTTCCCCATCTCACCCTTATTCTAACTTTCTCCTATCACCAAAAAAACATACATTTTTGAAAAAGTAAAGGAAACAGTATATAAGTGCTCCTATATTATGGGTACTTATCCATTTCTCTCTAGCTTGGGTTACAGAGAAACATAGGAGAAAGTTCTAGTTTATTGCCTGAAGACTAGTAACAATTACAGTAACATGTATAAATAGGTAAGAGACAGCTATGGCATAGTTGATACTGTGCAGAATTTAGTCTCTGGGGTCTCAAGTTCAAGCTGTATAGCTTTGGGAAAATCTTTTAAAAACCTCTCTGCATTATCTATAAAAGGAAACAATATACCAGCCCAACTCATGGGCCATTACAAGGAGCAAATCAGAGAGTCAAACCAAACATTTCTAAACAACAATTATTTCATATCAAAAATACAACTCTCAATACACAGCATCCTTACCTATGGAGATTAAATAAAGCTGTTAGAGTCATGAGTTTCTATCCTCAAAAGAGTGAAAATATCAACAATGAAGGTACAATAAAGGTTTTGGCTTAGTGTACCCCTTGCAAGAATTAACTTACAGAAAATCACGAGGCCCATTTGTTGTCATTTTTTCTTCTTAAGCTCTAACACAGGCATGTGAACAGAAAAAAGCATAGGAACAAAAGACCTCCCTTCTGAAGACATCTTTGGCTAGTTCTGACCTCCTTATGTTGAACTCTTGCCAGATTCCTTGGCACTCTTGTTTTGCCAACCCAAAGAGGAAGGGTAAAGGTCAAAATAAAGGGTACACACAGGAAGTGCATTTTTGGTGCAGGATAGAAATGCAAAAATCAACACATTACTGAGAACCCAGCCTATGGTGTACACACTCTTTGGTAGTCTGTTGTGGGGAAAAAAAAAGACACGCAGACTGCTTTCACTATAGGCACTAAAATCTAGTGGAAGAGGCAATAGAGTTAATGAAAAGTTAAAAACAAAAATAATAATGAATAACAGAAGTGCAGAGGGAAGGTTAGATTACCAGGTGGCCTCTTGAGAGTTCTATTCTGAAAATACAGTGATTTTATCCAAAAGTCCACCTTTTTGGCTGCACTCAGAAAATGGGAAGCTCGAGTTTAATGGGTATAATGTTTCAGATTTGCAAGATAATAAAGTCCTGGAGATTATTTGCACAACAATGAATACACTTAATACTACCTTCACAGTATATGTAAAAATGATTAAGATGGTAAATTTTATGTGTATTGTATACTCAATTAAAAAGAAAAAAACTGGAAGGTCTACTGTCCTGGAGATCACACTGTCAGACGCTGGAGCTGACAGGTGGCCACCACCCTGGACAGGGTGTGTCTCTCTCCATTCCTCACAGTCCCCCCTAAACCTCCTGGTCTCACCTGGCCTGGTCACTCATTTACCTGACTGGTCAATGAAGGTTTGTAAGTTTGTGAGCCCTGGGGCAGATCATAATTAACTGCTAAAGGAAAGACAAACACTATAGTAGTTGAAAGCATGGGCAGACCAGACCTGGCTGGGAGATCAAAGAACACTATCTGATGATTAAAGCAAGAGGAGTGATTATCAGCCTATGATTTCAACTTGACATTTCAGGAAATCCAGTTACTCTGAACAGAATGCTTAGCAACACTAAGCTTTCTTGGCTATTTTTAAAAGCACTGTATAATGCAATAGGTTTTGTAGTGGCTGGGTGGGAAATACGGTCACATGACTCTATATAAACATATGCGCAGCATATTTGACAACCCAGCAATTTTACTACGTAATTGAAACTGAATTCTGCTACATTAGAGAAACTTAATGTGTGTCCAAAGAGACATATACAAGAATGTTCATGGAATTATGTGAAATAGCAAAAAATAATAAGAATAAAAAATAGTTTTTAAAATTATAAACAACCTAAATATCTATCACGAGGAAAATAGAAAAAAAAATTGCAGTATATTCACATGTAGTATAATGCTATTTGGCATTGAAAAATAAATGATTCAGAAGAACAAGGTGGGCAAACTATGGCCCATGCATCAAATCTAGCTGGTAGCCTGTTTTTATACATCCTACAAGTTGTGAATGGCTTTTACATCTCAAAGGGTTGTTAAAAAACAAAAACAAAACAAACATGAATATGTGGCAGAGAACATATATGGCTTTCAAAGGCTGAGTAATTACTTTCTGGTCCCTTACAAAAAAGGCTTGCTGACCCCCATGGACACAATGACAAAAGAAAACAGCAAGTGGCAAAAAGAATATACACAAGACACCGCATATGTAGAATTTATAAATGTAAAATAAAGTGATATACAACTACACATAGTGAAAGGAAAAGGAAATACATAAGAATAATAGCAAAGTCATCATAGTAGGTAGAGGTCAGAGATGAGTACACAAAGGGCTTAAACTTGAACAGCATTGGTCGAGTTTTAATCCTTTTTGTCAGATGGTAGGAGGCTGAGTGTTCACTGTATTATTTATACTTTTCTAATATATTTTAAAGATAATACATTTAAAAATATGCACCAATATTTATTCACCCTCAAACAGCAATTGGCTAGTGTACTTAGTTCCTTTCCCATGAACACTGCTGTCAAACCAGCTGCATCATACTGATGACTTTAAGGTAAACTGGATCAGATTTTATAAGGATGTTTATTTTGGAAAGTAAAGTAAGTGAGAGAATTTGTATCCATTTTGAAAGGTGAAGGGCTCAGCCGACCAGACTGTGATTTCAACCTGACATTTCGGGAAGTCTGAGTGCCTTGAACAGGATACTTAACAACACTAAGCTTTCTTGGTTATTTTTAAAAAACATGCATACTGCAACAGGTTTTGTAGTGGATGGGCGGAAAAAAACGCAAGAGCTATTAGCATTCCAGAATTTTATCACTAGCTATTAATACATAGTTTAATGACACACAGAACCTGTTGAGCATTTGTCAGTTAGAGGCAAGAGATCAGCAAATCAGGCCTTTCAGAGAAAGCTGCCCTGAGTACAAAAAGTCATTAGGAATGTGGGTTAAATAGTTGTGGGAATCAAGCTGATAAGCACAAGGAATTAAAACTGTTTCAAAAGCAACATTAAGTGGGATACATTTTTGGAAAAATATTAATCTAATAGACAATTCTGGCAAATCCTGAAGGAAGTTTGGTTTCTCTTGAAATCTATTTGGAACAGTTATGCAAATGTTAGTTGTCATGAAAATATTAAACAAAAGCAAACTTTCAATATCCCAGCCTGTTTCCATTTTAGTGAAACAATTTTATTCATTAGCCAATTCTATGGCCTCACATCTCTGTCACAGGAATGAAAAACAATCATTATTGATTGGAGTCAAAAGGGTAATAAAGTCACAAGGAACATGTCAACATACTCAGTTTGTGACATGAAAGTCTTGCCAACTTCTTTCTTCCCACAATCCTATCCCAAAGAAAGTCATCGCAATCTTAAAATAGTCAAGGGTAAAGTTGGAAAATGACAGCAAGGGCATGAGAAATTCACACACAGTGGGGCCTACAGCTGGCATCTAAGAAAACAAATCTTCCCCTCCACGAGCTGATACACTATTTCTATTAACACCCAGTTCTACTGGTCCAGAGAGGCTACAGCACCACCACCTGACAACAGGTAAATTACTTTCTGAACCATCCATTTCCTTCCTCCCTGCCAGTGGTATGAAAGCACCATTTGTCACTAAGATTTCTCTGAGGACCCTATGTGTGTCAAACAGAAAGGTCTGTGTAATTTTCAGATGAATAACTTATGTCTATCGTATTATGTGGTTTTTAAAACATTTCCAAGTATGGTCACTGCTACCAATATTACATTTCCTTATCCCTACTGCTATCACCTCTACCACCTGCACACTAAAAATAAAGAAAGGGAAGAGAAAAGGATCATAGAATCAAAGGAAGAGGCTGTCATTGCAAAATGAAGGAAAAATAGTTTACAATGTAATTTTTAATGCAGAGTAGTTTCTCTAAGAGGACAGATCAGTTTTTCTGAAGGCAAGTTTAGGAATAGACTATTCAAATATTACCAGTTTATGTTCATTACACTGGGCTAGAAGGAATTGTAGCCTGAAACATAAAAAGGAAGCTAGTATTCTAATTTTAATATTATAGTAACTTTTAATCTGATTCTACAAAAGCTCTAAGAAGTATCATAATTCAGTCAGTTTTATGAGTTTTTCTTCTCTATCAGCTCAATTCAGCACAGATATATTGATAAACTGGGTAATTGTGCAGAGGTAGTTTTTCCATATGGAGAAAGAGAGTTAAAAATGTCATGGATACCCTCTGCTTATACATGAGTTCTGGAATAACTGAGGAATTACTATGTAAACTAATTTTTGATCATAAATAAATATTACTTCGCTAATATTTTGTATTTTAGAATCATATATGGTCTAAACAGCCACATTATCCTGAAAGTGTTGACTTAATTTAACCACAGTTTTCTAAATAATTACAACAGCATTAGTATCAAGTTACAAGGTTATGATTTATATAGGAATTAAGCAAACCTCCAAAATAACACTTAACTGATAACTGGTAGAAAGCACAGATGAAAGTCTTTACACATGCACGTGTGAAAGCAAACTTACACACCCACAATTGGTCTATCAATGTAACTTAAATTCAAGACCATCAGAATTACTTACTGATATGATTATCTGCTTCATGAGCTTAGTATCATCAATACAATCAAATGCCGCCAGTAAAACCAAGTGGGAGTATTGGCCCTGCAAGAATTGGAAGCCAGTGAAGGTTAAAAAAAATGCATAGACTTTCACTCTTACTTTACCCATGCTGTCCCTTTACAGAAGTTACCAACACTGACAACTTGTCCGACATAATATAAACAAGATGAATGAAAGCTGTTCAAATGAACTTCCTCTCTTATCAGGACCTAGTTAATTATATTCTAACGGTAAGGTTGATTTAAAAAAAAAAAAAAATGAAAGAAACAGAAAAGCACATTCTTCACTACCAAATAGCCCAAGACTAACCAGGATATAATACCTATTTAAACAGATATCCTGTTAATGAATAGCAAGAAAGTTCAAGTGATAAGATTAAATGGAAAAAAACCTCTCTCTCTATTTTTTATATATATATTCATAAATAAAATATTCCAATCATGAAAAAGAAAATATATAAACTGAGACACAATTTTACACACTCATTTTATATATATATATATATATATGTAAAATACATATATACAGAAAATCCTGGAAGGCAAAACACTGCAATAGTCAACTCTGGGTTAAAGGATTACAAATGATTTTTCATTTTCTTTTGTAACTGTACAATTTCTTTAAGATGATCCTACATAATTAGAATACAAATACCAAAAAAATAAACTAGAAGAGTTTAACTGTAAACTGAATACGAGAATAAGATAAAAACCATTATTTTAAAAGAGCATGGCAGCACAACATCTTACAAATATACAATGTGGTGTTCACAACAGTCACCCTTTGAAATAATAAAATTATTCCCATGATGCTGATATTGTTACAAACATTTAAAGAACCTCTACTTTATATTAAAAACAAAAACCTGTTTTCAGAGTTTGTGGCTTTTTTTTTTAGTATCCTGGATGATGATATAAATGCTTGTTTTTAAGTTTTGAAGGGAATTTGATATTCGATAACAGCCCACACTCATTCAGAGCCAGGTCTGATAAGCACAACAGGTAATAATCACTAATTTAAGGTAAAAAAGATAAACTGAAGAAAAACAACAAAGGTCTAACATCCTTATTATATAAAGAAGAAAAATCAAAGTAGGCAAAGAACATGAAAAGTCGGTTCACAGAAAAGAGAATATAAATGGCTTTAAATATATGAAATAATTAGGGACAATAATTAAAACAAAAAATACCATTTTCCACTTATCCTATAGGCAATGGTGAAAACTTTTGACAATAGACTAATTTATCAAAGGTTTCAGGAAAAGCAGGCACACTTTTATGTAGGTAAGAATGTAAAGTCATTAACTTCTTTGAAGAGCAATTGACATCTATAAAAATTTAAAATGCATGTATGATCTGATCCAGCAACTAGTTCTAGAGATTTATCCTACAGACATGCTTTCAAGTAAGTACAGAGACTTATGCATAAGGATATTCACTGGAGTACTAATTGTAATAAAAAACATCTAGAAACTACCCAAGTGTCCAACAGTAGGGTCTGGTTAAATGAATTTTGGTATAGTCATACAATGAAATATTATGAAGTCATTAAGGAGAGTGAGGTAGACAGATGTACGTATATTGAAATAAAATGACCAGTAAGATGCATTAAGTGAAAAACAAAATGGAGAACATGTGGATAGAAAAAGATTATAATAAAACAAATTTTCTTCTTGGTAACTGTCTGAATTTTTCAAAATTTCTATAATGGACATGAATTCATTTTAATATTAAATAAAAGAAATAATGTAGTTTTATTATACTTACATTAGCTATTTTTTCAACATAAGTTTTCATTGTTTTCACAATCACTTTCCTGTCCTAGAAAAGAAAATTGTGTCTCAATGAACTTTTAGTTATAGATTAAGGGTATTTCACAGTTAAAAATTTTATATAATATTAAATTTTCATTTGAGTGGCATACTTTTCATTAGTGAAAATAATAGTTATGCAGGCAGAATGGAAAAAAAACTGCAATATACTATGAGAAGTCCTCTCAGAGCTATTATAATCTTAGACTTCTATGTGACAATCCACTCTAATATAAATATGGAGCCATAAAATTGTAGGTCAGAAGGCAAACCCAGAGAAACCACCTTATACAATGAGATCCAAGGGATCCTTCTTTCAAGGTCTGAATTGTTTTCAAATGTATAGAGTCAACTATACAGTTACTATTCATATGTATTTGTTAAATACAATTTGCATTAATCAAAAGTAGATATAATGCAACCACCTTTTGAAGGCAGAATTATGCTGATCAAGGGAATGATCATTTCTGCTAACCTCTGATTAATATGGTTCTTTACCCTTTTCTTCAAAGTACTTAACACCCACAGGAACAAATGTGTGACTAGCTGTTTGTGATCTCCTCCCTCAATATGATCATTAAATGAGAAACAACAGAGCCTGACAGGTACCAAAACCTCTATAAACTAAAGCTGAACATATGTGTTGTGTCTACTTGCTTGATAGATCTCTTCTCATGCTTTAATGAAACTTCAAGGTTTCTACTAAAGCAGAGAAGAAACACTAGGCTTTTAGAAGATGGCTAATTCCTGTGAGGCCCTGAGGTACAACTTTGAGAAGATAATGTTGTTTATGCACAAGAGGGCAAAGACCAAAGGAGACTAAAGGTCTAAGGACAGGCAGTCAAGCCTGCAGATAAGGCGTGGCCCGGAATGGCAGCGTTTACAGGCAAGTGCCACCACACTCACCTTGGGTGTGCCATGCCACAGGCAGTGCATGGCCACTCTGGCGCCATCGTGTGTGTGTGCCAGGTACACCACCGCTTCCCGGATGGCTTCAATCATTTCCTAGGGAACAAATGCTGTCAGGGTTTTGCTTTATTTTCTTCTGCTGCTATTATAGCTGTCTGTCTACAGGCAGGAAGTTATACACAAAGAATGAAAGGAAGAGAGGGCAGGTAGCAAACAATTTAATTTTTAATTTTGTAGACAATCAAACAGAAACACAACCTCTTTCTAGAAACAGTCTTTTCCATCAAGAGCAGTAAGTATTGCTGGCAGGCAATTTCTATTAAACACAATATCTGACTTTTAGTAAAAAAAGAAAAAAAATCACTTAATTTATTACAAGGTAGTTTAGATTAATTTAACCTTTAGTCTTCATTTTCAATGTGTATAATTTCTTATTTATATTTTCAAAGTCTATGTACATAGGATATAAATGAGTTCTGGCAGCTAATAGCTGCAGGACCCCATTTTAGTCTATTCCCAATTTAAAAATTTATATTAAATGCAAAGCCCCATACCAGGAAAAAGGGCAGGTGCCACTTAGGTACCAATTGCATCAATAAGGTACTGGACAATCCTTTCCCAAGCTGAAGGACGCAGTATGCAACCAACATCCCTGAACTTATGAATCTCTTCAAAGCTATCCAGTTGGAGCGTTATGCAGATATTCCAATTATGCTTTCATTATCCCCAAAGGTTTTTCTTCTTAAGTCTCTCTTTTGAAAACGCCCCCGGTGCCAAAATAGATAATATGTCTCATTACTTTACATTCACACTAAGTTCCAAATGATTTTACGCTGTTACTAAAACATTTAACACTAAAAAGATACTTTCTACCACTGAATATATTCAAATGATCATTTTATCACTTATGAACACATAGTCCTGCCTCAGTAAATCTAGAACTGTGGGGTACTGTGTTCTGTGGGAAATAGAGACAAATCCTCAAAAGAGAAGATACTGTAATGGTCACTGAACCATAAGTTTAGGTGAGTGGCTACTCTTGGGATATTATATTTTATGCCAATTTTAAGAGGGTCAAAATTCCAATGAATGTATAATCTGGCATATGTATTTAAAAAAGGCAGTCTCATTACTTTAGTTATCCCTTGCGATTAGACAATGAGAACAAATGCCAATGAGCTCATTGTATCATGAGACAAGCAAAGTTCAGGGAACTAAACGATGAATTCTCATTTGTATTCCTATCATTGACTTGAAGGACAGTGCAATTTACCTTCATTCTCTGTTCCTTCTCCTTCTATCACATAAAGCCCAGGTTTTCATGGTCCATTTAGTTTTACATAAGTATCCTCCCCTAATCGTTTAATGCCAACAATTTTTTTTTTGTATTGGCATGGTTAAATTTAAAGCCACATGAATATTCCTCCATGTATTAGTTAATTTTTAGATTAGCTTAGCTAGAGGATATTCTCTGGATTATAATTAAAATATATTAAAAAATGTAATCAGTAAAACTAGGGTCAATTCTATTATTTTCTGGAAAAAACCTAACTGAGATTAGCAGACTAGTTCAAAGGAAGTTCAATGAATTATCTTTTCTAAATAAGAAAGCAACTCCTTAAAATTTCCAAAAGACAATGTACTTCAAAGCAGTGTTTTAAATTTCTACACCGCTCTTCCTCCATGTTTTGGCTTAAAAACAAAAACCAAGAACTTACTGATCTGAGTTTGGGGGGTGCATAGGTAAAAAAGTCCAGGAATACTTTATGTACCAATGAGTGCTTAATCACAGCTTCCCTGAAAAGAGAAAAAAACAAAAAAAACCCCACATCATATCTGGCACTATAGACATACAGAGACAGGTAATCTCAGAGGTTCTAAAATAGTCTAAACAAGTGAAATAGTTCTACTGAATATAAATTGTCATAATATAGATTGTATCTTTCAGCAATACTAAGATTTAAAAAAAAATTAGACTGTAAAAGTGATTTAGTGCCATCTACAACCAAGACCAGAATACTAATTTCTAGTATCTAACCAGCAAAGATGAAGTTATCATTCAAAATGTGCTCTACTCTCTTAAATAAGGACATCTATATTTCTTTTTCTCCAGCACTGGACACATGATTGGAAATCCACATATGGACCTGTTCTTTGTACAGCTGTTTTCTTTTTGCCAAGCACCCTTCACAATCCATCATATTCATAGAATAATTTTAGCAGAATTAAAATCTGAATGGACCAAATCAGTGTCAGCAATTGCAACGACACCTACTTAATCCAAGCCCTCTAGTGCCTAGAGTGAACCTGGTGAACCCAGGTGTACAGTGCAGACTGATGGTCACGCATCAAAGAACTAAAGTTCACGTAGGGTATCCAAGCAGACAGTCAAAACTAATAGGCAAACTTTATGGGCAAAGCACTGTTCTGAGTGTTTTGGAACTATTAACTCATTTAATTTTCATAAAACCTTATAAAGTCTGTACCATTATTAACCCAATTTTATAAATATAGAAACTGAGGCAAAGAGAGGTTAAGCTGTCAAAGACAACACAGTAAGTAACTGGGAAGGAGGCACGAGGAGTCACAACCAGCCAGTCTGGTCCCAACCCCTCCATATGGTACAAATGCCAAGAAGGCCACATGCACAGACTTCTAAGTCTTACACTCCAATTTAAATAACAGATTATAGTTGTGAAACCATTTAATATACATGGATTCAACATAGCATTTTATTTGGGGAAAGAATGTTTCATTGTTTATAAAAAGGTTATAAATCACTATTGTATGTTATCACTTTATAGGATACAACATCAGAAACAAAACAGATCTCCTTCTGCACCAAGAATGGTTTCAAATAATATTACACTCTTATTTAGGACAGATTAACAACAGTAAGGTGAAAATAACCATCTTTTCTGCGCAAGGGTTATATAAAATTTTCCTCCTTCAAATGCCATTTGTTAAGAAAAAACAAAAACACCGTTCTTACTTTTGGGCCATTGGAGTTAGAATCTGTTTCATTTCATCCATAATAAGCTCTAATTTTTCTGGCTGTACCTCTAACACTTTCTCCAGAGTTGGGTGATCTGCTGTCTGCAAAAGAAAAATCAAACCCTTCTAAATTTAATCAATCTCTTCACATCAGAAGAAAAGCAATGACAGCCATTTTAAATAAGCTCCAACAAATTTAAGATTTCCCATATTTACATAACAAAGCCCCACTATTTATGTACTCATGAAATAATTCCTGATGATCTGATTCTCAGCCTATACATTTACCAATGTATCTAAAGAGCCAGGCCAAACCACCACCAAGTCAACCAGCCAACAGGTACTTGCCAAGTACCTAGCATGCACCTAATCATAAGATCAAGTTCAGAAATTCTTGCTACCACATGTTTTGTAATTAAATGGATATTTCTATGGTGAACTGTTAACAAAAGAAGTACAGCAACAAGTTCAACTCAGGAACTGAACCTGAGAAATGAAGGCAACCCAAGAATCAATCCATATAACCTTAGACAAATGTGTGCACTTATGCCCCATGGTTTGAAATAGATCCTTTAACTGTCCTCGTTCCATTACTGGCCCTTACAGATTCAATCCCTGTATTCTATCCAAGGCTGGGTCTCTCTACTCTCCTTCCTCTTTGGATGCAATCTGGAGAAGGGAAATGCACACACATGAAGAAATACAGGAGAAAGTAGCAATGGAAAGTGCAATGCACTTCAGCCAGAGTGAGCTAGGGGGTGGTAACAAAGCTCTGCTAACTACCAGGAGTCTTCTCCCTCAGCCTGACTGTAGAAATAGAAGCAATGAAACATTACACATAGAGCACGTGGGAGGGAGTAACAAAAAGCCATGCTCTCTGAGAATGAGGAACATAAGTATGACTACTTGCTCACTACATCGGAGACAAAATAATCTGGGAGAATAAAAGGTGTAAGAGAGGCCGGGCGCGGTGGCTCACGCCTGTAATCCTAGCACTCTGGGAGGCCGAGGCGGGTGGATAGCTCAAGATCAGGAGTTCGAAACCAGCCTGACCAAGAGCGAGACCCCGTCTCTTAAAAAAAAAAAAAAAAAAAAAAAAAAAAAAAAAAAAAAGGTGTAAGAGAGTCTCTAAAATGCAAAGTAAACATTCTAAAAACAAGACGCTGGAAATTAAGGAAAAGCATATAGAAAGAAACTTCTGGAAGTGTCACCTTGTACAGCTGAAATGTGTTCCCGTAGAGCTCCTCTGTCAGCATGTTCCTCTGCTCTAAAATGGCTTTGTCATTGTACGCATACTCCACGATGGCCGAGGCTTCTGCATGCCGCAGCAACTTCCTCACGTGGCCTTTAAAACTTCTGATTATCTCCGCAATCTGTGGTTTACTCCTAAACCCAAAAAGATCATGGAAAAAATAAATTATGGAGAGAGAAAGCTGAGTGACAATAAAAAATAACTTACTTCTCCTGAGGCCAACTCATCAATATGTGTACGGGGGGTCTCTCACAGAGAAATGCTTATGAGTAGGAAACCTGAATTGCCCTTTATTTCTACCTCAAGCTTTAAGTGACTCAGAAGCCAGCATGTCTAGTTCGAAATTTGCTCTGCTTACCAGCTGAAAAGACTGTGAGAAATTTATTTAATCTCTGTGCCTCAGCTTCTTCATTTATAAAATAAAAACAAGGTTGCTGTGCGGACTAAATGAGCTAAGATGGACCAAGAACTGTGACCAGCACATAGTAAGTGCCCCTAAAATGTTAAACTATTAAACTGTTCAGCTTGAAAAAACGTAAGGTAGGAGAAAAGAAAAGATGCAGGGAAATAAGAAATTATATTCTATGATTCTCTTTGAAAACAGGATTTAATCAAAAGTATTTATACTATACTCTAAAACAATGGAGCAGCTGATAATTATAGCCAGGTATATATTTAAGAAAAAAATTTATCAACTGCATGTTACTCTTTTTTGTTGTTGGTTATCATATTCGGGCACATTATTACACTCTAAAAGATTGGTCAAGTACTAATTCTACCTCATTTAGGAAATCGTTCCATGTTGACATTTTCTAACCCACTGACTACTCACTTGCCCCTCCTAACCCTCTACCCTCTAAATAGTGGTAACTAATTACACATTAATTATTCCCTTTTTCTTCTACCAGAGCTTCAAGATATAAAAATATGCCCATAAGAATGGTGAAGACAGTACCATAATTTTACACTAATTACTAATAAATTTCTAATAAATTGTTTTTAAGGTGCTGCTCCTCCAGAAACATCACAAACATCTGCTGAGGGCTATTACTAGGACCACAGATTTTTGAGCACAGTCAGAATCTATGCCTTCAAAAAAGGAAGAAAAAATGTATTTCATAATATAATTAATTAATTTCATAATATAATTAAACCAACTTACCCATACATGAGAAATTTCTTAACAATATTTCTGGAATATTTGGCTTTACTTAATTCAACCAAATCATCTGAAAAACAAAAACACAGTACAATGATTTGATATCCTCATGTCAGTTCGCTGGAAACAAAGGGAAGAAAGAACTAAATAAAGGCACAATTCTAGAAACACAAATTAATTCTCTATTTGTCCCAGGTAAAGAATAAAAAACAAAAAACATCCTGCAGAAGACAAATCTCAACTAAATTTTCTAGGACAGTCTTGGGTCAAGAGAAAACAAGTGACTTACTACAAATAACAATTAATCTTCAATATATAACAGATACCTCGCAATTCTTCAAAAGCCTGTTTTTTTTGTTCTTCGTTACCATACTGAATGTAACACTGGATCACACGAGTTGAATCATGTGCAAACGCAATCTGAAAGAAAAAGTGTGAGCCGTGAGACTAATTCTCTTCTGAGGAGTCATGCTTCTTATTATTTATGTTTCATTGCAACCTCTTTTAGAATTCCTTGTTAGAAAGATGGTAGACTCTTCATGAATAAAATCAAACCTAGACTACTTGGGAGTAGAAATACTTGTTTTAATTGTACGGAACATCACTCTTTGGTTTTATTGCCTACCATATTTGATAGGTACAATTAATAATGACATTGAGGCAAGAACAGATTTAACTATTTTGCAAGATTCCTACCTTTGTAATTAAAGCCAAACCAAACCAAAACCATTTAATGAACACATGGACCATACTTCTTATTTCTCTGGAAGTTACCTTTCCTAAAAGGGAAGTATTCTAGTTTAAAAAGTCTATTACTCTATGATTTTTATGTAAGTGATCTAAGAATATTTGGCTTTGGTAACCAAAGGTATAGATATGAGATCTAAAAGTCTTGCTATACAAATATACATACACACTGGCAATCATCCATTTCTAATATTTTCATTATAACTCCTGTGCATATATTCAGTTATATTTCTGGAAGAGTTGTTATATTTCAAATCTGATCTTCTAACCCATCTTCCTCACTACTGGAAGGGCCCACTGATCAATTTTCTAGAGCAACACCCACGAATCATGTCATGCAAAATTATTTTTACTATGCTATAGTACCAGTCTACTTCAAGAGTGATTACTCATTGTTCACTGTGTTTAAAATTGTTTAATTCCAACAAATCAGAAGGTGACAGTACACCTCCACCAAAGTCGTGGATTTCAGAAGAATTTAAAGGAGACTTGTAAGATATGTTTGATAAACCTTTTTAAAAAATAAGGCTGTTTTTGTGCATATACTGAGTACCTACCATATAACCAATATATATGCTTTAAATATATTTTTCTTATTTAGAACTCAAAGCAACCATAAGAATGAGCTGTTATTATTCCCACTTTTGGATGAGAAACGTAAAGTAAGGTTATAAGAAGCAACTAGCTACCCCTGAGACACTGAGGAAAAACTTAACTTCTTCAAGCCCCAAAATATCAAATGTACAATAGGGATGATGACATCAGTTAAATGAGACAACACATGCACTGGTTAGCACAATTCCAAACACCCAGTAAATAATCAACAAATAGGTTATTGTTACTGTCAAAAAGCACAGATATATTAAGGTGCAGAGTCAGAATGTGAACATCAAACTAATTCCCAAGTCCATGGTTACGCAGCAGTGACCTAAGGCTAGTCAGGAAAGAATCTTGAGTGTGAAACATTTACAAATTGAGAACAGACTATAGCTAGAGCTAATAGCAATTCTAGCCCAAAAGGATCTTACTGAATTTATAAGAAAGAAACAGCTGAGTGTCTTGCTATTTCAAGACATTCCCTCAAACTGTAATATAGCATCTGGTTCATCCTATGCATGTGGTTTGGCAAAGGCTGCCCCTGCAGGGGCCCTGAAACTGGAATCTGTTTTGGCAATTTAGAACAAACTAAATCATGTGGAGTTCGGAGCAAGACATTAAACAAATACTACTGAACTAATAAATGCCCCTAGATAACGTTAAGAGAACACTGATTTATTTGAAGTAAATTATTAAAACATGACACAGCTAACTGATAGTCTTTGCACAGCAATAAGGCCCCTCACTATTAAATGTCTATTTAGTCAGTGTTATGAAAGATTTTTGAAGTTTTTGGCCAAATATACTGGGAACAATAACAAGTTCACCTGTCATGAATGGTCAACTACCCTTCCCTGAGAGTGGGGCAATTTCGAATTGTTTAAAATTGCAACAATGAGTATGCCCTACTTACGGTTTTAATTTTCCCTTGAATCAACTTCTGCAAGTCACTCATTAACTTTACTCTTTTCTCTTTGTCACAGTCTTTTCTACAAATGAGAAAAGGAGGAGGCAACAACACAGTTGAAAAAGTTATTTTAAACACACAGAACTAAAAACCCTACCAGTATACGTTCACCTGGTTCGGCATGATTTTCTTTTCGAAGGCAGCAAACCCCTGCCATTAAAATTACTATTCCAGAGCAGCCAGACAAAAGTAATTTTCTCAAAGGCAGAAACTCATCTCACAAGGTATAATTTTATGCATCAATCCAAATCTGAACAGCCAGAAACTTCAGAAGTAAAGAAAATAATAAAACAAGTCTAAGATACCAAATACTTAAGTATTTCAAAACCTAGCTGATAAGAAATTGCCTTTCATTTTCTCAGAAATCTCTCAGGAAGAATGTCAAATGTATTTTAACCTCATACATTTTCATAAGCATATCTGACGCCATCCTAATGATTCCACACATTTCTGCAATGGGCAGATATCCAAGTACTGATGCCCATACCAGGGTGTGATGAGTACTGCCTACATAACCCAAGTGCTATGTCATTTATTTTAGGACATGTCACCATTTACAAGGTACACTGTTACTTTTTCATTGTCTCAAAGGGACTAATAAAGACACCATTAGGTAGTATTACCTTCTTAAAATCTCCCAAATCTGTTTTGCTCGAACAACAACGTCATAGTTGGTTTTATCACTGAGTTGCCTGCTCTGCTTCAGTTCCTTCTTCTTCTTTTTGAAGTCATCCCACTTGGGTTTCTTGGCTGCTGATTCTAGTTATTACAGAAATTATTTTCAATTACATTTAACATTCTGAGTACCATAAACAAATACAAATTAAGTACAAAGGGCAATCACTAACCAGCATCAATACTCACTGTGGAAGTTAGAAGGGAAAATATCATTCCCTATAGACTTCCATTTTACTTCATTTTCTGAGCAGTTTATACATTTCAAATTTGGTTAAAACCAATCATTCATTTAACTGCTCATTATTAACTGAGCTCATTATTAACTGCTCATTCTTAGCAGAATACCTAGCAAGAAATTAAGGATATTAAAAGGATTATAAAAGCTACTGAAACATTTAAAGCATTTTTTTTTCAATTGTAAAATAAAATTCTACTTTAGAACATTAAGATTATTGGATTTTAGGTATAATCAGTTTTCAATGAAAAAAAAATTAGTCCAAATTAAAACAGGAAAAACAATTTCAAAGGTTCACTGTTCTGAGTGCTGCTGTGTATCAAGTGATTTAATTCTTACAACAACCCTATGAGGTGGGTACTATTATGATCTCCCCTTTCGCACTGGGGAAATAAAGGCACCAAGCAGTTAAGTCTTTGTCTGAGTCCACACAATCAGGAGTGGCAGAGTCAGGATTCAAGATGCAAATCCAGAAAAGACCCTTTGCTGTCTCTTACTCATGACAGTGCACAACCAAACTTTCCAAGTTCTCTTGCACAGTGAAGCTATAAAAGTCGAGTATCTTTCTATTACTA
Organism: Cheirogaleus medius; assembly: GCA_008086735.1. Taxonomy (NCBI): domain Eukaryota; kingdom Metazoa; phylum Chordata; class Mammalia; order Primates; family Cheirogaleidae; genus Cheirogaleus; species Cheirogaleus medius. Next base: position 53,436,111 of record VBSM01003204.1, on the reverse strand, counting down.
TTTTTTTGTCCTCAAAATCCAAGTAACTTCCTATTGAGCCAATGAGGCCAAAGAACAACTTAATAAAATGGGTTTTTATTTACACGAGTATCCTGCAGGAAACATTTTGGCAAATTAGTTATTTCTAAGTATCTCCCTTCTCTGATTACAAAAACTTGGAAAAATGCAACAACAAAAAATATTTCCCCTATAAAATCAAAACCTAGCCATAAACACTGATTATTTCCTTCCTGCCCTTTCCCCATGCATCTTTAAAAATACAGAATCTGTATCTTAACATTGTATTTTGTTTGCTCATGAAACTAAATGTTCTAAGAACATAATTTTTAATGGTTATAAAATATACAACATATACTATAGTACTACAACGCATTTAATTATTCCCTTTATTATTTCCTTGTTTGTTCCCTGCCTGGTAATACAGAGGATCATAGGCAATGGAGGACATATTTACCATTAATACTAGGTCAACCTCTATCCAGAAGAGGATAATAACTGAATCAGAGCTAATTTAATTTCACAAATATTTGGGCATCTTGAATATGTCATGCTAGGTTGCAGTAGATATGATATATCAGTTTTGAGGTTATCTAGTATCTAATTTCTCTGTTACTGCTTAAAAGAGAGAGAGAGAGAGAGAGAGAGAGAGAGAGAGAGAGAGAGAAAATATCAAGAGTTCCATTTTGAAATGTTAGGAACTTATCTTCTATAGCAAAATGTTAGGGACACATCTTCCATAGCAAAAAAATATCAGGGTTATTGCATGACAGGATCTTAATGTGAGAATGAATGTATATGTGTTTAAATGGCAGTTGTCAAGGCCTCCAGCAGGGAAAGCAAGATTTGGTATCTATTAGAGAGTAGGAAAGAGAAGCTGGAAGAGAAACTATGGGGTAGGGTGATGAGGGAGGAAGAGAAAATTAAGAGAAAAGATGGGGACTGGAACATGAAAGATCCTGCAAGCCTAATGAGATCCTTCCTCTCTCCCCACTTCCCTGTCCCAAGGCTGTTGTCCCTCTAGTGAGCCCTTGGCAGCATGAGGACAAGAACCAGGACTAGGAGACTGGACTGAGAAGGCCCCAGGCAGTGGTCTCATTGGACAGCAAGGAGTAGTATTAGGACATGCTGTGTTGGAGAAAAAGAGAATGAAAGAACCAGAGAAATTCTCAGGATGTTGCAGAGAAGGTAAATGTATGTCAGTACATGCAACCTGGAAACGGCTTGGTTGGGACCAGTGTGAAACAATGCATACAGGGGCATGCTGCACAATGGAGGGCAAAGCTCTGGGTGAGAAATGACCCATCATGACGAAGAGATTAGCAGTTTGTTTCAATAGACAAATAGGATCCGTGACGATACTCTCAATCAGGGAGCAACTTGTCCTGAACCAATTAAAATCAAATCCACCGTGTGTGCACTATACCTTCTCTAGAACTGCAACTAGCTCTGAGCCATCTGTGGGTTGACTATATTAGACTGGCTAAGCTCTGCGAGGGCAGGGTCTATATAAGTCTCTTGTTTATTAAGATATCCTTAGATAAGGTTGACACTCACCTGGGACACAATGGTTCTTTAAGGCTGGCTTTTGTGGTGATTAATTGGGCCTATATCCTTACCGATTGCTTTTTTTTTTTTTTTTTTTTTTTTTTGCCCTATCTTGACGACAGTATATAGAAATCTCAAATCTTTGTTGAAAAATGAATTAATAAATTAATTTTAGCCTACAAAAAGGAATGTTTTATTGATGCTCCACTGCGTAAAGCCATTACAATTTAACTTAACCCCATGGCTACCGTAATTCAGAAAAGGTCTAAGAAATAAGGAACTCTAAACACTTGAGGGAAATTTTGACCAGGAAAGATACTATTTTGTTTATTTAAGCCTATCTATTAATAATATACCTTTCCCTCCAGAATGTTCCCTGTCAAAGAACAAGAATGGGAAGTCTCTAATTCATTTCCACATTCCCTGTGCACAATGGTTCAGACACTAGCTCAGGCAGGGCAAGGCCTCTGCAGAGACTATGCTCAAGAAATCAGAACTTACCATCACTTTTACCATCTGGCTGGAATTTTCTCTTCTTGTTGAATTTATTTGCCTGCTGGAATTTGTTCTTCGGTGCTTTGTCTCCCTGTTGCTTATTCTTGAACTGCTTCACACCCTTTTTCCCAGGTTTTGTGGTACTTTTCACAAAGTTCTTAGATGTAATTTTAGATCCACCTTCCTTAGCAACTTTTCTTGGGAATGACTTTGAAGAACCAGAAGCTAGTGACAAAAATAAATAATTATAGCTTCAATGATTTTGGACCCAGATCTCTTTATCCACTGGATTATATTTACTACAGAAAATTAGACACTTTTAGTGAGACAAACTTTGTTTTATTCTCAAATATGTAACACTTATCCTCTTGAATAGAGTAGGATTCAAACAACCAAAACAAAATTTAAAAACTCTTTCCCTGATTATAAAATTGTAATAAATGTTCATGATATAAAACGTAGAAACTAGAGAAAAATGTGTAATAAAATCTCTCCACAATTCTACCACCTAGAGATAACCACTGTTGTCAGTTTGGTATATTTCTCTAGTTGTAGAGATGAGATATTACTTATATACCTTTCTACTCTGCTTTAATGATTCCATATCATTAGTCTTTATACATAATTTTCAATGGTTCTTTAACATAATAGGAGTCTAAGAATAAACTGAACACTTCTGAAATTTAGAAAGTATATCATAAAGACAAACTAAAAATGTTTATTTTCAAAATTTCTAGTTTTGAGAAAAAATGTTTTAAATCATATAATAAAATTATTTGTCGAAAACCTTCTTTGGTCAACAAAGCTTGTAAACTAACAATCAGATGCAAACAGCAACAGCTATGTCTTCAGACTACTGAAAGAAAAAAAAAAAGATTGCTTAAGAAAACACTTAGTTATTTATATAGTACCTGACTTTTTTATTTTGCAATACTGACACCTGATGGAATAATAAAGACGTCACCATTAAAAATGCTGAAGCTAAAAGTATTTGGTTTATCAGCAGTATATATTAACTAGTCCCAATTTATTAAGCACTGATACAAAATGCATGGTGAATTAGTGTAAAAAATGAGGCAACAGCATCAATGGCTGAAACAAAGGGCCTTTCATGAGTAAAGCATTCCTCAATTATTCTGGCAATTTCTTAAATGTCTAAATGTCATGAGGACTATGCTAACTCATACATAGTAACACCTATTTCTTCCTACTATTTTAATCCTAATCCTAGCTCATGAATACAGATTAAAATATGCTACATACTCTCCTACCCCCCAAGTACAATGGCCAACCAACCACATGGGAAATATGTTTTGGCACGGCTATCTTACCACTGTTTTTATGAAATCTGTTTTTTTCTTGTGATGGCTTTGTACTCTTTTCTGTGAATTTTTTTTTCCCTTTGACTTCCATTGCAGCAACTCTGGAAAACAAAAATCCAAACCAAAAAGAATGAATGAATTGCTCAACAAATAACAGTCATTAAGTAGTCATTGCCACATTTAGTCTTTGAGTTGACAGATGGAGCATAAACTACCTAGGTACAGTACCCACACAAGTCCAGCAATTATACAATCACTATCTCTAAGATTTTAAAACTGAAAATAGACAAGATATCAATACAAAACCTAAGAACATACACTCATGCCGGCTAGTCCCTAACATTTCTGGAGGCAACACTTCAGCAATGGTTAAAAATAGACCATTATTGACATTAAATATAAGCATCAATGCTTCCATTTTGTAACGTGGAAAGACTTGGTGATGAGTAACGGACAATATCACTATTTGATTTCCTGGTCTTTGTCCTTAAAAGCTAGAAACAAACAATACACTGTACTTATCACATATTCAAATTTAATAAAAGAAAATAAACGATTATTTGAAAAAATCCTATGTAATCCAATAAAGCTAAAACAAAGATTACTATCCAAAGTTTAACTTGTGATTGTTTTAGAGGCAGCCAAGTAGCTTGCAGTGAATGCCAAAATAAGATTATGTTGAAATATCTAATGTTTAGAAAAAGGAATTCAAAATATCTGCCCAACAGGTCACTTCTAGGGTATAGAGATCCCATGGTGCACAGGACAAACAAGACATAACCCTTCACCTTCCCAAGGTCCCTGAAAGAAGCAGATCAAGGGCAAAGTCATTTGGCTCATTTTTCGACTTTCCAAAGTTGTACGTTCAATTAATTTCTAAAGTTGACCCTAAAGATGTTAGGAATCCCTAGACACTATCAGATATTTCTAGATTAGAATTTTCCATTCAAGAACTAATTTACCAGGATATTAATAGGTATAAAAGAAGGGTTCTGGGATAAAATGTATTTGGAAAACAGTAAGTAAAATCAGCCTATAAGGAAGATTTTTTCAAATTTTTTAATTTGCTAATGGAACTATCAATTGCCAAGTAAAGGTTAAAGTATGCAGGATTTTCCAACCTTAGTTGAGCCACTTTTTACCGAAACATTTCAAGGGAATGGTAGAGTTCCAAGAAACACTCTGGAAAATGCTGTTCTAATGCAGACTTTACTAATATGATCCTAAAAATTGAATGGCTCTGAATTACTCAGCTTCCTGAGCATTCAGGACTGACTGTAGGGTCACTTTTTCACTTGGTTATAACCACCATAACCATATCTGCTTCTCTTTAGTTCTTCTATTACATGTAGTTTTCTAAAAATCCACTCATTTACATGTTTTCTCTATATATTTGTTTTAATTTTTATTTTGAAATAATTTTAGTTTTGCAGAAGAGTTGAAAAGATTTGCAGTGAGTTCCCACTTACCCTTTGCCCAGCTTCCCCTAATGTTAACATATAATACTATTAACTAAGTTACAAGGTTTATTTGGATTTCACCAGTTCTCTTTCTGTTCAAGGATACACTGAATTCAGCCATCATGTCTCCTTTGTATTTTGTAAAATATGCCTCATTTGGGGTTTGCCTGATGTTTTCTCATTAGATTAGACTGGGGTTATAAGGTTTTTTTAGAAGAATACCAGAGGTGAAGTACTCTTCTCATAGAATGATTTCAGGAGGTACATGACATCAACACGATTTATTACTGGTGATGTTTACCTTGATCACTTGGTCAAAGTAGTGTTTGTCAGGTTTCTCCACTGCAAAGTTACCATTTTCACTTTTCATATTCTATTAGAAGCAAGCCACTAAGTCCAGCCCAAACTCAAAAAGATGAAAATTAATCTCCACTTTCCAGAAGGAGTAGTACCAAAGCATTCAGATCACAGCAATTAATAAACATTTTAGACAAGATATTTTGAGACTATGCAAATAACCTGTGCCTTCTTAAAGTTTAGCTAGCTAATTCTAGCATTCTTCAGTGGATCTTGCTTGCAGCAATTACTGTGGTGGTTGGTGATTTTCTATTTCCCTTATTACTTTTACCTTTATTATTTTGAATTTTTCTGTAGGGAAGATTTGTTTCATCTTTTCCAACTATTTATTTATTTGTATCAGTATAGTCTCAGATATTTATTTTACTCCTTGGGCTATAACCTAATACCATCGTTATTTTGTTGTTCAAATAGCTCTAGCTTTGGCCAATAGGAAGTTTTTCAGGTTGCTTCTGTGTCCTCTTGACATGGCCCCCTACCCCCACTTTTTTTTTTAAAGCATGTCTATATTTCCTGGCACTTGCTCCAGGTTCATCTTGTATTTTCTCCAAGGAACACTGGTTTCTTTAATTGAAAATGGTATTTAAAAACCAAGATCTAAATGCTAGGTGTGCTTGTTGTCACTGATGTGTCACTGCTTCTAGGTCCTTTCAGCAGACAGATCTAGGTAATACACATACGCATATTAACCCATGCATACACACACCTGTATTTACTTCTATAGCTATTAAAATAACATTAAGTTCATATTAATGTCTCTAACTCTAATCAAGCACCACAGGTTTTGTTCTAGTCATCCCCTCTTGCTCATTTGTAACTTTTTTCTCTGACAGTGAGAAACTCCTTCCCACTATCTACAATTTATTTATATATTTATTCAACCCTACTATACATGTTAAATACTCTCAGAATTGCTAGCCTGCACCCCTATGAGAAACAAATTTACCAATTATCGTACAGTGTTTATGTACAGTTCTTTTAGCCTCACAGTATCCATTCAAAATACTGTTTTCCAAAGTTACTTAGGTCAACTCTTTTCTCCCCCCACCCCCAGACCCTCTTCAGTGGAGTTCTATGTTTATAGTACAGTCTGATTCATTTGTCAGTCTGTATTCCATCTGCAGAAATGCTGGTTGATTTATTAAACCTGCATGTAGTCAAGTTCCCTCTTTCTGGTATACAATTCTATGGGTTTTGACAAATGGATAGTCATGTATCCACTACCACAGTATCTTACAGAAAAGTTCCATCACTCTAAAATATCCTCTGTGCAACCCCTTTGTAATCAACCCCTCTCCACTTCCCTGGTTGCTACTGATCTGTTTTTGCCTTTTCCAGAACATCATGTAAATGGAATCACACAATATATAACCTTTTGGGTCTTGCTTCTTTTTCACTAAGCAAAATGCACTTCACTTGGGGACTGTGTCTGTCCCTTCATAACCAATCATTACATTCCTAAGTGTCTTTCAGAATTGTTCCCTTTTTCCCCCCTTCCCTCTATTATCCCATTCATGTTCTTGTTACCTCTTGCTCAGATTGTTTTGCCTTTAGATCCAATCTGCTGCAATCCACACTCTGCGGCCTGGTTAACCTTCCACTACCACGCCTATTTCATGCCATTTGCATGCTCCAATAGTTTCAAAACTTTCCCACTGCTTACAGGAAAAGGTTCAAACTCAGCTTGGCATTCACAGCTGTTCAAACTTTGGCCCTAATCAGCCCTCTCAAACATACTACAGAGAAGCCAATTTTACTTCCCTAAAATTCTTTTTCAGGCTCCAAACTTTAAAGCCATTCTAACAACATAATTCCTACACATTCTTCAACTCCAGCTTAAATGAAATTTTTTTTTTTTTTTTTGAGACAGAGTCTTACTTTGTTGCCCAGGCTAGGGTGAGTGCCATGGCGTCAGCCTAGCTCACAGCAACCTCAAGCTCCTGGGCTCAAGCAATCCTTCTGCCTCAGCCTCCCGAGTAGCTGGGACTACAGGCATGCGCCACCATGCCCGGCTAATTTTTTCTATATATTATTAGTTGGCCAATTAATGTATTTCTATTTTTAGTAGAGACGGGGTCTCGCTCTTGGTCAGGCTGGTTTCAAACTCCTGACCTTGAGCTATCCACCCGCCTCGGCCTCCCAGAGTGCTAGGATTACAGGCGTGAGCCACCGCGCCCCGCATGAAATTTTCTTATAATTTCTCCCCTATATGTCTTCTGCTCTTTCCTAAATGATTCTCTTTATGCCAATGACATATTTTTATGTCCTTCTTAAAACATAACACTTTGGTATTTATATTAAAGTTATTCATGGATGGCTCCACCTGTCTCCTACAGAAATTTATTTAATATCTACAAACTATGTGCTAGAAAGCTACTGGGTTGAAAAATATGGGGAAAAAAAATCAAGGTGTGCTCTAATAGAGACAGGGAAGCAGAAAATTAAAACACAATGTAATTAAGTGTTAGAACAGAAGTATATACAAAATGTTAAGGGAGCCAGTAGCTGAGAGCTGAATTCTGCCTTATGAATGGAAATATCAAAGATTTCCCAGAGGTGGAGGGACATGTGATTGCTCCTTCTTTACATCCCTCTGCAAGCTTAGCATTGTACTATGAAAGCAGTAAATATTCGATACTCAATCCCTAAATGTTAACATGCTTCAAGTCTTTGTGCTAGTGAACTTCCCTTCTCTCTAGGTGATGTCATTTAACCTCCTGGCTTTCTTCTACGCTAAGTATTCCCAAATTATTTTACCATTATGAATTTCTTCTTGGGCTCCAGACCTGTGTATCTAACTGCTTACCTGACATCTCTGATTATGTGTCTAACAGGCACCTTCCACTTAATATGCCCAAAATATAATTCTCTATATTTCCACTGCAAACCACCTCCAAACAATATCTCATCTATTTTTCCCTGCCCTGCTGTTTCTCATTTCGGCCAATGGCACATCATCTACTCAACTGCTTAAGCAACAAACCTGAGAATTACCCTTGACATTTTTATCTCTCTTGTCTGTGACATTAAATTTCTTGAATTCCCTTATTAATACTCTAACCATCCATCTTCTATCTCTACTACCATCACTCTAACGCAAACCATCAATAGTCTTCTTACTAAACTTCCTAATTAAATACATTTTCTAAAGAGAACCAAGGCCTATCATGTTTCTCCCTCGCTTATAAGCCTTCTGTGTTTATGAAGAGGCATGGTAATGTTTTCCCACTGCACAGAAATAATAAAATTCTCCACCATGGCCTTCAAGGCCCTAAAGAACCTTGTCTCACTCCATCCCTCTAACTTCATCTTCTATCACTGTACTCCTAGCTCCCACCTCAGGACTTAGCCCGTTAATGCCTCTGCTTAAAGAAGTCCAGATCTCAGAGTTGCCTCCCGACGTGCTTTAGATCTCCTATAAAATTTGATCACTTCTTCAGACCTCCCATCTTCCATCTTAGCACCCAATTCGTTTCCTTTCTAGCGATTATAACCTGCAACTTGACATTCAGGACAACCTGCAACGGTACAGTCAGGCTGCAAACTCAGCACCTAGACGCGGCGTGGTTGTTAAAAACAGCACAGATGGGCTGATGAGAACTAGCACGGGCCGGGACTTGAGAGGGAAGCTAGTTCAGCCTAACCCAGCACGCAGTCAACCCGGTAGGAAAAGGGGTCGTAGCCCCGCCCTCCTCGCCGGGTTCCCGTCAATCCCCAAACTCCTAGCCTAGAAAATGCCCCAGAAGACTGCCACTAAGCAACGAACCCGAGAGACCATCCTGACTCTAGCCCCGGAGGAGTGCGAACCCCTCCCAGGAACGATCGCTGAGCCCGCCACACTCACCTCACACGTGGGGCCTAAGCCAGGTCGGGTAGCAGATCCCGGAAAGCCGCTTCCGCTTCCTCGCTTTGCCCCGCCCCCGAGACCACTTTTTCCAATCTCCCGCAGCAGAGCTGGGGCCAAGGGGTGGAGCTTATCAGAAAACACGGAAGTTCGGCGTTTCTATTGGTCCGCTGCTATTTACTTCATCTAGAGGCGCCAGGGCTGCTCCTCACGCGAGTTTTGGCCCTTGGAAGGATCCGTCGGGCCCAGGCTACGTCAGCGGCTCCTGAAAGTGACGTAATTAACCCTCTCGCTTCCGTGCCAAGGAAGCAACTGAGGCTTCTCGCGGGTGTTGATGAGTTGCTGAAGGAGAGACCTGGCTGACGCGGTTAAGGAAAGCAGGTTAATCCTGCAATCTGAACTAAAATTAAAATAGCTAAAGTTTTACAGTGTGCTAATTTTCATCCTTTCTGAGCAAGCTAACGTGAAGGATAAAAAGGATATCTCGGGAGCCAGTTTGAGTTGTAATGTTGTTTTTTTTTACTTGCTAGCTGTGTGGCTCTGGGCAAATTACTGAATTTCTCTGAGCTTTGGTTTCCTGATCCATAAAATAGCAATAGTTAAGTCATACATGTAAAGCGCTTAGCATAGTGAATGATCATGAGAAGCTCTCAATAAATGTCATTTTTAAATGTCTGCCTGTTCCTGGATAATGCAAGTATCCCATTTCCCACTTCAGGAAATAAAACTGTGGTTAGAATATTATCCCCAATTTACAAATGAAGAAACACCACAAAGTTGATCCTGTCAAATAACAGAACTTTATTCTCTAACAGTTCTGGAGGATAGAACGCCAAAATCAAGCTATTGGTAGAGCCGCCTACCTTCTGAAGGCTCTACGGGAGACTCCTTTGCTGCTTCCAGCTTCTGGTGGTTCCAGGCATTCCGTGGCTTGTAGTTGCACGACTCCAATCTCTGCCTCTGCCTTCTAATGTCATTCTCTTCTGTGTCTCTGTCTTTTGGCTGTTTTAAGGATGCTTAATATTGGATTTAGGACCCACTGAGGTAGTCCAAAATCATCTCATATAGAGGTCCTTAATTACATCTGCAAAGACACCCTTTTCAAATAAGGTCACTTTCAGAGGTTCTGGGAGTTAGGACGTGGACATATCCTTTAGAGACTATTCAAACCCACTACATCTGGAAAGTTGAGGAATTGGGACTTGATCTCAGGTGTGTCAAACTTCAGATTTTTACTATCTTCCAACTCTGTTTTCTGCCCTTTGAGGCCTTAGGCTTGAGACTGGTAATTTACTAGTATACTTTTTGAGAACAGGAGCCATCAATACTTTCCAGGCACCTATCTCACTACTTAGCAGATAGATACTTGATAAATACTTTTCTGCCTTAACAACATGTTACAAGTATGTTTAAATTTCACCTAAGTCCCATAAGAACAGTTTTGAAGTAAGTCTTTTCCCCTCATTTTATGGAGAAAGGGGGAAAATATTGTAGCTCTGGTCCAGTGATCCTGACTCTAGAATCAACATGCTGTCTCTGTACTCCCTTCTCTAATCCATTCATTTTCCAGTAAATGCTAAGAGAAGAGAATATGGAACAAGAATTGTAGGGGGCCCATCAGCAGTGCCTTCTGGGAAAATAGTATCACTGTGGGGGTATTAGACACCTTGAAACACCTGACAAGTAAAGACTGGCCCCAAAGGAAAAAAGTCACAAACACCCTACCACACAATCCTGGGAAGGGATACATTTGTGTTTCCAACTCCACAGTTAGTAGCGTTTCATATCCTTGAAGACATATCCAGGTAACAAGTTGCCTTAAACTCATACACCAAAATCCTACAATTCATTTGCCTTTTCACCAGGGAGAAGAAAAATGTTATCACGTACTAAAGCCCTGGATTATTACTAATAATGTTTTTGTGGAGTCTCCTGTGAAAGTGTGTTGAATTAAGTGGTTTTTTTTTTTTTTGGAGTGTGTTGAAAGTATCTTGAAGTTTTGCAGAACAGCCCCCTAAAATTTTATACTGTGATTTTGCTTTTAACCAAGTAAGCCCATTAATTCTTTAATTATCTAAATGTAGACCACTATATGTACTCCTAGAAGCATAAGATGCTCTTTTTGCATGATATATCATACAATTTAATCAGAGCAACTTGATAAGCACACATCCAAGAGGTTAACAACAGCACTATAACAATGCAATTAAGAGCATTGGCATTGGAATTAAATCAATCTGGCTTAAAATCTAAATTCTGTATGACCATGGGCAAGGTAGTTGACTTGTATGAGCCTCAGTTTCTGCATATGTAAAATGGGAATAACACTTATTTTGAGGGGTTGCTGTGTGGCTCAAAAGTGATAATATATATAAAGTTCTTAGCCAATAGTAAATGTTGAATGATTCATAGCTTGAGAGAGAATCAAGGTGTATTCATTAGAAATACTTTTGGCTGCAAGTAATGGAAATTTCAGCTAATAGTGGCTTAAGCAATAATTTTCTTCACACAACAAAAAATTCTGAAGGTAGTTGGTGACTATAATCCAATGACTCAACAATGTCAACAAAGACCCAAGCTTTTTCTGTTTCTACATTCCACTGCCATCCTCAACCGGTTGACTTTTATTCTTACGCTTGTTTTCTGATTGCAAGATGTACTCAGTTTCAGGATTTATATTCCAGTTCAGGTCTAATATGGGGAAAGGAATGAAATCCACTTTCCCCCAACCCAACAGGCTCTGTTCTTTTATCCCAGAAGGAAAAGATACAGCAGGAGGTCTCCTTTTATTTTGGTGCCTAGAACTGGGTTATGTGGCCACTCCCAGGATAGAAAGAACAGCAAATATAATGTTAGCCAGGCATTTGGATTTCATTCTTTTTCCAGTACTCTCGTAAAATTAAAGGTCACTCAGCAAATATGCTTTTATCCAGCAGTAGAGATTTAATTCGTAACTTAACCTAATCTGATTTAAAACTTAAAATAACTGTAGTTTCCAAGGCTGTGGATCGCAGGCTTGGCAGCACATCAGAATCACCTGTGAAGTTAACAAAAAACCAAACAAAAAACAAAAACACCCAGTAATTCTGATTTAATTGGTCTGGAGTAGAACCTGGGCATTGAGAATTTGGAAAGCTCTCCAGGTCATGTGAATAGACAGCTAAGGTTAAAACTCACTTGTGTAAGGAATGGGATTCAAGTTGTTGATTTGATTTTCTAGTTAACTGGAAGTTAAATCTCCTGATAACCTCCTTTTACTGCATTCACCAGAACTAAAGATTTAAATGTATAATAAACTTGTTTCTTTAGGTAGAATAAGTCTTGGACATAATTGTATCTTCCTTGTGGATTGAGATCTATAGTGATTTAACACCATTAGATATTGAAAATCGCTTACATTTGAACTATATACTTCCAAACATATTCTAGAAAATGCTTCTTTTTTCAATTTCACATGATTTCATGAAATTTTCTCTATTTCATAAAAATAAAGTATGTTAGGTGTCAGCTCCCGCACAGGTCCCCTCCCCCAAAATCATTTCTTTAGAGTTCTAATTAGTGGATTTTTAACTAATTGGGCTGTTTTTCTTTCTATTTCCCAAATGCATAAGCAGGAATAAAGGGCATGTTACTGATATAAAGCATAAGTGAGATTTTGGCAAAGATTGGGTTTATTTTCAGGACCTATTAGAATTATAAATCCATGGAAACGAAGCAGTTGCCAACACATTTTTCTTTAGTAAAAAAGAACTGCTTCTGAATAGGGTGCATTATTTTTTTCAATACCATAAATTTGCTAAAAAGTGCACTAATATGCTCTAAACATCAATTGAGCATTCATAATGTTCTGGTTGCTGTCTAGTAAACATGGAATTAACCCTGTCCTAATTTGCTTTCTTTGGTGACATGCTTTGGGGCAGCAGAAAAATTATATGACCAAGATGAAAGTTTATCTGATTGTAGTATAAAGTCTCACCTTAATGAAAGATTATGTCAGTACATGATGGAGAAATAAAATAAAAGGTAGTTAATATTACTTAAAGCCCCCAAATTATCACTTACACACAGGGCATTTATAATGAACTATAGTTTTGTAAAACAAAACTCCTCAAGCAACACGCATCAGCTCCAGTTTTTGGCCAGGATGAGAAAAATTAACATGTTTGTGGTTTAAGTTTGAGTTTAAATTTTGCTTTCGGGCTTCATAAAGGTATTTCCTTCAGAAAGTAGCAGTTGGTTCTACCTTGTAATTTCCTAAATTTATGAGCAAAAGACTTGATAACCAAGCATATATTTTATTAGGTAAACAAATAAGAAACTTGTTTGTTTCAAATATGAAGAAAGAATAATCAATAATTTTCTAATTATTCCTCCCATTTTACTTTTAAAAACTATAGAAATTTTAAATTGGGACTTAGGATGATGATCTAACACTACCTACCTACCCAACCTACCTCTTCCATTGAAGATGAAGAAAAAAAGTAATGGCCTTGCCCAAATCCATTATGTCAGTTAGACTTCTCCGGGGAGCAGATGCCAAGATAGAATTAGAAGGCCAAGAGACTTATTGTGAGAAAAACCTATGGAGGGCAAGGGGAGAGGAAATAGGAGTAAGTGGGGAGAGCCTGGGACCATGATCCAGATCCGACACCTGTGGAGAGAGAGACAGAAGAAAGGAGGGTGTGGCAGGAAGTCTTCAGATTGAAGTAAAGCTCTGAGAAAGTCTTGGCTAGGCCAACATGGCACTCCACAGCAAAGATTTCTCCTTAAAACAGACCCAAATTGAGTAGGACTGGCCCAGCCCTAGTGCCTCTGCCATGCTCAGTCCCTGGCTGGGAGCAGGCCAGGGCCAGCATGGCCACAGCATGAATGCCATGGCGGGTCCTGAACTCACGGCAGCTGGAGGCGTCAGCTAACTAGACCCCTCACAGCAGGTTCTCTCTTGAAAGGAGATGGGGGCAGTTTACTCCGTGCCTGCCAGAGTCCACCCCTCACATGGCACAGATCTATTTCTCTGTCCATGTTGGGGGAGCGGCTCCTCCACCGTTCCTGTGGCCCTCTCCTCCTGAGGAGAAAGAAGAGGGAGACCAGTGGGATGAACCATAGTCTCCTGAGGGCTGCAGCAGGTCCTCATCGTCTGGCTCCACCACAATCCATTCCAACTTCACCTCACCCTCAGCTGTTAACTTGGCAGGTCTTGATGGCTTACCTGGTGGTGTGACTTAACCCATCACTCCTGCAGGGTCTGAGACCTTCTAAGGCAAGGATTGCTATACGTCTCCATTTACAGTTATAGTAGGGACTAAGAAGGCACCTGAATGGATGGCCTGGTTTCTACACATATTCCTCCACGTTCCTACTGAATAAAAGCAGCCCTACCTCCTCCTGCTGAGCAGTTAATCACACTTGCCAAGAAGAAGACTCCTCTTCTCACCTGTTGGTCCCAGATACAATGAGTACAAAGTGTCCAGGTGGTATCCACAGTTAAGTGAAACTCTTGCTCTGTCCCCTGGCAAGAGTGTGTCCCCTTTGGGGACAAGGACTCTGACCCTGCAGAGTCCAGAGTTGTGGGGACAGGAAACACAAATTTCCCCAGAGGGCCACTGAGAATGATGGTGAGAATGATGGTTTTTGTTTTTACCCTTGGTTCCTAGACCTATGTATTCTTATTAGGGACATAGCACTGTAGAGAGCTCTCTGATTTAGATGTATTTATTCTTCATTCTGGAGGATAGCACCCCACTTTTGTAGACTGTCACCTGTAAGCTGGTGCTTCGTCTGTGCCTTCAATAGGCTCTATCAGGTTGGCTGCCTCTGGACGGTGCAGTATGTGATATGACCTGTGGATTGTGTGACCCTGGGCCCACTCCTGTGCCTCCTTTGCAGTGAGGTGTGTCCCCTGTTTGGATGCTACGTTATGTAGGATTACATGCTTATTGTGGATTAGGCACTTCATAAGCTTCTGGACACTGATGCTGGCTTAGTCTCTGTGGGTGGGAAAGGCAAACCCATACTTGGAATAAGACTCTGTCCCAGTGAGGAGAAACTGCTGGCCCTTCCAGAATAAAAGGAGCCCAATGTCATTAACTTGCCACCAAGTGGTATGTTGGTCCTTTTGGGAAATAAGGCCATATCAGGAACTCAACATTGGTTTCTGTTGCTGGAAGTCTCCACATTTTCAGGAAGCAGCAGTGAGACTGGCCTGGGTAAGTAAAAGTTTATGCTATTAGGCATATGCATAGTCCCACCTCTGCCACGTGGTCACTCCATTAATGTGCACATTGTGCCCAATGCTGAAGACTAATGTCATCTGGCTAATCACTTTGTCTACTGCTTGTTTAATGTCTCTTCCTTAATGTATAGTGGATACTTTTTGATGGGTATTAGCATGTGAAAATGTTCATACTTTGTGCCCACTCTCATATGACTCCTGGAAGCTTTACTGAAGTGGCCTGTCCCTGAATCTTCGTAGGGTTTATCTTCTGCCCTCTGGAGCACATGTTTCTTACTAAGGTCCCCAGCATAAAAGCCACGTCTTCATTATATTGCTGTAATGGATCAATGGGATATTCTGCGGCTTGTCCAGATGGTCCAGATCTCTTCGGACTATATTAAGACAGAGGGTGGGCGAGCTAACATAGTCCTGGTACAAAACTGTAAATGAATATTGTTGTTCATTCCAAGGAAAGTGAACTGTTTCTGATCCTATTTTCCATCTATTTTTTTCTGTCCTTTTTTACCATCTGCTATGGCAACTCAGGCATTTCACCTTTGCTCAGCAATTGGGCACTGCTTTCCCCACACTTTGGAAAGACACATAGCAGTGTGTTTGTCCCTTCTCTTGGGGACTTCTCCGGGATGCTAAAACCTACGTCCTGAAAAAGTGACCCCAAATCATGTATTCTTGATTGTTCATTTTTACCTTCCAGCCTTTGGTCAAACCCTCTCATAATCCAGTGCCTGGGTAGATTGTCACAGCTTTTATAAAGGAATATTCGTGAGGTTTGTTCTTACAGACCTTTGTTGTATATAACAAGTGATTTTGGCCTTTTAATGACTTTGGCATTTACCTCCACTCTTTACAGGACATGATATGGGCAATTCTTGCAGGCTCCTTGGGATGTAATCTCTCTTCTCTCCCTCCTCAGACCCAATATGTCCCTGGAATTTAACCCTGGATATTGGCCTGGTGGCCAGGAGAGGCAGTAGGGTCTCTTGGATGGGAGAGGAAGGGCAGGTGCTGTCTTGCAGCAAGTGACCTCTGCGTTGTCTTCCTGCAGGAGGGAAGTCTAGATCTTTAAAAAGGCCCTAAAGAAAAGATTCCAGTGCCAATAACTTATTTTGGAAATGCCTGCATGGGAAAGGGGAGACAGGGAATAGAAGGCAGCCAACCAAGTGTTCATTGTCAAACAATTTACCATTGTGAGTAGCTGATGATTAATATTGTTGGGGAACTCTGGGAGCCAGTGCATAACATATACCTCAGAGATATCCCACCCACAGAGTACAGGAGCTGGGTATTTATACATGAACTCCTGCCAGTCGTTGGCTGAGGGCTGCTTCTGGGGCATGAGGTTGTGGCTCCCTAGCATTTCCAGCCTCCACATGGGCATCAAGGTGGCATCTGGTGGCATCAGCGAAACCCTCAGAGATCCATCTGCTGGGCCGGGTGCAGTAAAGAGGTCAGGGTGGGGCTATGGACAGACTATTGGCAGGATCTACTACAGGCAGGAATGACAGTGCTTTATTTCAGTCCCCTAAGCAGAAGGTCACATGGGTCCAGATCAATGTGCTGATAGTAGGGAGTGAAAAGAAAGAACAGATTTTAAAAGCTTTTATAAAGGAATATTTGCAAGGATTGTTCTTACAGACCTTTGTCGTATAGAACAAGTGATTTGGGCCTTTTAATGACTTTTGCATTTTTACCTCTAAAAAAAAGTTAGCCTGGTCCCACATGCATTCTTTTTAATACAGTAGGAAAAATAAGTATTCATAAGAGTAATCTTTTAAAATCCTATAAATGATACATATCAGGAAAGGATCTAGGGAAAAGTGGGGGTACAGCTTATGACCACACTAATGGGACAGTGCTGTAGCACACAGTCACGCACCATGTAATGTCATTTTGGTCAATGACAGACCACACATACAATGGTAGCCCCATAAGATTATAATGGAGCTGAAAATTCTTATTGCCTGGTGATGTCATTGCAATCATAATCTTGTAGCACAATTACTTTAAAAAATAGATTTAGTGTAATCTAAGTGTATAGTGTTTGTAAAGTCTACAGTACTGTCCTGGCCTTCACATTCACTCACCCCTCACTCACTGACTCACCCAGAGCAACTTCCAGTCCTGCAAGCTCCATTAGTGGCAAGTGGCCTATACAAGTGTGCTATTTTTTAATCTTTTATATCATACTTTTATGGTACCTTTTCTATGTTTAGATACACAAATATCACTGTGTTACAATTGTCTACAGTATTCAGTATAGTAACATGCTATGCAGGTTTGCAGCCTAGGAGCAATAAATTGTCTCACATAGCCTAGGTGTGTAGTAGGCTATCACATCTAGGTTTGTGTAAGTACACTCTATGATGTTCACACAATGGCAAAATTGCCTAATGATGCCTTTCTCAGAACATTTGTGTACCTATTGTCAAGTAACACATGACTGTACATCCAACTTCTGGACTTGCTCATTTTAACCACTCTTTTTCATGGGAACTGAACAAAAAATAATGAAGAAATAATGCAAATCAAGAAATATTATCTAGGAATATCTGAGATAAAAAAATAAGATAAGTACAATCTAATAGTTTGTTCAAATATTTCAAACAGGAGATGTTGACAAAACACACCACAGTCTGGAAATCGGAAAACAGAAGCATGGGAGAATAATTCACTGAGGCATAATTCAGTCTCAGTCTCATAGCTATAACTAAAAGCACGAGAAGGCTTTTATCCTTTCCTCACCCCTTTGCTCCTAACGGAACAGACTGTTAATAACAAAAAGAAGAGGAAGAGAAAGGAAAGTAGGGCTCCTTGAAGAATGGACCTGAAATGTCCAAGAGGAAAAATGTTCCAGGTGTCAGAGAGCAAGAGCGGGTGGTGATGGGAACTATGGTGGGAGTGGGGTAGGGGTGGGCGGGGCTCCTGCAATGCAGGGAGATACAGAGCAGGAGATACGCCTTTGAGGGTCTGTAGGGCTTGGGGAATGAGCAGTTCCTTGACAACCATAATAAACTAAAGATTAAAGGCTACGATCCGTGATTTTATGGGCAGCTAAAGTCCTGCGGACTCTTCATGATGCATGAATGAGCGGTGAGAGAGGGGCTTCCATAAACACAACTGAACATATTCTACTACCTCTAGTAGGTGGCAGCTTAGCCAAATTTATCTGATTTAGAAAAAAAGAAACAAAAGCTGGTTCTTGCAGCAAATTCATACCTGTAGTAGAAAGCATAGCTAAGACATACCCTTTACTGAATTTTGCTTGATTTTTTGCAATCCTGTGCTGAGAAGCACCATTCTGAGATTCATGTGGAGGGGGCAGTGAGTGGTATTTTGCCAAGTTTATGATCGGAACCATCCTCCCTGTAACTATTTCAAAGGCCTTGTGCATCTGTGTAGGCTCCTCTATGCTGACATTCTCAGTGACCTAAAAAGGATTGATTCTTTCCACCTCTTCTTCTAAATTCTTTTCTTTCCATCAGAATTTGATATATGAACAAGAATGGGTACGTACGACCAAAGAGAATAGAGATCTTTCACAGGTACATATTTGAAAAAATAAGGACAAAGGATGGAGAGAAATCAAAGCAAAAAGACCAAGCAGAGAAAGAAGAGGAGGATGGGAGGAAGAATGGGGAAGGGAAGTGGAGAAAAAGGTAGAGTACAAAGGCAGAGGAAGAAGAGGGAGAGAGAAAAGAGGCTTGTAAAACCTCCAATCTTTTTGCTTTACCAAATACTAAATATGCTCCAATATACAGCTTCTTCTTTCTGTCAGTGAGAGAAGCCCCCAGCGTGCCTTTGGGACAACTTGGTTAATTAAACTTTTGTAGATATAAGTGAAGTAACCAAATGTCCCCTTATAATATTTATTTAGTTACAGGTACATATTTAAAACTACTTCTAAAATAATATATGAATCTATAAATATTGCTTATCCTTATTTTCACATTTCATTTAATAAACTCTGCATATTCATTTTTGATGGAAGTATCTTTGTTGTCAATAGCACCACTTTTTGAGTCATCCAATGCTGTTTTCAGACAGGACTTAAACATTAAAGTTTACAACTCAGGAATAATGACTGCATTATGTGTCTTTGTCTCTTTTTCTTTCAATTGATACTCTAAGGTGCCCTCTATCAGCATCCAAAATCAGCACTGATTGAGCAAGTTCATGCTCTTCTTGTCCAAGCAATTCTTTATTTTTTAACATATAGTAATTGAGAGAGAGAGAGCCCTATAAATGAGCTTTGTAAGGACAAGACTTAAAGGTGATTTGCCTTTCTTTTTCTTTGAAGAACAATTCAGGCATACATTATACAATTTTTCTAAATGAGAGAATTTTATGGCTCAAAGCTAGGGCTGATTAGCCCTAAAATATTCTGCAGATTCCTTGATACCCCTACTGTCAGGTCAAGCTTGCGATAAATTCCAATGAGTTATACACAGAGAACATCTTCCAGGAGATATATTAACTTCCACTAGATTCTGGAATGTTCCCTGGTCAGCCTCTCTAGGAACTATGCCTGAGAGAATGCCAGCTTCATCTGTCCACAGTGGTGATTCTCAAACGAGGCCGCTTTTATCCCCACTAGGGTCATCTGGCAAAGCCTGGAGACATTTAAGGTTGTTACTGCAAAGGTGTATCTGTCAGGATTCTCCAGAGAAACAGAACTGATAGGATGTAGATATATATAAGATATCTACCTATCTATCTATCTATCTATCGAGAGAGAGAGAGAGAGAGAGATTTACTTTAAGCAACTGACTCTTGTGATCGTGGAGTCTGATAAGTCCAAACTCTGAGGTTCAAGTGTGAAGGCCATCAAGCTGCAGACTTGGGAAGAGCTGAGGCTGCAGTTCAAGTCTAAAGGCCACCTTCTGGCAGAATTCCCTATTTCTCAGAGGAGGTCAGTCTTTTGTTCTATTCAGGACTTCAATTGATTGGATGAAGTCTGCCTACTTTATGGAAGGCAATCTGCCTTTATCAAAGTCCACTGATTTAAATGTTAATCTCATCCCAAAACACAGTCAGAGAGACATCCAGAGTGATGTTCGACCACATATCTGAGTAACATGGCCCAGCCAAATTGACACAAACGATTAACCATCACAGGAAGGGTGAGTGCTACTGGCATCTAAGGGGTAGAGGCCAGGGATGCCACTAAAATCCTATAATGCACAGAGGAGCCCCCATAAACAAAGAATTATACAACCCTAATGTCAACAGTGCCAAGGTTGAGAAACCCTGGTCCACAAGCTCTAGTCACAGGCTAAGTAATGTGAACACACCATTGTTGACTGTAGGTGATGGGACTTTTCTGGTTTGTGGGAGCCATTAGATTCATCTGGAAAGAAAGTGATTGGTGAAAATATCTTAATGAAGATCATTCTTCCCTTCTCTTTCTACTTTGACTCTCTTGCTGAGAAAGAGAGTTATTCCACTGGGACCTACTCATGGCAAGCCTGCTTTTTGGGGGACTTCTCAGCAGACATAAATTAAATTTCTTCATTCCAATGCTCCAGTGAATCTTTCGGCTGCAGCAATATTCTGGGAAGAAGGAAAGCAAAGAGGGTTGTTCCTGATAGTCACTCTGACCTGGGTAAAGTGTGACCACAGAAGTAAAAACCAGCATTCGAGTGTAACTGTCATTGGATAGTGCAGTCATCAAAGCTGGACAAGAATACCCAAACTGACAACAAATCTGCTGAGAACAGTAGAGCAAATGTGCCAGTGACTCAATGGCTGCACTTTTTAGTGCATTCATTCATTTTCATTCTCTCAACAAATAACTTGTGAAGAGCCTAGAATTTGCTGGGCTCTGGGTGAATAAGGAAACCTGGTCTCTGCTCTTACATTTTGCAATCAATGGTCTAATGGGATAAAACAGAAGATAAAATGCAACAAGAAATATGTTATCAAGAAGAAATAGAGATTGTTATGTATGGATGTTTACAGATGACTTTTACTATACTCTGGTTGGGAAGAGCCCTGGATTTAGGGCCAGAACTAGAACAAGTCCCAGCTCTTAGACTTCCTTCCTGGCTGGACAAGTCAGTTATCCCCTTGGATCTCTTGTAAAATGGGGACAAAAATATCTGTCATCTACCTATCATGTAGAATTGTGAGGAGCAAATGCAGTCATGCATGGAAGTGCTCTGTCAGTTGTAAAGTACTGAATTAGTGTTTCTCAGCCCTGGCGGTACATAAAACCACCCGGTAGCTTTTAAAGAATACTGATGCCTGAGCCCCCAGCTCAGACTAATGAGGTCAGAATTCCTTATTAGAGGGGCCTAAGCATTTTTTTTTTTTAAAAGCTTCCGAGGAGAAACTAAAGTGTAGTGATTCTATACAAGCACTGTCAATTTGTATATTGTTTCTTTCCCCAAAATAATCACAGTAAAAACTAGCAATTTAGTGATCCTTGTGTCCCAAGAGGTTCGAATTTGACATAAGAAGATTTGAGTCACTATCTTTTTTAGGGTCTTGCTTTGATGCTCTAGTAGCAACGACACACTTACCATAGCTCAGAACACACTTGAGAATCATCCAGTGACCCTCACAGGCCAGGAGAATTCAGGTGGGACAGGACTCACTGCCGGCACAGTAAAATAATGTCCATCCAACAGGTAGATCAGGATCTCACGAGGGCAAGAAATATGGGACTTTCATTCAACAAACAGTTGATTGTTTGCTCCGTGCCTGGCACTTTTTCAGACACTAGGGATACTATAATAACCTGATGAGACAACAATCTCTATACTCATGGAGATTATGTTGTAGCAAGGGGAAGAAGACAAAAAATTAATAAGTGAAACAAAATTTTAGATGGTGATAAGTACTGTAGAGAAAAATAAAATATGGAAGGGCGACAGAGTCTCTGGGCATGTGAAAGAAGGGAGAGGATGAGCCTTGTTGGTACCTAAAGGAACAGGATTTTAAGCAGAGGGAACAGCAAGTGCAAATGTCCTGAGGCAGAGGCATGCCTGGTTTGTTTGAAGAACAACAAGAAGGCCAGTATTGCTGGTGAGGATAAGTGTAGTACAAGATGAAATTAGAGAGTTATCCGTGAGCCTCATTACACCGTTTTGTAGGATATTATGACATGTGAACAGAAACTTTTCAAAAGAAGACAGACTAATGGCCAACAAACATATGAAAAAAATGCTCAACATCTCTAATCATCAGAGAAATGCAAATCAAAACCACAATGAGATATCACTTAACTCCAATGAGAATAGCTTTTATCAAAAAGTTCCAAAACAACAAATGCTGGCGTGGATGCGGAGAGATAGGAACACTCTTACACTGCCGGTGGGACTGCAAACTAGTACAACCTCTGTGGAATGTAATATGGAGATACCTTAGAGAACTAAAAGTAGAACTACCATTTGATCCAGCAATCCCGCTACTGGGTATTTACCCAAAGGAAAAAAAGACATTCTATAAAAAAGATATCTGCACTCAAAGGTTCACAGCAGCACAATTCACAATTGCAAAGATGTGGAAACAACCCAAGTGCCCATCAATACATGAGTGGATTAATAAAATGTGGTATATGTATA
This sequence comes from Cheirogaleus medius, assembly GCA_008086735.1. NCBI lineage: Eukaryota > Metazoa > Chordata > Mammalia > Primates > Cheirogaleidae > Cheirogaleus > Cheirogaleus medius. The sequence goes on along the minus strand of VBSM01003204.1, from coordinate 53,413,288 downwards.
CCATGGAGTTCTACTCAGCCACAAAAAACAATGGTGATCTAACACCTCTTGGAGCTGGAACCCATTCTATTAAGTGAAGTATCACAAGAATGGAAAAACAAACACCACATGTACTCACCATTAAATTGGCACTAATTGATCAACACTTATGTGCACATATGGAAGTAACATTCATTGGGTGTCAGCAGGTGGTGGGGGAGAGGATGGGTAAATTCAGACCTAATGGGTGTGGTGTGCACTGTCTGGGGGGTGGGCAGGCTTGTACCTCTGACTTGGGTGGTGCAAAGGCAATATATGTAGCCAAAGCGTTGTACCCCTATAATATTCTGAAATAATAAAAAAAGAGAAAACCATAAAAAAAGACTTCTATGTTTTTCTCTGAGGGAAAAGGATTGTGAGCAGAGGAATGGATGGGTATGATCTGACTTGTGTTTTTTACAAGATCATTCTGGCTGCCACGCGGAGAATGAACGGGGGGAGGGGTGCACAAAGGTGAGGAAGGGAGACCAGAGGAGGCTGTTGCAACAACCTGGGAAGAGAGGCCAGTGGCTTGGACCAAGAAGCGAGCAGTGGAAGTTGTGAAAGGTGGTCAAGGAGGCGGGGGGAGCAGTGGAGCCCACGTGAAGAGCTGGCATCGCAAGGGCTGCGTCAAGGCCAAGTTGGACAAAATGTGAAAGTGTCAGAAACCCGAGAGTCCAATAAGATCAACACTACTTGAAGCCTCCAGATAGAGAGATGGTGCTCCCTCCACCCCCAGAAGCCCTAAAATCGTTTTGTACACCCTGTATTTGAAATGATCCGGGCACTATCCCAAATGAAAATGCTATTTTGAGGGGACTGGGACCTTCCCCATTATGGAAGCCTTGTGAGAATTGGAATTTAAATACTGCCAATCGCTGTCTTAAAAGGAGACAAAAATGTGATTCCGCAGAACCTTGCTTGAGCATTGTCATGCGCTGAATCTGTGAGATGTGGGAACTGACAAAACTGAGCACATGCAGCGGACAGACAAGGGGAAGAGCTGCGCACTGATCCTTCTAAATGCCACTGTGATTTGCTTCATGCGAACGTTCTTCACTGCAAGACAAACAGAAATGTGCAGCGGAGGAGGAACATCAGCCACCAGATGGCACTATTTCCCCTGAAATGCCTGATGCTACTCAACCCCACCAGGGCGGGGTGCTCCCCAGCACTCTTGGCAGGCTAGAAAGGAGAGTTGTAATTATTATTAACATCTCTTATAAAGACAGGTGCCTAGAACCTCAGAGGCAAGGGGTGAATGTGGTTGTGTCTGTTCTGAGGTCATTCTTTAGGCTCCGCTGGCAGAGAATGACTTGAAGGATTGATTTTCCCAACCAAGCTCTCAACAGAGCTTGATACAGGTGCTCTTAGCCCCTTTGGCAGTCTGGTGAGGCTTCTGAACTCATTCTCGGTATTGCATTTTTAAGTGCATAAAATTGAATGCATAGGATTGCAAAGGAAGCCAATTACGTTGAAATGTAGTTATCAGAATATTTAAGAAAATATGAGATATAGCAATATATGTGCTTCTTTATTAATGCAGTACACTATCAGATTCAGAAGCAGCTCCCCATCCATTGTAATTTTGAAATAAGCAATGAACAAAAGTGATATTTCAAGATAGCTGCAGCAACTGTAATGTGATGTCTGTGGCCTGCAATTATGTTTGATAAACTGCTTAATTTTAAAGGTTAATGAGAATAAAGGTGTATTTTCTTTTCCCTTCTCCCAGCCTTTCTTCTGTTCCTTTAAAAAAGATTTTTAAAAACTGTTCCAGTTCATGAACCTCTTGATTTCTTCTGTCCGTGGACCTCTTGCATATTGGAAGACCCTAGGTTAATAATCCTTGGTTCAATGCCTTTTTAATGAGCACATTACAGATTTTGCCAACTGAAGGAAGTAAAGCCTCACTCAAGCTGGCCAGGCTCAAGTTAAAGAAGAAATGAGTTAATTACAGAGACCTTTTTTTGAATTATTTAAAAAACCCTCTGTACGTTATACTCTCTCCACAAAATAGTTGTTGTGGGTCATGAGTGAATTCTATTACATATGGCAAAATGCTGGAGGCTGGGATAAACAACATATATAAAAATATATGGGGGAGAGAAATAGATACATTAACTTTCAATAGTACCAATGAAAGTTAGTACTTTTATGATTAATAATTTAATTTCTTTGTAAATTGTGTTACTTTCTCATCATGCACAAGATAGGTAAGGATATTAATCCTTTTACCTTTATGCCTTATGGCCCAGGCAAATCAAAGTGTAATTTACTGAGAAAACATGCAAATGAGATCACTGAACTGCTGCTGGTGGGACTATTGGAACCTCGTGGCTATCGTAAGACTGTAAGTGGGAAATTCACATCATTTTAGTTTTCTAAGAAGGGAGGAGAATAAATTCTACAAACTACAAACCACAGATTGGGGAGCTCAGTCTCAGTTCCTAAATGTGCCACCCAGGAGAAACTGTTAAGGGACACTGCTGCCAGTAGGTGGCGCCAGCAAGCAGTCTCCAAGGACAAATCCCAGCAAAGTCACTTCGCATTTGTTTTTCTGGAGCTTACTAGACTGGACTGGCATATTAAGACCAAGTGTGAGTCCTCTGAAAGGTGTTTGAGGACCGTGCTAATGGTATACTTTCTGACAAGTGGAGAGATGCGGGATAAGTACAAGTTAGGTGAATTCAGAGCATTTAAAGAAATAAATAATTGGCCATTCTCGTATCTTATCAACTTGTAAGATAAGCCATCCTCTATGTCTTCTTTCTAGGAACAACCAGTCTCCTAGACTTTCTAGGAGCAACCAGTCTCCTAGACTCCACTGGCATATGAACTTGTTTCATCAAATGGGTTAATAAGAATGGGAGGGTTGATTTGGGCAATTCTAGGCCACATTGAATGAAATATAATGTCTAGAATAAAATATGAAGGGTTTACTCTCCTCTAGGTGAGACAGACCACTTGGAAAGTTGTACTACGTTTGGAAAGTCACATTTTTAAAGTAAATACAGATTTGGACTACTTCAGACAGAGTGGTAAGGATGCTGAAGACTTGTGATGGTTATAGGAAATATCCACAAAAGCCCTCAGATGTTTCAACATGAGGAGGAGCAGGGTTCAGGGCTGGGAGGGGGATAAAGCGTGTTGCTCAAATCTTGAAGCAGACAGGAAGACTGGACAGTCTGGACAGCGTGTAGAGTCGCCGACCTAGGACCAATAAGTGAAGGCGAAATGCTTGGAAATAGGTTCAGCAACAGAAAGATATTCAGTCAGTTGTTCTAAGATAAAGAGATGCTATTAGGAGGTGAATTCTCATTCACCAGAAATGTTCAAGCACAGGCAGGTTCTAGCACCACTTTTTACAAATTTGAGGAAGAAGACTCAAGTGTTGGAGGAGCGGTAGACCAGGTGGAAATTTATCGTACACTAGTCCAGAGATTGGTGATAGTCTCTTATAAAATGTTTACTAAGTCTCTGGAAAGGTACCGGCAGCATGGTTCATAAAATCAAAATTTATTCAATTTCAAGGGCTATCATTTATTCTGATACTATTTATTCTTACTTGGTGAGGGTTATATGCCTTTTCTTTTTGGGGGAGAATCTTTCAAAACCAAGCCTTGTCTTCTTAAGAAATAATTGTGGCTGATAGATTGTAGTTGGTTTTAAAATATACCTTACCTGGCAAAATAAAAAGTTTGGCAATCCTCTCTTAAACTAATTTTTCTTAAAATATAATAATAAAAAGTGAAATTAAAAAAATCCAAGGACTACTTATCTTAGTGCTCTTTAAGGCTTCTTCCAATCCTGAGATGCTATGACTTTAAAAAAATTATTCAGCATCCTTAAGGAATGAGATTCTCTTATATTTGATTTATCTTCCCGGTTGGCCTAGACTGGTGCAGGCACACCTTGGGCGCCCCCTTCCTTGCTCATCCATTCTATGCTCACCACTTTCTAGCTTTTCTTCACACTTTTACCATGTAAGCGCACACCCCTAAACACTACAGTTTATATTTTGCATGTATTTGGATTTTACAAAAATAGAATCGTTGAAAATGTGTCCTTTTGTGTCTGTTCTCTTTTGTTCAGTGCTTAAAATAAAAAGGTTGATCCACATTGTTGTGTGTAGCCTTTATTTTGTGCCTGAATATAGCCAGAATATAGCACAATTTATCAATTTTACTTTGATGAACTCTTTTTTTAGTTTTTGGCTGTTTTGAATAATGCTGTTCTGAGCATTCTTATTCATGTCCATCCCCTCATGCAGTGTAGAGAAGAACTGATGTGAATTGAGTATTTTATATAAAATACAACCTTTGTGAAAATCAAATATCCTCTCCACGCACAATCACAGACCCAATCATTATTGCCCAGGAGGGACCCATAATAGAAATGTTTTTCAACCTATTAACAAAACCAGGAAACAAACATCCGAAAGTATCAGGTATGTGGTTTGAAGTCTGAAGGGGTCATTTATCAATTTGCCAATTTCTCCCCCTGCTGCAGATGCATCTGCCTGAATTGGATCTCTTCTTTTTTCTTAATATACAGTTGGTTTTTTTCTTTTCTTATTTGAAAAAAAAAACTATATACAAAAATGCATAAAATATAAATATGCAGATTAATGGAGTGACATCTCATAACTATCTCATAATCAAAGTGACATCTCATAACTATCACCCATGTCACGAAATATGACCTTTTCACACCCTAAAAGTCCCCATGGCCCCACGAGATCACATGGTCCTCACCCAACCTTTACGCCCATTGTTTTCTTGGTTTTCTTCACTGTTACCACGTAAGTATGTATCCTTCAACACTATCCTTTTGTTTTTTGCCATTTTGACCTCTATAAAAATGAAATCATAGGGAACAATTTTGTGTCTACCTTCCTTTGCCCAACATTAAAAAAAGATGTATCTGTATTGTTGTGGCAGGTGTTGTTCACTGAGTTTTGTTGGTGTATGGAATGCCATTGTATACATTTTCTACGACTTGTCAGTTTTACTTTCATGGTCATTTCCCCGTCTTTTGCTATTATGAGCATGCTGCTCTGTATATTCCTCTACCTGTCTCCCAATGTGCCTATGCAGACATTTTCTAAGGTGTATACCTGGGAGCAAGACTGCTAGATCAAAAGGGATGCATATCTAAAGCTTTGCTAGATAATAAAAAAATACTTTTCATTGTGGATATACAAAACACCATCAATTCATATGAATTCTCCTTGCTCCACATTTTCAACATTGGACATTGTCAGACTTTTAAAATTTAGTCAATTTAGACAATGTGCAGTGACATCTCATTATGGCTTTGATGTTTATTTTTCTCTGTATTAATGAAAGTGTGCATATTTTTATTTGGATTCCTTCATTTGTTAAGTGCCTAAGTCTTTCATTCATGGTTTCTGCTAAGCTGTTTTCTTATTATATGTAGGAATTCTTCATATATTCTGGATAAAAGCTCTTTGCCAGTCACATGTGTTGCAGATATCTTTTCTCACTGCATAGTTTGCATTTCCATTCTTTAACGGTGTCCTTTGATGAAGAAAAATTTTAATTCTAACCTATTTATCAAGCTGTTTCTTTATTAATGCTCTTTGTGTTCTAATATTTTCATACCCCAAGATTATAAAGATATTTTACTACATTGTATTCTGAAAGATTAGTTGTTTTGCTTTTTACCTTTAAATCTTTAATCTCCTAGAACTGATCTTTGTTTAGGGTTCAAAGACCTACCCACCCTTCCTTCCTTCTTTCCTTCTTTTCTTTTTTTTCCACTTAGGGATATTCAATTGTTACAGCCCCATTTATTGAAAAAGACTATATTTTCCTTATGACTTTGCAGTGGTTCCTTAGTTATAAATTAGGTGATCATTTATGTATGAATTTATGTCTCGGTTTTCTATCTTGCATCATTGCTCTACACATCTAACTTTGCACCAGCACCTCCCTGTATTAATGTCTATAACACTAAATTTGTCTTGATATCTGATAGAGCAAATTTGCACATCTTGTCCTTCTCCTTTGGGAGTGTCCTGGCTATATTTGCCCTTTGCTTTTGTACCAAACCTTTAATAACAAAAATATAGATTTATTTAGTTTCATTTCTTTCTCTCTTCTTTCTTCTCCCTAACCATTTGTTCATAGGAAGATTTTTTAATCCAAATCTCTCTTATAACAACACACCTGCCTATATAATTCCTGTTATTTTCTTTCAGGCTCAAAAGATTTGAATTGTGTAAAGATTGCCCTCTCCTACTTTTTTAGTAAAAAACAATTTTTCTACATATCTCATAGGGTGGAAAAGAGAATGGAGCATAACTCTCTTAATAATGTTTTAGCATCTCATTTACAAATGAACTCAATGGATCATTCAGAGTAACTTTACATTTCATATGAATTTAAACAGGATGACATAAAACAGCAGAGTGCCATAGTGCCACCACACTTTCCTCTTTATCACAGCCTCTTTGTTGGTCCCAGCTAACTCTTCCCTCTCCTTCCAAACTTTCTTCTTCTATTTTGTAACATTTGGCTTCTTTTCTCTACGTACTCAGTACCCAGTGCACTCATTCCTTCTCTTCTAGTTTTCTACCAAGCCCCCATTTCAGCTATTACACTAAAAATCCACATCACTGTTAGAGCTCACAATGTTTCCAATGATATTTATATTTAAACAATCACCAAAGACATTAAACAGAATTTTATAAGCTCTAAATATTATTTGTATGCAGCCTTTCTATAGGAATATTGACATATCTTAGCATTAGGAAAAAAGGGGTACAATTTGCAGAACAGTCTGTGCTATTCTATGAGCCAACCTGTAAGAATGCGACACTTCAATATACAACTGAGCATTCCCAAGGAAATCTGGACAGATACAAAGAACAGGAAGAGTAAGCATTTTATTCTCTCCAACAATGTCCCAAAAGACAAGAAAGGAATCTCTTAAATATAAGAAATCCCACTAGGCCCACTGGTAAAGAAACTTTAAATATAAATTATGTTAATGACCTTGGTCCTGTGAATATTCCTAACAACAGGAAGGTAGGAGTGGGGAGGACCTACAAGGGAAGATTTGGTTGATAAGATATTGATGATGTCAGTAGCAACATGTAAGGCTAGTATCCATGAGCTTCAGAGGTGCTGCTTTTTGATTAGAAGTACAGTCCTTTCTAAATTCCTCAGACCTACATAGTAGGTTCTAGTAATGAACTTATTTTCCCTGTATACCCTTATGAATTGGGTACCTTTTTCTTTTAGTCCCTTCCCAACAAAGATCTAAGTAAAGTGACAAAAATTCGTGGAAGGAAGCCTAGCCACCAGCTCCTAGAGGAAGCAAGATTCTTCCTGGTATTGGAGTCACACCACAGAGACCCTACTTCTGAGGGCTCTCTTGCCTTACCCCTTCTGTGTTGGCCACTGATGTTGCTCTGGCCCATCCATTATCGGTTCCTTCACATAAGTTTGGAGGACAAAAAGTGTCAGTAGTTGGAGGATAATTACATATGGAAAACTGGAGAAAATATGTTTTATAGATGTTCATTCCAAGTTAACTGTTAAAGCCCACATCTGCTTGCTCTTGTGTATGACTTGGACTAGACCTCCCCATGCATTGTCAACCATCTGCTCCAGAATTGTCACAAAACTAGATTTGAAAAATCTAACTAGAAAATTACACAATCATTAAGGAATGTTCCATAGTGTTTCAGGAAATGGACGTCAGACTCTAAATTCAAGAATTTATGGCAAGTGAGCTAGTGAATAGAACTAACTAAGCTCAAAGCCTTTATTAAAAATATTTAGCTTTGAACTGCATTTGACTGATGGTGACTGCTGCCATCGGGAATGCAAGCATCTTTCTTCTTTCTGCCCCACCATCCAGAAGGCAACTGCTCTTTGTGCAGTCTAGCAAAGCCTAAAGGAAGTGATCAGTTACTGTGAGTTCCAGGATGGGAGGATGGAGAGACTTTGCCTTTGAGGGCAACAGGAGAGGAGAAGAGGTAAAAGAGATTTCCCCTGAAAGAGCAGAGGTTGGAAGTCAATGGATGCCACAAATTCTTATACACGCCTCTGTATAGATTTCTGGACTACTGGTAGATCAAAAGGATCTTGATTCATCTTTTAAAATTGCTCTCTAGGCCAGGCGTGGTGGCTCACACCTGTAGTCCTGGCACTCTGGGAGGCCGAGGCGGAAAGATTGTTTGAGCTCAGGAGTTCGAGATCAGCCTGAGCAAGAGTGAGACCCCATCTCTACTAGAAATAGAAAGAAATTAGCTGGACAACTAAAAATATATAGAAATAATTAGCTAGGCATGGTGGCACATGCCTGTAGTCCCAACTACTTGGGAGGCTGAGGCAGAAGGATCGCTTGAGCCCAGGAGTTTGAGGTTGCTGTGAGCTAGACTGATGCCACGGCACTCTAGCCCTGGAAACACAGTGAGACTCTGTCTCAAAAAAAATAAAATAAATAAAATTGCTCTCCAGAGAGGTTGTAAACCAGTGCTCCATGAGAGTGCCCAGCTCACTGCCCCTCTTTGGTGATGCTGGACCTCATCTCTCTACATACCCAGTGCACACATGTCTTCTCTCCAAGTTTTTTACCCAGCCCCAGTGTCAGATATTACATTAAAATCTGATCACTAATAAAGGTCATACCTCTCCCAATGGTATGTGGATTTAAACAATCACCAAAAACAACCAAAATTGATCATTGTAATTGCTTTACGTCTTTTCCAATTTGGAATTAAAAACAATATTTCATTGCTTTATATTATTACTAATAAGTTGTATTTTAAAAATGTTTATTGGCCTTTTGCATTTTTACTGAGAAGTCTTGCTCATATTCTTTGCATATTTTCTTTTTTTTTATACTAAAGTTTGCGAGATCTGAATTCTTTGCATATTTAAAAGTTGGAGTGTTAGGATTTTTTTCCAACTTATATAGGTTTTTACATATTAAAGACATGGGCCCGTTGTCTATCATATTTGTTACACACTGATCTTTCAACTCAGTGACTCACTCTTCAGCTATATTGATCCTATTACTTATTCTACCTATTGTATTCTCTATTTAAAATATGGTTTTCACTTGGTTCTTTTTTGACCTCTTGGTCTTATTTTCTGTATCTAACATCTTCCCTTATCACAAGCATCTTTCATGTTCAGTTTAGGTTTTTATTCTCACAACCCTGCTTCAGATGGAATAGCAAAGGCTCCTCTGCGTGGGTTCAGGTGAGTTGGAGAACTGGGCAGGGATGAGATCCAGGGTGGAGCCCTGGTACCCACAAAACCACAGTTGATCTTTGTGGTTTGCTGCTATCTCACCAGGTAACTCCTCTGTCAGGGTTGCACCCTTAAAATTTAGGGAGAAAGGGAACTGGGGGGGGGGTGCATCTCCTCCCTAGGTGGTCAGCAATAGCTCTGGGATTGGAAGAGGAGAAGAGGAGTGAGTACCCCAGGACTGCACAGCCCTGTGTCTCCTTTCACTCCATGCCCCACTCCTGCAAGGCTTGGTGGCTGCGTCCACATCACCCTGTGGACACTGGCAGAGGAAGTCTGGGCAATTGCAGGGGTTTTGCAGCAAAGAGTCAGTCGGTGAATGCCCTACGTAATCTAGGGGACAGGCACATGCAGAATTTAATAAACTTTCCTGCGACTTCTCTTTTCACTGTTGCTGCGGTTCAGACGCAGCCACTCACCTGTCCCAGCACAAAACATGACAGCCTTGTCTCCTCAGGGGCTCCTCACAGTTTTGAAAATTGCTACTTTCTAGAGTTCATGTTTCTTCTTGGTTCTAGGATTTCGCGAGGGTTGATTCTAGAGGAAGGAGCCAGCAGCCTAGGTAGTCGGTCATTGTCTTACTTTCCTAGAGCTGCTATCACAAGTTGCCACAAACTGGCTGGCCTAAAATAACAGACTTTTATTCTCTCACAGCTCTAGAGATCAGAAGTCTAACTCAGGGTATTGGTAGAATTGGTTCCCTCCGGAGGTTCCGAGGGAGAGCCCGTTCCATGCCTCTTTCCTAATTCCTGGTGTTTCCCGGCAATCCTCGGTGCTCCTTGGCTTGCATACACATCGCCCCGATCTCTGCCTCTGTCTTCATAATTCCTTTGCCCCTGTGTCTATGTCTTCTTTTCTTATAAGGACATTTGTCATTGGATTTATGGCCCACCCAGATAATGCAGGGTGATCTCACCTTGAAATCCTTAACTTAATTGCAACTGCAAAGACCCTTTTTCCAAATAAAGTCCACCTTTACAGCTTTTGGGTGGACATATCTTTTTGGGGCTACCATTTAACCTGCTATGGCCATTTTGACAGAAACTGAAAACTCCAAGGACAGCTGGTTCACCTGTATCTGTTTTCATCAATTCATCCCAGCAGGACATTTGTGCCACCTTGATATATATATACTACCTTTGCCTCTTGTGAGACATGCATTCCTGAGCTCAGGGGCCAAATTCCCCTGGTATCCACCTAAAGGTCCTTCTTTCTCTCTCAAGTCTCCAGGAGGTCATAAGAACTCTTGTAAAGGAGACGTTTCTCAGTCTGGTTTGGAGGAAAGTCATGCATTTGTCCCAAGCCCTTTGACCTTCCCTCTCCTCTGTCACCCTTTAGAGAGACTTAATAGACATGCCTGGCAGGGCCAGACTATATAAAGATCTATAAGCCATTAACCATAGCTATATTAAACTAATAAGAATCAATTCCCACACTTGCCTTCAAACTGTGCTGGGCTTCAGAAGCGACCCGAAAAGTGACAGTCTGCAGCTGGGCTGTGATCAGAGGGGCTGTCCGGGAGCAGTCAGCTCCCCAGTGTTTACACACTGTCCGACCCTCCGGAGAAGGCTCTCGGCTGAACCCTACGAGGATGACTCATCAGGAGTTGAGCAGGCCGTTCCTTCACACGGAGCGGGAGCGAAGGCCCAGGAAGGATTTAACAGGGAATTAGTAATGGCCAAGCTCCTGAAGTCACCGGGCTTTGAAAAGCCCGAGTTTTGCTTTTCTAAATGGCTCCGGGTTGCATTATGCCTATTGATCTTCCTGAGCTTTCGCAGCCTGTAAATGATGAGCCTTTTA
>VBSM01003204.1:53373377-53402080 GCA_008086735.1 Cheirogaleus medius | reverse complement strand
AACATGTAAGAAGCCCTGATCTATCTTAAAGGACCGGTCTGGTACTTACCATCCCATCCCTGCAGATCTGAGGCCACTTCTGCCTACCGCATAGCACCGCAGTGCAGGACCCAGGGAATGGGCTGAGGGAAACAGACAAATGGATTTTCACCCCGCCTTCGGTCAACTTGAGTGTAAGAATCTCAGGAGATGCATGTGAATGGATTTAAATACCCAGACTCACCCACTGTAAATCTCCAAACCTTTGATGATCCAACAAAAAGTCGGTCTTCCTGGGTGTTCTCTAACACCTTGTTTTAGGTCTCATACAATCCGAAAGCACTCAGAAAAGGTTTGGCAGTTTAGAAAGCAACAGATGGTAGCAGATGAAAGGATTTTTACCTTATGCTCTTGGCCCTCAGATGTGCTTTTTTTAGGGGGGGCTGAAAACACTGTATAATACTCCCAATTTTTATCCCTCTATTATTACCTAAAAGGCTTGTAGATGCCACAAATCCAACAATGTCAACATTATCAAAATCGTTTAATCAAACCCCAAGCATCTTCACCTACTCACTCAGCTACTCCTTCAGCCGTTGATTCCGTGAGCATTTATTGATCACCTACTTGACATAAAACCCATTGCCCTCAGATTGCTGCCCCTCCCCTCTGCTTTCTTTTCCTGCCAAAATTTACACATAGTCATCAATAACTGCCTTCATTTCCTTAAGAATAAAGGAATAAAGACCTTGCTGCCTTTATGTCTCTGCCATCTCTCTCTATCCCCACTTCTCTATAGAAATGAGCCTTGAATGTCCCTTGTATCTCTTTGCCAAGTTCAAGACAGAGATTCTTGACCCTCCACTAGGAAATAAGAGCCAAGGATCACACTGTGTCTATGGCTTCCATGATAAGACATTTCATTTGCTCTCACTCCTGTAACCTCTTTCTCCCTTTGCTGTCACCATTTCCTCTAATTGTGCATCTTCTCCAGGTGGAAAAAACATTCACAGATTTTGCAATTTCCATCAACAGACTGATAATGGCCACTGCTTTTGGGTAGATATGGAGTGGGGCAGGCACTGTGTTGGGCATTTAACTGACATTTTCAGTTAAATCCACACCATACCATCAAATTCTAGTTCTCATTCCCAATTTCAAGGCAAGAAACTCAAGCTCAAAGACGTTAAATATAGTAACTCACTGAGGTTACAGAGCTGCTTAGTGGGGAGCTGATCGCATTGACAATATGACTAGTAGGAATCTGTTGCCCGCTGGGGGAATCTAGGACAGCGGGAGCTAGAAAGTACTAACCAGGACCTTTCGGACAGAGTGCCTGGTGCAGGGGGCGGGAGGGGCTGTGCCACAGACGGAGTCTGGGAGAAGAGTCTTAGAACAGCTAGGCTGATGGAGCAAGCTGGGAAGAGGTTGCTTTACGGAAGCTGATGCTCAAACAGGGCAGAATTAGTAGCATCACTAAGGAGAAGCTGGGGTCTAGAGACAGTCTTACTTGTTTTACCATAAGCTCTTGACCCCAATTTATCAATTTTTCCAGTTGGAATTACCACAATTTGGTTCAGTCCCATGAACATAACTGTGGGTCTTTTCTGTACCTGATGGTGTCTGGGGCAAAAGGGTAAAGTCCCATGGATTTAACTGCCCAAGCTTTGATATCAGAGAGACATGGTTTCCAAGCCAGGCTCTGCTACACAGTTGCTATGTGGCCTGGTGCAAGTTATATCTCTCTCTGAAGCTCAGTTTTCTCACCTGTAAATGGGGATAATAATAGCTTCTCACTCATTCAGCTGATGTGTTGTCTAAGTAGATTATGTTCAAGCACTCACTGCATAGAAAGCCTCCCTAAAGTGTTTGATAGCCTGGAGGCTGGGAAGAAAGGGGAATAAGACAGGATCTTTGCCCTCAAGGGCTTATAATGGGGTGGGGGCGGGTAGGGGAGTAGGTCTTGAAATGAGCAATTTACCCATATTTGTTTCATGGGGTTCTCATGGGGAAGCATTTGTTGGGTAAATGTGTGAGCTGACAGATTCTATCTTTATCACACTGAACAGTAAAATGAGATAAAAGGATGAAATTATGGGGAAGCAGATTCCAGTTTCATCATAACTAATAGCCTTCTAACAATAAGCATTGCCAAACAGCAATGAAGGAGTGAGTTTCCCAACATTGGGATTTTATAAATCAAAGATGGATGGCCCCCAGCAGAAAATGCTGCAAAAAGGCATTGAGAGAACGAACGTCTGAATTTATGTTGTTTTACTCCTAACCGTCTGCCTGACCCTTATGTATGAAAGACTGACAAGGTCAGGGCATCCTCCTCCTCCTCTTCTTTTCTTTCATCCACTCCTACTGACCACTCTGTCACTTCTTTGTCTGAGGTCTCGCTTCTGAGCTCTGCACATGTGAATGCTATTGCTGATTGAACTTGGATGGCTCCAATTCCCCAAGACCCAAAAGGAGCCTATGATCTTCCATCACAAAACCTGGTCCTTCTCCCGTCTGTGAGCCAGAACTCAAAGGCATTTCATAGCCATGCCACTTTCAAAGGACTTCCCTGCTGTGTTGTAAGGGAAAAGTGAGAGAAGGTACTGTCAGTAGAGGGAGATGTCAGATTAGAAAAGAATCTCATAGGCCTTGTCAATACACTTTTAAATCCGTGGAGTTTTTTTAACTCAAAAAAAGTTTGAAAATTTGCTATTTTTCTGGAGCTGTGAAAAAATTAATGTTGCTGTTTTATAACCTCTGACAAGGTTTTTTCTATAGTTGGGTGGGTTCTTTCTGTTAATATGCCTCATGCAAGTGAAGCACTTTTTGTATTTGCATTTTAACATATGTAATACTCACGAATGCACACATTCAGCCTGTCTTCCTCCTGCCACCCATTGCATATAGAGGCCACCCTACAAAGCCCAATGCATGTGGCTGAGTCCAAGCAAGACACGACCAGAGAAGCAGATCTGGAGAGGAGGTCACATGCCACAGGCCAAGGCCCCAGGTTTAGCAAGATGCTCACATCGTTTATGCGTATCACTGCTTCTCACTGTCACAGGCAGTCCCATAGACAGGCACATGATACAGCACAGTGTGTGGATTCAGCCCCGTTCCTGGCTCCATTTTGTCCCATCCTTATATTTCTGTGTTATTTTGCCCAATCTGTGTTATTTTACACTATACAATCATATGCAATTTATCCTTGGGAACTAGCTTACATCCTTTTTGGAAAAAGGAAGGATGGGTGGGTGAATGGATAGATAGGTAAACGGGTACTCTTTACAGCCACCTGGGCAACGGGCTCTTGATAAATCTCTGCTGGTTCCATTGATTCCACTTACAATTTCCCTCTCTCCTTTTCTTCCTTTAATTCAACTTCTCTTTGCATTCATCCTCCTAGCCTGCCTTCTGTGCCCATCTCTGCTCCTCACCTCACCTCTGGGCCAGATAAGGTTTGAGATGACTGCAGGCTTAACACCATTAGAGCTTTCCAGAGAGAGCCCCTCGACTGCGTTCCAGAGATGCCAGGACAGTATTAATCTCCTCGGCCACTTTCCTGCCCTCGTTCCATTTCCTCATTCACCCCCAGTCTTCATTCCAGAAAGCTCACCTTCCCCTGTGTCCTGTCCAGGATAGCCTGAGTCTGATTTTCTTCAAGAATTGAGATCAATTTTCACTTGAGGCATCTGGGCACAACTATCATAAAATGGACAAGAAATCTGGAGGTTGGGAGTCTTGAGAAGAGAACTGCCAGAGAAGAAGAATCCCAAGAGCTTGCTTCTGGTAGACGGGTCCTATGCTAGAAACGTCCTGTAGTCCAGGAATAAAGTAACAATGCCCATGTGTGCATGCACAGAAACACACACACACACACACCCCACACACAATCAGATTCATCACATTTTAGTCATGCTATTGACCATCACACATTGCCACGCGTTTGATCTCAAGTGGGAGGGGGAGCACTTCAGCATTTCAGCTCTCACTCTCATCAGAACATGGCTTCATCCTGGAAGAGTTCATGCAAAACAAAGCCTACTGAATCCGCCAGTTCAACAGTGGGGCCTCATCATACTCTAAGAGAGAGAACTTCCCATCAGTGCACTTGTATTGAACACCTACTGCATGCAAGAGAACCTAATAGGCAAATGGAGTGAGGGTGAAAGTAGACGCACAAAGATGTGTGCAAACCAGTCCTTAAGACTCTTTGGGAGAAAGCATCATAAGCAAAATATTGATTCAAGATTGGAGAATCAAAATCACCAGATGCAGCAAGTCACGATTTTGCTTGGCATTCATTGCCATCACAATAATCAAGCTGAATGTTTTCACGATTTACACGGATCTATTGTGCAATAACGCCTCTGAGACAAAAGACAACTATGTGTACCAACTAACTCTCCAAGAAATGCGCTTATCAACAATTAAGTCCATGACCGAGTCATCAATAGCTCAGAAAATGTTTATTCCCAAACCACTGGGAGAAGCGGCAGACTGGACAGGGAACCAGTAGCACTTTCCAGGGAAAAAGAGAAAGCAGCAGGAAGTTGGGGCATCAGTGGAGACGAATGTCAGGCAACTCTTCCCAAGAATGTGATCATAAAAGATACTGCGTGGAGAAGCCTGAAATATACTGCTTATTTATTTATTTATTGATTTATCTGCAGTTGCTGTATTTTAATACAAAGCTATGTTATTACTTATATTATGAATAAAAGAACAAAAAGCTTACTCTGACAAACAGCTGCTCCACAGCCCTCAGCCTTGAACACTGGCTATACCCTCCTCCCACCATGTGTCTATCCTGAATCCTCCAATTGGCAATGTTTCCATCTCAGCCTCTCTGGGTTTGGCAATGGTAAGGCTTATTCTTCTGTGCTTAGCTCCGTGGTCTGCTTTGATATTCTCTTTTGTAAGAACCTATCTGTTTCTTCCTTGTTTGTGAGCTTAGGTAGTAAAATAATAACAGTTTTATTCTCTACTTGGAGCCACCATCACTCCCTAACGTATTATGACAGTGCACATACAAGGGCTTCATAAACAGTAAAGCAATGCACAAATGTTAATTGATGTGATTATAAGTAGCTGTTCTAAGTAGCTCACATTGAATTCTAATCACAAATCCTGTTACTAGGTCAAAAATAAAATAAAATTGCCCTCCTTGCATCTGTGATGACTGAGCCATTCAGGCACAATGCTGTTATGACAGCTGGGAAGCATTTGAAAAGGAGCTTCTCTTCACTTGGTGTGTCAGATGGTCATTTAAAAAACTGGGTTCTGGTTTTTTTTTTTTTTTATGTCAGAATTGGCTCACATTCAGCAGGCACATGCCCCCTGCTATGAGAGAGACTCAGGCAAGCAGCAGGGGGTGGGACATCAAACCTGGAGCACAGGGATCCGGTTACAACGCAAACCCTGAGGGAGGCGTTGCAAGGATAGTCAGTCAAGAGGGAGGCGTTTGCAATACAAGGCCAGTTTTGACAGGGGACAGGTGGTGATCCTGGCAGCTAATTAACTTCAGGGAGAGTCAGCCAAGGACCCTGGATGTGCTGGCAGGAGGGCGGGGCTTTCCCAGAAGTTCTGGAAGGGAGCAGGTGATGACAGGGCTCCACTGCATACCTGAGGGCCTAAGACAATGTAGGCACAAATGTCCCATCTCCTACTGCTGTTCCCCTAGGTACCTTCCACCTCCTCATAGGTCAACCCCATTCAACAGATACTTCCAGACCCATGAGAACTCAATTTAGACTCCATTTATCATGGCTACTACCTAAGGAGCAACTGTTTATCATGAGTTCAGTAGCTGTTAGGTGAAGCTGCAAAAATCTACTTCTAAGTTGCCAAATTCCTGGCTTTGTAGACATAGAATAATATGTAGGGTATAAGGCCACTTGTGCCAAAAGGTGGAGAGAGGGAAGAATATGTATGTATTTGACATACATGTGGAAGAATGGACAAGAAATACTAGCCTTGGTTTCTTTGGGGGAGTGAACTGGAAGGCCGGGGGGCAGGGGGCAGTTGGGGACGTCGCTGTGCATCCTTTTTACTTTTTGAATTTTGAACCATGTGAATGTGATGACAATTCAAAAGTTAAATTTAAGTAATTGCCAGCATTGTGACCATCCGTCACCTGGCTAATGATGGCTGATGCTGTGAGGGTTCTGACTTCCTTACCATCACCACTCACCTTCCTGATGGTCACGCTTTTTGGGGACCTGGCATTAGCACTGACTGCCATCGTCACTGGCTGCCATCCATGGCACAGAACATTTCTGGTTTTGTGAAGAAAAAAATTATTTATTTTTTCTTTCTCTTTTTGTCCATCTCTCTCCTTGGCATGTGGTTTACTATTACTTTACATGGGGATTCTGGTCGGCAGAAATTTGTCCTGGGGGTGGGCTGTCAGGCAGGAGTACGTTCCCAGCTTTGGGGCTAAAACTGAGTGAAGGACTCCAGCCCACACATAGACCAAGCTGGGGGCCCACGTCCAACCAAAGCTGGAGGGAATGAGGTGTGATACGTGTTGTCAAGGCAGAGATTCAGATACGGAGACCTCACTTCTACCCCATTTTTCTGTTCTTTGCATCAAAACTCCTGGAAAGAGCTGTCTAGATTCTCTACTTTGTCACGTCTCCTTTACTCTTCACCCCTGAAAATGGCTTTTATCAAAGTCACTGACAAGGTTCATGTTACTTGTTCCAATGGTCAAATCTCCATTTCTGCCATATTTGACCTCATGGCCACCTATGACATAAATTGTTTCTCTCTCCTTCTTGAAGTGATTTCTCCTCTTGTCCCACATCACTGCGTGCCTCCCACCTTCTTGGGAAAACTTCTCTGTCTTTTTTGCAGACCCTTTCTCCTCCCTCCAGCACTCAAAGGTTAGAGTTCTTTGCTCCTGGTTCCCTTCCCTACATGGTCCTCCAAGGGATCTCACCCAGTCCTGTGCTTTAATTATCATCTGTATGCTTCCCGACTCTCCAAACCCTCGCTCCAGGTAGGGCTTCTCCTGAGTTCCGGACGCACGCGTCTAACTGCCTGCTTCACGCCTCCCCTCAGCTCCAAGTGGCCATCTCAATCCCAGCCTACTCACAGCCCAACTCTTTATTTTCCCTCCCAAACCTGCTCCTGCCCCAGCATTTTCCACCTGAGTAAATGGCACTGAGTTACTCAGACCAAAACCTTGGGAGTTGACCTCTGATTCTTCCTTCCCTCTCCTACTGACAGTCAATCTACCAGCAAGTTCTGTGACTGCTGTCTCCAAAATAGAGCCTGAATCAGGTTGCTTTTCAGCATCCTCACTACTAAAAGCCTAGTCCTAACACCCATCTCTCATTTGTACTATGGCAACAGGCTCCTAACTGGTTTTCCTGTATCCATTCTTGCTCATATACTGGTCTGATTATCAAAAGTAACCAGAGTGAACACCACACAGCATTAATCCAATCTGTTTCAAACCTTCAATTGCTATTCCCTCTGCCGGAGTTCTTTTCTCTAAATCTTTATGAGGCCACCTCCTCACCATCAGCTCAACTATGAGTACTCCAGCAAGGCTTACCTGAGCACTGCTGCTTAAGTAGCAACCTCCAAAGCACTCTGCACACGATTTCCCAGTATCATTTTCTTCATAGCACTCATCACTTTGTTACCTGCTCATATGTTTATTGCATGTATCCTTCCCACTAAAATTTAAAAGGGAGAACTTTATCTTGCTTATTTATGTTATCCTCAGTGCCTGGAATTATGCTGTATTGTTTAGCATAGGCTTGGTAATTCTTCAATGAAACTATTTATTCCCAGTGCTCCATGGTTTAAAACAAAACAGGTTTATTTTTTTGCTCCAATTACATGTATAACATAGGTTGACAGGGGAGATCGTCTCATGATAGATATCCCATGAAGGAAGCTACACCATGGAATGACACTGTCAACTCAACAGGACTTTCACAATTACTGAGGGAGAAGGAAGAAAAGCCTGGAGAAACTCAACCATCTCTTAAATGCTCTCACATGGAAGTGACAGGCATCACTTTTGCTCACAATGTATGGATCAAGGAAGTCACAAGGCCATGCCTAACTTCAAAGGGCCTAGGAAATGAACTTCTCTTACATTTCTGAAAGGAGAGGAAAACTGGAAATATTGGCAGATGGCACTTACTTCTCCCACAATTCCTAGCTGGGAGTAATCACTCCATAAATATTAAAAATAAAATGGGAAAGAAAGAGACTCAGTAATCAGATATAGGTACAAAGCGGAGACTTGGATTCCATGCACAACACAGAGATTTACAAAAACTGGAGCAGCAGGTGAGAGCAGATCAGCAAGGCTGACTCAGCACAGAGTCACCAGTGCACTGGATCAGGGTTCTGGGTACTTCCTAGCCAGGAATAGAACAGGTTTCACAGACGGGACAGAAAAAAATCTATTTGGTAGAGTGAGACTGATTTCCACTGGGATTCAGTGGAAAGTAGCCCCTCAAGCTGGGACTCTATTTTTCTGAAGAACCTGAGACCACCGGGCAGGTTTGCTGATCCCAGACTATGACTCACGGAGGGGTGTGGCTCCACCAGGTCTGGGTGCCTCTTAGGGATCTGGGTTCCTGAAAGATCCCTGAAAAACCCTTATCCTGAGTACTTCCCTTCATCTCAACAGAGATTGTAGAGGATCAAAAGATTTCCCCTTTCGAAACTCCTTCTGCTCATGGAGTCTGTACCACAACCCGATGGAACTAAAGGAGAGGACTGCAACCATTCACCAACCAAGCAACTGCTAGCAGCTTCAGATTCATTTCATTTCACCCTTGAAGTAAATCTTTGAGATATGTGTTAGTATCCACATTTTACATATGAGAAAATTGAGACTTAGGTTAAATAAAGAATCAATGGTTTTGGTCTTCCCAGTGAGTTTTCTTATCCTAAGAATAGAAGGCACTCAATAAGTGATTACTGGTGAATATTCACAGATGATTTTTATTTCTTTGAGGGTTGGGACACTGTCTTCTGGATGCTCTCAGGGATTGGAACAGTATGGAGCACTTTTCAACCAATGATGTGCCAATGAATTAGCTGATGTGTCAAATATGGTAAAAATTTGCACCTATTCTTTTCTGAAATTACACCTCTGGTGTTCAGGATTAAGAACATGGCAGTGCTTTGAGGAAAAAGAAAGAGAACAAGGAAGCAAATTAAAAACAAAGTGGGGGTGGTGGGTTGTAATGGATGTCACAACAGGAGAGTTGAACAGAACACATTTCCTTGCTACTCAAAGTGTGATGTATGGCCAGCAGCATTGGCCTCACTAGGGAGCTTATTAGAAATGCAGAATCTCAAGCTACATCCCAGATCTACTGATCCAGACTCTACATTTAACAAGATCTTCAGGTGATTTATATGCACACCAAAGTTTGAGGAGTGGCCCTCCAGAGACCACCTGTATCTCTATTTCTTGCCCTAGTCCAGCACCAACATCTCTAAATAACTATTAGGGCCCAGGAGACCATGGAGCATCACACCTGTTCCCCATTTGACTATCGCTTAATGGACCCGTATTTAAGTGCCCAGGACAGCCCTCCACAGCTGTTGCCAGTTTAATCCCTAACTCTCCCCTTCTCCACATATGTGTAAACCTGGTTTGTCTGATTCGAAGCTCATGCTCTTAGCCCCTCCACTGTTGGAAGAACATGGCCTTGGAGTTTTTGTTTTCATGAACACATTCTTTCACTCTAATTTCTAGGTATTCCTAATACCTGGGAAACTATATCAACAGCTACTGGTTCTTCCGGTGTATAACTGCATTTGTTGTTTCCTCCAAATTGTTTATATCCTGATAAGTTACCTACATGTGAGATTTTCATTAAATTACCTTCCTTATTACATTTTAACAATAATGAATTATTTTTTCCATGAGGATGACATACTATAAATATTAAACTAATGTGTTTTCATTTCTCTTTTAAAAATCATCATCCTTTAGTTCTTCCTTTACATAGGCTTTTTGACCCAGGGTAATAGAGGATGAATAAATGAAGGAATGAATAAATGAATGAGGGGATTTATGTAGCAAGACAACATGTTTAAAATCAAGCTATGTATGGTAAGTGGATTTTTAAAAATTCTTTTCACATATTAGGGACTCAGCCAGAAGTTTCTTCTATAAAGTGGATAAGATGTCACTCCATATTTGATGGCTAAATCTTGCAGCTGACCCCCTTAGGTAGAAGATAAGATTATAAAGTAAGGGAAGGAATAAATAGCCACCCCTTCTGCTCTTAAAGAATTGTGGGCTGCAGAGGGAAGAGAGACTGGCTGATGGGGGTTAAGCATGTGTCCCTCTTCCTCTGTGCTGGAAACAGTGGTTTTAGAAAGTGTATAATCATGGAGAGGGAAAGAGAAACAAATAATCCATTTCATATGATAATAGCTACATTCAATGAGCTGGGCTCATTGAATATAAGTGCTTTATATATATCATTTCATTCAACCTTCACAAGAATCCTAGCTATTATTTCATTCAAACCTCATAAGAATCCTACTGTTATTACTTTGTTTTAGCAGATAAAGAAACCGAAGCTTAGAGAAGGCAAGTGTCTGGTCCAAGTTTATGTCTCTCTTAAATGGCAGAACTAGGATTTAAACACAGGTATGTCTAATTAAAGAGCCTGCACCTTTAACCACCATGCTACAATGTCACTTTCCACAACAGTTGATCTAGAATTGGGTTGTTCTGCCTACCTACAGTCTCTACTTCCTTGACTCCCTCTTCCACACTGCCACCAAAGAGATAAATCAGCTTGCATCACTCCTCCGCTTAAAAAATGGCTCCTTGGTACCTGCCTACAAGATACAGTTCTAAGTCAACATGGCATACACTAAGGGAGGAAAAGCTAAATGCAGTCATGGAAGGGACACTTGTGCAGTGAGCAATTACTCTTCTCATTGCCAATTTCTTCCCCCATTCCATTAGATAAGGTCATTCATTCAATAAGCTTTTGAAATGATAGCACTTCTTGAATGGTGTTTACCTTCTCCACATATGGATATTCAATTTAAACAAGGATCTATGGCTAGGGCATGTGATTGGTACAATCACACAGGGTTCCCTGCTCAGAAGTGTGTAAGGTTTAGTGCTCTATGGTCACTGTCTTGAAATCCTTAATAATTATATCTTTAAATTTGCATTTGTACATGAAGTATGATGGGACAATGGAGCATAAGCCAGAGACTTAAAGCCCCAGCTCATGGGTGGTCCTGCTTCCCGGCTGCCTCTCTGGGATGACTTTTCACACATGTGCCAAACCCTGGGCCCTACCTGGCCTCCCCTTCCCTGCTCTTGCCCCTTGACTGCTGCAGCAACCAAGTTGCATTGGTGGTGGTGGTGGTGGGGGCTTGAGTTCTGCTGTTGCACTCTGGCCCAAGTGGGGGTCTGGGCATAGGCACAGGAATGGTCATGCCTAGACATGTGTCCTGCTGCTTCAAGAGTGGGGCAAGACAATGCCAGTCCCTGCCAGGGGCTGGTAGTGTCACAGTGTGTTCAGTAGGCAACTCTGTGGGGCTCTCTTGCCCACCCCCAATCCAGGTATTGGGAGGTTGCAATCTCTTGGGTGTCACCTGTCCACTGTGGATTGGAGCAATAGGACCATGAAAAGGGGAGATTGACCCATCCCACTCCACCAGGTCTCCACGTCTTTTTGAACTGACCCTGATGAATAACATAGCCTGCTCTGTCTATGGCTCTCCGATGTGTCTCTTTGAATATCATAGAAATGTCAAGTCATAATAAAAATGTGACATTAACGTTACCTTCAAGGGTGTTGAGTGCAAGACACTAACAATTTACTAAGTTTGGGCTTTTGCACTGACCTATGTTAATGTGTGATTTCATGCTATTTTGCATGGCAAGGAAAGTTTTTCAAAATTCATTTGATTGTAAGATCAATGTGAAAATGTATTATCTGCTTGCCTAGAGCATGGCCAACTGTTGACCTCTCCAATTAAGTAGACTTGAGAATGAAAATTCAATTACAACTAACAAACGTTTCTTGAACACTTTCAATGTGTGAGGCTCTATGCTGGGCCCTGTGGGGAATATGCAGATGTGTGAGATTTGTTCCTGTCTATGGGGTGCTTGCAAGCAAGTTGGAGGAGGCACAGATACATGCATGGATAACTGGCATCACATGCTATCCTAACTTATGAAAGCAGAGGAAATGGAATTAGTGAAACTGGATTGTTTGTAGACAGCCCCTCATAACAGGCAATGCTGGTTCCCTGCCATATGTCCATTCCCTTTCTTTGGGAATAGAACCCTGGTTTTATTCCCAAAGTTACAGAACTCCAATTCATCGATAAATCTTAATTGGTTTAGCCCCTTCTTGTAATCCCATGCCTCTTGTTAGTGATTGGTTTAGAAGTGGCCATGTCACTCAATTCTGGCCAATGAAACATAAAGGAAAGTCTCTGGGTTACTTTTGGAAAGGTTTTCTTGTAGTATAGAGAGCTTCAAGGTTGAGAGCACAGACTCTGGAGTGGATTGCCTCGTTTAGAATGATGGGTCCATTGCTAACTAGCTGCATATCATCAGGAAAGCTTAAGCTTCCTGCCTCCACTTCCTCACCTACTAAATAGGGTTAATGATAGCACATACCTAATGGGGTTGTTTTGAGGATCAACTCCCACGGTCACCCTGTGCCTGTGATGGGGGCTGGGGTGGGATGCAGAGCAAAAGAAGGAAAAATCCTCAGTTCTTGAAAAAATCACTGAGTAATCAGTCCTGAGTCCACTGTACCTCTGGACTTCTTGCTGTGTGATATGATAAATTTCTTTATTGTTTAAGGTATTCTCTGTCAGGATTTTGTATTACTGGCAGACAAGGCACAAATTAACCTCTACAGTGATGTACTGCTGTGTGTCCTGGAGTTCCTTAGCTTGTGTGTTTTTGAAGTCCCCTATATGTGTCCCAGCTGCATATCTCAATACGTGGGCTGCCTCAAAGCAGTTTCTGATATTAGTTTTGGCCAACTTGCTATAACTCCTTATCATTCTGGCTGTATCTTTACTATGCCTAGAGAGTTTCATGAAAGACTAAGATTTCCAAGGTTTGCCTAAATCCAAAGCTACTCTTAACATTCACAGGTAGGTGTATTAGTCAGAGTTCACCAGAGAAACAGAACCAATAGGATATATATACAGAAAAAGATTTATTGTGAGGAATAGGGTTACATAATTACAGAGGCTGAAAAGTCTCTCAGTCTGCCACCTGCAAGCTGGACACCCAGGAAAGCCAGTGGTGAGATTCTAGTTCAACTCCTAAGGCTTGAGAACCAGGGGAGCCAATAGTGTAAATCCCAGTCCAACAGCAGCAGAAGACCCATGAGCTGGGGCTCCAGCAGGCAGGCAGGAAGCAAAACAGGTGAATTCCTCCTTCCTCCACCTTTTTGTTCTATTCTGGCCCTCAGCAGATTGAATGATACCCAACCACATTGGGGAGGGCAGTTTACTTTACTAAATCCACCTATTCAAATGCTAATCTCATCCAGAGATACTCTCAAAGACATACTAGGAAATATGTTTATGATGGACACCCCTGGTGCAGTCAAATTGACTCATAAAATTAACTACCTCAATGAAACACATGCTTTGAGGTCATTTTCTAATACAGTAGCATAAATTTCTCCCGTAAAATATAATAAATTGACATTTTGATAATCCCCCTTGATTCTTAATAATTCTATAAATACAAGGTTGGAATAATTAGTAAAGTTACTAAATTCCTCCACTGAAATAAGCTCCACCCTACAGCATATCATTTTTATGGTAACGTTTACTAAGAACTTATTTAAATTTTCAAAACTAAGGTGAAGATGATGAATAGCAATTTTAAGGAATACATCAAGGAAGTTATTGCTTTCATGCACTCAGAGATGCATCCTCTGAGTGGTCAACAAAAAGACAGTTATTTCTTCACACTCACCTTGTAGCATATATCTGTACCAAATTTGTGCTTCAGCAAAATTACAAATTCATAAGTATTATAGATCATCAGGATTGCTCAAAGATAGAGAAATAATATTAATTTTTGGATCCTTAAAAGTCATGGGTTTCATCTCTTGTACCCACATCTATAGACTGACAATGGGTTCCTGGAGTGTCTGGCTGAGAAGGACAGTGAGGTCACATCAGGGTACAGCAAGAAGGAGTGCTGGGATCCATTATTAATGTCTGCCCTGCATGTGGGTGGAGGCAGCGGCAGCAGCCCTATTTCTGCCATCCAGGGTTTCTGCCTACCATTCTTGAAAAGCAATTAGAACAATAATTCTACTTGCTCTTAACTTAGGATCAATCTATTTAATCAATGTATATGTATTGAGTACCTTTGATGCACTAGGCATACTGTTAGGCAATATGGGAAATTAAAAAAGGAATTGGACATAGATCCAGCCCAGAAAGAACTCAAGTCTAATAGAATAGAAAGATGTGTGCATGTTTAGGGTATGAAGTGATAAAATGCTGCAAGAAAGGACTGGATAAGGGGAGGGAGCAGAGTATATGTCAAAGGTGGGAAGGGGTACTTTCAGCAAGTGTGGAAGGTGGTCAAAGCATGCTGGTGAGGATGTACTGGGGCTGAGCATGGCAGTGATGTAAGTGAGATTGCTCATGTGGATAGAAGGGGAAGACTATTTCAGACTGAGTGGTCAGAATGAGCAGAAGCACCAGAGTGGAAAGCTGAAAGCTCTGGGTGACTGCCTGACTGATGAGAATATGTAGCTGCTGTTTATTCCATTTCTCCCTACAGAGTGAGCAGGTTGCCTGGTGGGCTTCATTAGATTGTTGTGCTGATGTGACATCCATTTTTATAAGAGTTGTTTGGGCCAGGGGAAAACCTGCTCTTTTGAAAGATCATCTTTCATCACCATTAGACAGGTGACATATAACAAATGTCTTAAAGCAAAGGAGAGGCCTCACTGCTATCTCACGCTGCATGTTTTTATTGTAAACCTAAGAGAACTGACAAAGGCTCCATCTTTATTTCCTTAATTACACACAGACTCATCAACTCTTGCCGATGAAGAACATTCCTGACATCATATGATTCCATTACATGAATAAGGCAAAAATTCTTAACACATTGCTGAGCTAGGAACTTAGCTGTTGATTTGTTGAAAATATTTGCAGAAATAGATTAAAATTGCAAATAGAGGATCATTCTTAACATGCTCTTATGTCAGTCATACATATTTCATATGTATAAATATGAGGTAGGGTTTTGTTAAATTTCTTTTAAAATACTTCAAAAATGAAAGCAATGCTGTTTGCTTTGCTAGAATAATAAAGAGAAACCAAAGATGAAACAAAATTTGTTCTTCAGGCACATGCAAAAAGCTATAAAGAGCCAATGCAAGAAGTGACAAGAAATAGACTTGTCAATAAAATTAGGATGCAAATTTTAGAGTTAGGAAAGAAAAAGGAAATGAACCTAAATATCCTTATAAAGTTTAGAATGCATAAATCATGAAGTATGTATGACCTTGGATGGCGATGAACTTCACAGGCCTTCATTTTACTTATTGCTTGGCTCGTTACTGTCTTCTAAGAAAACCTAAAACAGAGAAGGTGATTCTATGACACTGAAGTAAGGTCTAGCCAGATCCAAAACAATAAGCAAGTTTTGCTTTCATGTCCTCTTCTTCCCCTCCCCTTTCCTATTCCCACTCCCATTCCTTTCCCTGGAGTTTTTATGGGCAGCCTTAAATCTATATTTACCCACTATATTTAGTAAGTTTGATTATGCATAGCCTAAATTCAGATCTCAGACGATGATCCAGATTTTTGTTCCCTGAAAGAACCTTTTCTTTTCAATAGGTTTATAGCAAAGACTGAGCACTGACTTATTTTTTGCTACTCAATAGACTCATTTTGCCTCAGGCCCCTCCCTTTGCTGTTCTCTGCAGAAAGCTCTGCTCACACATCTGCCCTTGCTGGCTCCTTCCTGACATTTAGGTATCTATTCAGATGCCACCTCTTTGGAGAGGTCCCCGGGAGACTCAATATAAATAACACTCACCTCCAATCCTTGGCCTTGCCCATTTATAGCATATCACTCTGCCGTTTTTCTGCAATTCTTTTATGTAGGCCCTTCCTAATCTTTGTAAGTTTTTATGTAATTAAAAAAATTGTTTACACATAGTAAACTTTACACTTTTTAGTATACAGTTATTTGAGTTTTGACAAAGCATACAGCCACGTTTTGGCATCACTACATTTAAGATATACAAAAGTTCCATCATCCCTGTCCAACTTTTCCTATACTCCCTTATAACCAACCCTTCCCCTCACCCCAGCTCTGATATGTTTTCTGTATCTATAATGTTGCTTTTCCCAGAATGTCATAAATGGAGCCTTTTGAATCTGGCTTCTTTCACTAAGTATAATGTATTTGAGACTCATTCATATTGTTAGATGTATTAGTACTTCATTCCTTTTAATTACTGAGTATTATTCCATTGTATGGATGGAATACAGTTTATTCATTCTCCATTTAAAAGACATTTTAGTTGCTTTCAGGTTTTGGTGGTTACCAATAAGGGTGCAATAAACATTCAAATATAGTTTTTAGCATAAATGCAAGTTTTCATTTCACTTGGGTAAATACCTAGGAGTGAGATTGCTGGGTCACGTGGTAAGTGAATGTTTAACTGCATAAGAAACTGTCAAACTGTTTTCCAAAGTGGCTGTACTATTTTGTATTCCCATCAGCAATGAATGAGAGTTCCAGTAGCTCTACATCTTTGTGAGCACTTAGTATTGCCAGGTTCCTTTATTTTAGATAATCTAATTATGGTATCTTATTATGGTTTTAATTTGCATTTCCCTAATGACTCATGATACTGTACATCTTTTCACATCCTTATTTGCTATTATGTCTTTTTTGGTGAAGTTTTGTTCAAATCTTTTGCTTTTTTTTTTAATCACTGAGTTGTTTTTTTATTATTAGACTTTTTTGAGAGTATTATATCACAAGTTCTTTTTATAAAACAGACATATTTTTTAAGGTTTTTGATTTCCAAGTATATGACTTGTCTTTCCATTTTTTTAATGTGTCTTTCAAAGATTACAAGTTCTTAATTTTGGTGAAGTATAAATTTGTTATTTCTTTCTTTTGAATTTTTGGGATCATATCTAAGAAATCTTTGTTTAATCTAAGGCTGAAAAGATTCTCTTCTATGTTTTACCCTAGAAGTTTTATGTTTTTAGGTTGTACATTTTAATCTATGATGTCTTTTAAGTTATTTCTTTTAGATGGTATGAGATATGCATTAAGGTTCATTCTTTTTATTGCTACTGATATCCAATTAGTTCAGCACCAATTCTGAAGGATTATCTGAAGGATTATCACTTCTCCATTGAATTTTCTTTGCACCTTTGCCAAAAATCAATTGACTTTATATGTTAGGGTCTGTTTCTGACCTACATCTTATTCTATTGACCTACAAGTCTATCCTTTCATCAGTACTGCATGGTCTTGATTACTGTAGCTTCATGGTAAGTCTTGCAATCAGGTAGATATTACTCAGTTTATCTTTTTCAGAAAACTTACCACTAACTGAAATTATTTGTCTGCTTTTGGTATCTGATAAGACTCTCTGGAACCATGAAACCAGGGAGTTTGTAGTGATCTCATTCTCTGCTATACCCAGACCCAGACCCTTCCAAATATTCATATTCTTTTTCAAAATCAAAATGATTCTGTTTGGAATACACAAAAAATCATCTGTTTACCTTATTGAAAGAGTTAAAGAGCAGAGAACAGAAAAAAATGGAGAAAGAAAGGAAATGAGCATTTTTGAGCATCAATTATGTGAACTGTTAAGTAATTGGACACATTATGTAAATCCTTGCAATACTAGTGAGGTATGTGTTTTTTATCCCAATTTACAGATGAAAACACTAAGGTCTAGGCTGGCAGCTTAAATAAATTGTCCCGAGTTGGTCAGCATGCTAGTGAGTAGGCAGCCTATCCTCTGTGCCCTTTGCTCTACATGTCATAATCATGTGAAGGAGGGATGGGAATGACTCCTCCCTTCCCTCAGAATTAAAGGCGAGATCCACAATTCTAATGGGCAATGGGTTTCAAAGATCCATACTATGTGTGACAACTTGCACACAACATATACCATTGTAGCTTTGCCTATCTTTTTCCTCTCCTTCAAGGTCAAAATCTCATTTTCTTATCTCTGCTAAAGAATTCTTGGTTTGGTTTCCTCAGTTTCCTCTTCTCTTCAAGATTTTCAATACTATAGAGACCCAATGCTTTGAATAAAAGCCTTAGGGAGACATTATATAAAGCATATATGAGGAAAATGTCTCTATATTTAATAAGGAAGTCAAGAGTGACAGTGCCCAGTAGTTTTATTTGTGTGGTTGATTTCATGTGTGGATTTTTAATTGGCTAATATTGAATAGGTGTAAAGATGGGGAGTTTTTTTTTCTGGAAACATTTGTTGTATTCATCTCATTGTGGCAAGTACTTTGTATCAGGCAAAATCTGTATAGCTTCTAAAGAGAGGCACGTCTTGGCTTAGTGATCTACACGTCGGATGAGTCTCAAAAAGTGTAATTCAAATAGACTCATGTTTTAGGTGGATTGAAATAACTGCCACCTAAAGTCGTTCCTTAGTGAATGAAAGTCAAAGGAGATCATTTTTAAACTCCACATTTTGCAGATGAGAAAACCAAATGCCAGAGAGAGAACGTGACTTTGCCTGGGTCACACTGCTCACTGCAGCGCAGCTTGAAGACCGAGCTCACTTGGAGCTGGAGGATGTGAAGGTTCCCTTTGTAGGACTCTCCCGAGCTCTCTGTTTCAGTATCGGATTGTTACATTTATATTTAATTCTGTTTAATGGATTATAAAACATTCAACTCCATATCAGACTTCAAGTCTCCATAGAGAGGAAGAGAACTAGTAGATACTTTTTCTCCTTTTCTGAAAGATGAAATTACTCTGAACCTCTTTACCTGGTCCTAGGGGCAATTGAGATTTTGTAGACATAAGTGTGAAAAGGGGTGGGGAGCATTTCTTACCTAAAGAATGGATTCTTTAAGTCGAGGATGCTCTCAGATCTGAAGCCTGTTTGGTTCACCAGCGCCATGATCTGAATGTCATAGCTCTGTCTGTATCGCAGAGAAAAACACATCATCTTATAAGGCTGGTTAGCTATTCACATACATCCAAGGCATCTTTAACACATGCCTGCTTCGTGAGGGTGAGAGTATGTGTTTGGCATTTTATATATGTTCATGTCTATTTATTTGGATGATATTAATATTGGTAGAGGCAACTGAAAGCTTTGTTTATTCATTAGAAGGGTTTAATAGCTATAATTTCTTGATCTAAAAATTACAAAAGTAATGGTACTTCTGGTTGATCAAAGCATTTCTGAGGGGCAAGGTGGAAGTTTTACCAACACCAATGACAGAATATGGCTTTAAGTAACAGAGACGCTTTATGAGTCATCATTAAAGTACCAAAACAATCTCAGTCATGGAAGGATTGGCTGAGCAAAAATCTCAAACTGACGTGAAATAGGTGACAGATGTGATTGATTTTAAGAGGCCTCAGATGAAGGCTCATGCAATTACAGTGAGAGGATAAGTAATATTAATATAACATATCCTGGATGACTAATCTGAAGGAGTCATGTTTGTAGGATTTTATTAGTCATTTTCAATAATACATATATTTCTTCTGATCATAAAAATGTTACATATTGTAGAAGAATTGAAAAATAGGGACAAATAAAAG
Organism: Cheirogaleus medius; assembly: GCA_008086735.1. Lineage (NCBI taxonomy): Eukaryota > Metazoa > Chordata > Mammalia > Primates > Cheirogaleidae > Cheirogaleus > Cheirogaleus medius. Next base: position 53,382,291 of record VBSM01003204.1, on the reverse strand, counting down.
AAAATGAAATAATCTGTAATGACAGTAGACAAAGATTCTTTCTGCTTACATTGTAGACTATTTCTATTCTATTTTTTTCTCTCTGTGTATTTGTAGATATAAATATTTAGCAAAATGATGCTTAAGTATTGCTTCATATCTTCCTTCTTTTATTCAACATAAGCAAGTGTTATGGATATATATAGGATATAGGATATATATGATATACAGGATATACATAGGATATACATGATATCCTATATCATAATTCTTGAAAATGTAGTTTTCAGTGGCATTATATGAATATAGCACTATTTATTTAATAATTCCCCATTGTTGAAAATTTATATTTTTATAATAATGTATTATTATTTGTAATAACAAAAACTTTTTTCCAGCAGAAATGCTATAAAGGACATTCTTGCAATACATGTTTATGCCCTATCTACAATTATTTCCTTAGAATAAACTAGAGGTAGGCCCACCAGGCTAAAGCATATTAATGTATTTAAGGTTCCCAAAACTTATTGCTAAAATGTTTTTCAGAAAGTGTACCAAATACTTCCTCACATACAAAGTATGAAAGTGTTAATTTGAGTACACCTTTTCCAATCCTTAATATTTAAATATTTGAGGTTAAAATATCATGCAATATTTTTATTTTAATTTCCTTGATTATTAGGCTTCTTTTAAATTTCAGAAATTAATGAATAATATAAAGTCCTCCAACCCCACTCCCACCCTGTCATTGCCAATAGTGACCTGGGTAAACTTTAATACAATGTCAGATTCTGTGATGACCATCATTCAAGTTCTAGATTTTATTGGGGCCAAACAAATAAGCAGGAAAACACAGCTATACAGTTAAAAAGATCAATTACAATTATGGTCTTTGATCCTTTTTCAATTCATCTAATAGACTCACAACATTGTTTTGTTTTAAAATTTTCCTTCTATGATAACTACATCTAGTAGTTCACTGCATTTGTGATACTTAAAGGCAGATTCCTGGGGAACTAGACATGAAGACAATGAGCTCCTTAGGAGAGGTTCAAACCTTGCTGGAATCATAGAAAGGCTGAGAGCTCAGCCTGGTAAATAAGTCCAGGAGAGACATGCCTACACATTTTGCCAAATGAAACCCACCATCTTGATGCCTGAAGTAATTAATGGAAAACTTAAAGGCAAATTGAGTACTCTGAGGTATGTGTGAGTGTATTTATGGATGCATATATGGATCAGGTTAGTCACAGCTAAGAACTCAATGGTTCCTGCTGTGGTTGTGAAGAACAATCGGTATATTTTTGCTGTGGGTTCTCTACCAAGGCTCTTTTTCAGAATACTAGGTATGGTAACGGAGCCCCTTCCCACTCACTTTTCACGCCCACTCCTACTCTCTGCCCATCATTAAATCCTACCTTCCCTAATGGAAGGAAACAGAGAAGCTGAGATCTGTTGTCAAAGCCCTTCTGTGTCTGTGTGGGTATGTTAAGGGGTGAAGTAGGGGAATAGTTAGGTTCCCTGACTTGATCTTGATTCACCTGATCAAGGAGAACACATGTCCTCACCTAAAATTGCAGGAAAAACAATATACTTTAGAAGCAGTATTATGCTAGTGCCAAGATACCCAGAAGGTCAATCCCAAACCCAACTGTTAAAGTACAATGTTTATAAAGCAACCAATCATGGATAATCCTCCCAGATTGTGTCTACAGAACCCTAAATAACTATTAATTCTTTTGCACCAGTTATTTGGCAACATGCATTTTTAAAAATACCTAGTTCTTTGACAGACTTAGTCATTTTAAACTTTATAGAGACAGAACAGGTGGCTTAAGTGGGGATGTATCTTAGTTCAAGGATTGACTATAAAACCATTGCTTTTTATACCAACATTTCTTTTGTAATATCCAAGAAGATATTGGAGATGTGGGAACAACATATGCAAGAGAGTATGGTAATTCACGATGATTTAATCTTACAAAAAAACAGAAAATCTCCCAATAGTGGAATATAGGCTTAGTAGTGCTGACCATCGAGGAAGAATGGGATGAAGAAACACAAGTAGCAGAAAGCTTGGGAAAAAGTGACCCAAATCACTGAGGATTTACTGATAGATAAAGGAAGGAATGAGGTGCCTTAGGAGGACTGGACTCTAGACCAATGTTCTTCAGAGAGGTTTGTGCTTGTCCCACAGAGAATGTGGGATGATACACTGGGGTATGGATGGAATACTGAACTATTATTTTTAATTTTTTAGTTAGTTGTTATAGTGGATTGAATTGTTTCTTCCACCCAAAATATTAATATATGTTCAACTCCTAACTACTGGTACCTGTGAATGTGACCTTGTTTGCAAATAGGGTTTTGCACATGTAACCAAGTTAAGATGAGGTCATCCTGAATTAGTGTGGGCCCCAAATCCAATGACTGGTGTCCTTTTAAGAAGAGGAGAGGACACACAGGGAAGAAGGCCATGTGAAGACAGAGGCAGCGAGTGGAGCGATGCAGCTACAAGGAATGCCAAGGCTTGCCAGGTGCCACAAGAAGCTAAAAAACAAAAGCCAGTTTCTTCCCTTGAACTTCCAGAGGGAATGTGGCCCTGCTGACACCTTGATTTCAGACTTCTGGACTCCAGAACTGTAAGAGAATAAATTTCTGTTGTTGTAAGGCACCCAGCTTGTGGTAAGTTGCTAGGGCAGCTCTAGGAAACGAATGCAGTTGTTTTACCAAACACATGTCGAACACCAGTGAATTCACTGGATTCTAATTAACAACGAAGGGGTAAGATATTTGTTATGTTCACCTAATTCAGGTTTTTCAAAGATGAGATCGTTCAATAAGACTCTCATTACATCTTAAATAATGTGATACAACATTAGTGAGCAAATGCCAACCATGTGATAGACACACGGGTCAGAGCGAGAAGAATCTGAGTAATATTGCAGAACAAAAATATGTCATCTAAAGCTGCACCAGCACACTCTATGTCTCCCCGTGCCTAATCATGTGAAACAATTTCCTCCCACGATTCTTTCTGAGGCAGCTGGCCAAATATACAGCTATTGAGAGGTTTTATTTCATGTGAATTCCAAGGTAAAGCAGGTTAATTATGACCATTAGAAGTAGCACTTGAAACTTCCAAAGCTTTATTTCTTCGATCAGCATTTCTTTTAGTTTTATAAACCACAAAGCTCGTCAACCTCTCTCCAAACCAAATCCCTGGCAAAACTGGGTATAGCAGGCCTTCATAGGGATCCAAAAATTGTAAATGATGTTTCAAAATATTTTGGCACAAGATTAGTGGCTGAGTTAGATCCAACAATCAGCCTATGTTTATTTTTTCAATGCATCCTTTTGATTTCTATTTTTATATATCTTAAAAATATATATATGAATTTCTATATATATACACACATATAGCTCTGTCTATGCATGTGTATAGGTATATATAGTGTGTCTGCATGCATATATAAATATATGGATATAGACATATAGAGAGAGAGACAGGGAGGGAGGGAGAAGAGAAGCTATTTATTAATACTTCTGGGCTTTCTACTATTGTCATTACTGTAGCACATGCACATAATTAAAAGATAAATATTGGTATACTTGGGGGAGACATATATATAAAGTGTTTTAATTTATAGGTACACATGATCAAGAAACTTTAAAGTCGACTTCTGTGAACTTTAAGGGTATCAATTTCATAAAGTTCATAAAAAAGATAGGTTCTATTTTATTGCCAGAGCAATAAAATGAATGACAGATCCAGAATGATGGGAGGCTGTCAAAAATAAAATGTTAACAATACAATCATAAATGGTCCTGGCGGGGAAGAAAAGGGCAGTCATTGTCACACCTGCGTGGTTGCCTAGGGAGTTCTCCCAGGAGTTCAGAGTTTAAAAGAATATTTGACAATAAAGGAGGGGGAGATCCTATCCAAGACAGTACAAAGGAATAGCACCTTACCAAAAAAAAAAAAAAAATAGCATGAAAACACTGACATTCAGGAAGTGCTGAGGCTTTTAGAAAATACCAAGGAAAACAAGACTTTTAAAACAAAAACATCTGAAGGGTTACGTTGAGAGTAAGAAAAAGAATAAGAGAAGAGAAATTGGGACTAGGATTGACTGTGGGATTTCTATGCGTTAATCACTCTACCTTGTTCTCTCTTTTAATATTTGCAAAAGCCTGTGGGGACAATGATTATAAATGCTACTTTATAGATGATGAAATGAGGAAACTGGGAAGCTAGAGAGATTCGTTAACTTTCCCAAGGTCACTCCAGTATTAAACAGTATATACAAGAGACTGGACAGAACCAAGACAGAGTAGATTCCAAAATATGGTCTCTTTTCACTACACAAGGGTGCTGATCTAATAAGACAAAGCACTTCCTCCCTCCCTTCTTTTCTTCCTCCTGCAAAGGAGTGCATGCCTGTGATATCTTTGCTGCTTCTTTCAGATGTGCCAGACTAAGTTCTCAACGAGAGAGGATCATTTGCTCATGGTGTCTTCATTCAGTCATCCCATAACATTGCTGAGACTCTGAAATGCATTCATTGAAGAGGGATACACCACAGAATAGGACTCAGTCCCTCTACTTAGGAAGCTCACATGAAGGCAAATAATAGCAACATCAGTGCAATAATAAAGGCATGGAGGGCTGTAGGAGCCCTTGGAATCATGAGGCAGGCGTGTGAGGTAGATGGTCTGCCTCCTTCTTGCCTAGCAGGGAAAACGGAGAGAAGGGTAGAAAAATATTACCAGTAAGGATGAAACCCAAGGTATGTACAAAAAAAGTAATGGAATAAAACGTGATTTAAATTCATTCACCTACTTATACCCTAAAATACTCTAAAAATATAAACATTTGAAGGCAAAAAAAAAAAAAGATGTTATCCGGGTTTGCAAAAAAGCAGAAAGGGCAAAGTCCAAAACTCCAGGCAGATGTTGGCTATTGCTCTTTCAAACTTTTTTTTTTTTAGAACTGGTCATTGAACAGATGGTTTATAAAGATTTAGAAAGAAAGTGGTAACTTCCAGGATGAACATGACATAAGTCAGCATTTTCCACTTTTCCTCCTGGAAGCCATCCAAAAACAAGGAGAATAGATACTGCAGATGGCAGACCTCATTTTCTATAAAACCAGGAGAAAGATATCTGCAGTCTCCAACATATGGATAATGGCTGTAAAAGCAGTTGACATTGGTTATAAGCCATATGGAAAAAAAGTACAAAAGAAGTGCAAAGAGTGACAAGAGAGCCCAGGGGAAGTACATCTCAGAAAATGCTCATAAAAATACAGCACCTGAAGATGAGGAGCATTTTATGAAATGTGAAAGGTATATTCCTTATTTGTAACATCTTGTGCAGGAATTGGGTTGAGCAGGGCTTTGAGTAGAAACATTCCTGGAACTGGAATGTGGTGAAACCACCTAAAGAATACAAGAGGAGCCATTCTTGCAGGAAGTAGGGTGACTCTGAGGCAGCATAGAGTTAGAGAGAGAGACTGAGTTGAGGAAAGCTGATAGCATGAAGACTGTCACATCTCTCCCTGCCACGGGAACTTCTATCTGTAAATAGCTGCCCAGAAAACTCCCATAATTTGATGATGAATAACAATAACACCAAAATAATAAGGGAGGGGGAGATTTGTTATCAGAAAAAAAAGTAGAAAAAGTGTAGCAAAATTTATAAACACATGAAAAATGCATATCAGATAACTGATGCCATGGCACAAATAAAAAATGTAAGAAAATATTCCATCGCAAATTTTAAAACCATAATTAAGCCCTCACCTCTACAGAGGAAACAATAACTTATGCAGAAATACAATAACTCAAGGAAGAGAATAAGAACATTCCATCTCAATGTGCTGATATGGAAATGTCTTTTTTTTTCCTTTTTTGAGACAGAGTCTTGCTCTGTTGCCTGGGCTGGAGTGCCGTGGCGTTAGGATAGGTCGCAGCAACCTCGAACTCCTGGGCTCAAGCAATCCTCCTGCCTCAGCCTCCCAAGTTGCTGGGACTCCCGGCGCTCACCACTATGCCTGGCTAATTTTTTCTATTTTTAGTAGAGATAGGGTCTGACTCCTGCTTAGGCTGGTCTTAAACTCCTGAGCTTGAGCAATCCTCCCACCTGGGCCTCCCAGAGTGCTAAGATTACAGGCGTGAGTCACCGCACCTGGCTGGAAATGTCTTTGAGATGTACTGTTAGGTGAAAAAATTAAGACATAGAAAACAGATACAGAATGTTATCATTTAGGTATAAAAGCAGGGGAAAATAAATAAATAAATGTACAATCTCCTATCATTACGGTTTTTGTAATTGTATATCTAAAATGAAACTCTAAAAGGATATGCAAGAAACAATAACAGTGGCAGTATGATGGGGGCAGGGGAGGGGCATGAATGGTGTCCACGTGGGAAGAAGACTTTTCATTGTATATCTTGTTATATATTTTTATTGTGAATGGTGTGACTATATTCTCTCTTCAAAAAAATTAAATAACCCTTTAAGGAGACAGAAAGTCATGAAAGCTAGAGATCTAGCATAGTTTTGCTAAGAAATTAAATAATGAATACTATGTCCAATTAGTTTCATTTCCTTTTTTGGGCAGGGTTATTGAACTGGGTTATGAGAGTGAAATCAGAAATTAAGCTTATTTGGATATCACATTCGACAAAGGTCGTACTGTATTTCCTTCTGAGTTGGACGGAGGAATGTGGGCTAGGTATGAATGCAAGCAGGTGGATTTTGCACTATTTCCATAACCAAATTCAAAGGGTGTGCATTAGGTTGGATAGGTGCAAACTTTTAAGGAAGATTATATTCTTGATCTTTTTCTGCTTAATATTTCAAAAATAAAGATGCCTATTTAATTTACATATGACATAAAATGGTAAGAATCACTAATATACTATACAAAAGAATTTTTAAAATAAATAAAAAAATCCATTGGCTCTAGCAAAGATCCCAAAACAGCAGATGAATGCGTGAGTGGAATAAATACAAAAACTAGTACTAAAGCTGACAAAAGCCAGCTGCATACTAGGAAAAGGGAACATCTGATTTAAAAGTAGATCATGTGAAAATACACTTTTTGGTTTTAATTGACTATATATTCTAGAAAAGTGCACACCAAACTTAATTTAAACTTATTATAATTCAAAACAGCAGTGGTTACTATTGTTCTGTACCCAGCAGTTGTTAGAACATATACGCTATCCTATACTGAGTAATGGAGAAATGTTTTAAAAGGGGCCATTGATAACCAGGGTATCTTGGAAAAGAGAACGTAGAATTTCAAACTATTTCAAAATCATTCTTCCAAGAGGCAAGAACTGAGGATGTTAGCCTAAAGACAGAAAGACTGAGAAGACATTTGGCAAAACTTGCCAAATATTTGAACAATTGCCATTAGAAGTTAGAACAGACCTATGTAGCTTGAATTCAGAAGTGCAACTAAGATCAATGAGTAGAATTTACAGGAAATAAAATATAGGATCAATAGCAAGAATAATTTTTTAATAATTAGAAATGTTGAAATTGGGAGACATTAATAGCAATGACCATATGAAAAGTCACTTAACCTGATCAATAATTAAAGAAATGCAGGCCAGGCCCAGTGGCCCATGCTTATAATCCCAGCACTTTGGGAGGCTAAGGCAGGAGGATCACTTGGGGCCAGGAGTTTAAGACCAGCCTGGGCAACAATAGTGAGAACCCATCTCTACAAAAAATAGAAAACTTAGCCAGGCATGGTGGCACATTCCTGTAGTCCCAGCTACTTGGGAGGCTGAGGTGGGAGGATCACTTGAGCCCAGGAGTTTGAGGTTGCAGTGAACTATGATGACCCCACTGCATTCTACCCAGCGTGACAGAATGAGACCCTGTTCTAAAAAAAAAAAAAGAGAGAGATAAGAAATGCAAACCAAACAACAAGATGCTACTTTTAAAAATTATTTTTGGGTCTATCAGACTGACAAAAATCATATAGACTGATAACATCCAGTTTAGGGAAAGATGTGGAGAAATGAACATGCTTATTCATTGCTGGTCTCCATGGCACAACCACTGAGAAAGGTAGTATCTATCAGAGTTTAACATATACATATCCTTTGTTCCAGCATTTACATTTCTAGGCATCTCATTTGGAAATATTCATGTCACTGTGCACACTATAGGTTCAAAGATATTCCAAATATCAATCAATCAGCATTATGGTACATCCATGCTCTGGACTATTATGCATCTACTAAAAGAACAAAGCAGATCTATCTGTACAGATCCAGGACTTATTACTAAGTAAAAAAGTTAAGTTGCAGACTGCTAGTCTAATCTTGCTGTATAAACAACAAACCCCACAATGATGTCATTTGCTGGTACATGCAGGGAAAATCACCAGAAAGTATACAAATCAAACTGTCACACTGGGGAATGGAGTGAGGGACGGGAGTATAGGAGAACTCTATACACTTTCATAGTTTTGAATGTATATGTGAGCATGTTAGGTTTTTGTAATTAAAGAAATAAAGACTTTAAAGATGGAAGGGTTGATTTGTGAGGTGGTGAGCTCTTCGTCACTGGAGTATTCGAGCACAGGCCCAAGGAAGGGTGGGAGGTAGGGAGGAAAGAAAGTTGCATGAGATGATCTCTGAGTACTCCTGACACTCTGAAAGTCCTGGAACCACTCTGCTACTTCTCCCTCCTCTAACTCACACAGCCGAAGCTCCAACAATGTGAAGGAAAATAGGACATTTTAAAAATGAGATAAATCAAGGTAATTGCTGCAGAGACCTTGTGAAATCCACCACCATAGGGAAGCAAGCAGCCAGTCCTTCCTGACACACCATACACTGCCTCTGAAGTGCTTTTCTTCCTCTGTAATACAGGTCAATTTTATTATATTAAATTTGTGTGTGTGTGT
>VBSM01003204.1:53349575-53373277 GCA_008086735.1 Cheirogaleus medius | reverse complement strand
AAAAAGACTTGATAATTCAAACCTCTGGCAAGTGCCCCCATAAGCTGCTGGATTTCCTTCCTTCCTCCGTGGCTGGGTGGAGAACACTGCCCTTGAGTTACCTGAAGCTCCTCTTCCGTGCCACACTCAGGGTGAGGAAGCAACCTGCCCTGAGGCTCTGTAGCTGAGGGCACCCCTGCGAAACCTGCTGGGCCTTGGCTGTCCACGGGTAGGTGCCAGAATCCCAGGGAACTGCCTGGTCCTTCCCACTCCCAGCCACCCCTTAATGCCTAGGAAACAGAGGTGAAAGCGTGTCTGTATCTTCCTGCTTACCGCTTATTGGCTACAAACAGGACTTTCCCTGAGAGCGTCTCCCCTTCCTTGGCAAAAAGAGGAGTCTGCAGGAGGCACCGCACCTGATACCAATGAGTGAGAGGCTCGGTCGGGGCTGTTGACAGCCAAACTGTTACCCTGCCGGACGAGAAGAGAGTTAAAAGCCAGTAACATGCCAGACCCACATGAATGGGTTGGACAGGGACTACAATTGACAAGTGGTTTTCATTCTTTTTGACTCATGGAACCCTTTTAAGATACGGACAGCTGGATTTGTGCAGCAAGTACCGTGTGCTGAGTACTGAACTGAGACGTTATGTAGATTATCCCATTCCATCTCCACAGCAGCCCTATGAAGTATGCCCAGCACCACGCAGGGGACGACTGCAGAGCCCGGCTTCAGATTCATAGACTTGGCCACCACATCAACCTGTATTTCTGAATCAAAGCTCATTAGAGGCCCAATGAGTAATAGTGTTAAATTAGAAACCGATTTGTTTGAAAAGTATAGCAAGGGCAGAAGTCTGGAGTCCGGTCTCTTACTGTCTCATGCCAAACTATTCAGGGGTCCTGAAGGGGCTTCTGGAAGTGAGAAAAATGTCTAGAACAGATGGTCATTACTGTCCTTCCAGCTGGACATCGTGTGTGTGCCTGTGTTTGTGTTAAATTGAGGGCCTTCATTTCACACAAAGAGGTGAGAGCATCTTGCTGTGCTCCTAACACCGAGGTCACCTGTCCCAGGGCTGAGCAGTGGTGGCTGGTGAGGTGGGGAGCAAGGTGCACATTAAGTATGGGACAAATTCCTAAAGGGTCAATTTTGACTTGAAGATTTTGGAGAAAATTTTTATATAATTTAACTACTAAGTAATATAAACCACTTTTAGATAAAAATATACTCAGATACAGTATAGAGTAGAATGCAAATTTTATATATATATATGATAAAGCATTTAACTTCAAAGATACTTCCCCCTTGAGGTGGGCCACATCTCCCTCACCTTTGCAAGAACAAATTCACTTATGCGGACTATTACTGGGGGAACAAATATTTGGATTCCTTGGAAAAACATGCTTATATGGAGTAGGAATGATTTGTGCATCACTTTCTTTCTCTCTTACTGTCAGCTCTGACAGGGCTTTTAGGGTTGGGCTCCTCTTCCCCTGAGTCCCCCAAGACCCACCCTCTGCCCCTTCTAAGCAGGTGCAATGATAAGCCTAGACACTCTCACACGGAGTGGAGGAGAGTACACTGTAAACATTTCCCTTTGCCTGGGCATGTGACCCAGACCAAATCTTTTTGGTAGCTGGAACACACGAGGAAGCCTGGGAAGAGAGTAGGAAAGTCAGGAGGAGAACAGAGATTTGGGGGCCGTGGAGTGATGCAGCCCATACAAGAAACACCAAACACTGACATCCAAGTTGTAGGTGGTCTTTTCCCTCTTTTCCCTGTAACTTTCAAATCTGTGCAGTAGAGGAAAATGGAGTGCACAGATGGAGAAGTTTCCTAATGTTGCAATTAGCATTAGTAATACATGTCTGCCTGATCATTAAAAGATTCCAGAGTGTGAACCAAAGTGGGGGGAAAGTATGATTCAGGAAATTACCCAGACACAGGAGGTTATATAACCAGGTATGTTGGAAACAAAGGCAGGGGTTTGGGTTGCCACTCCAGCTATTCTAGAAAAGACCAAGAAGGTTGGTAAAACACAAAGTCTCTCTCTCTACGCCAAAGCTCAATCCATTTGGCTTAAGAAGCTTTGCATATTTTAGTCAGAATTGATATGACACATGGAAAATCGTCTCATTTTCACTTCATCCTAAAATCTACAAGCAACATTAACATCTGTGTTTATTTCCTTGAAAAGTGGAGAAACAAGTATTAGTGTGGTTGAAATCAATTCTTAAACACTTTAAAATTGTGATTACAAATAGTGGAGGGACGCATGGGATACAGTGGGCTAAGAAGGGGTTGGGGGCAGGGTACATACTGAGATCCAACAAAGGCCACGTCAAACCAGAAGGCCAGGCCGTGGATGAGGCCAGACTGCGCCATCTGAAACACAAAGGGGATTTCTACTCTGCAAGGAAATAGAAAGAAAGAAAGAAAGAAAGAAGACACACTTGGAATTACTGTTTTTGTTGTTGACAGATACTCTAAATATATTTGTGAGATCAGTAGGAACATTCATAGAATATTTTCTTTCTCTCTTAAACACTTTTGCTTTGGCAGCAAGGTTCTCTCAGTGTGTGATTAATGCTTGGGTGACACTGCACATTGGAGAAGCTTGCATCTTGACAAAACCCTGCAAGCACCGTGCTACGTGCTGCCATGACCCAGAACTGCACAAGGGTGAGTTTAACATCTGGTGCTGGGTTTGACTATTGAAGAGGAGGATGGCTCAGGACACATGTGACAATCATCTTTCAAGGAGCCAAAATGTGGGTGGTGGCAGTTCCCCTGTTCAGAAGGTAATGGCTGTTCAGGCCTCTGAAAAATTCAGTGGATCACAAGGGGAACATTAAGCTCAGAAGGTCATTGTCATAGTTCATTTCTTTTTCAGGGATGCAATTTAACTTCCCACCAGGCTATAACAAGGGTCATGCAAAAGTGGCCATGGTTTATGCCAAATGCAGAATAAGCAGGAATAGGAAAAATATTGGAAAAGATACAACAAATTCTACATGCTGAACCTATTTTAGCTGTGGAACTTTGGAAAGTCACTTAAATTCTCTGAAACTCAGTGTGTTGAAAGGCAACAAAATCTCTCTCCTACTTCCTCACGAGGTTTTGTGCATGCCAAATTAAAAAAATACATATATATATGAGAGTGCTGTGCAACCTTTGAAGCAGTTCATATTTAAAAGGTGATATTATTGGTTCATCTCTGAGGCTATATCACTCCAAGAACTCTTATTTTATTGTATTCTCTGGAGGTTCTCAAAGGAGGTTGTATATTATTTACATCCATGGTGCTAATGAAAGATCACCCAAAGGAGCTTCATATCATCATCTAAAAAAATAGAACCAAGGCAAGGCATGAGTCTTCATTTCAGAGTTCTTTTCAAGTAGAGGGGAAGAGGACAAAAACTAACATTTATTGAATGCCTTTTTAAAAAATGAGCCAGTGCCTATAAAATACTTATCACAACACTTAGTATATAGTAAACAGTTAACAAGTTGCAGCTCTTTTCTCGTCATTATCACATGCACTGGTCTGGGTGAACTCACATATATGCTCTCACTTGAAAGACGTTAAAGCAGAGTGGTTAAAAGCCCAGAATTTGGAGTCTTCTGAAAGGTGCAAATCCTAGCTCTAACACATTTCTTAATTCTGTGCCCTTAAGCAACCAATCATTCAACTCTGCCTCATTTTTGTCATCTGTAAAATGGGAATAACAATAGTACCATTCACATAGGATTGTTGTACAATTAAATGAGTTATTGTTTATGAAGAGCTCAAACAGTGGTTGTATAAGTACAAGCTATGCTATTACTATTTAATATTTCTCATTTAATTCTTAAAATAATCCTATGAAGGAGACATCAATATCCTCATTTTGCAGTAAATGAAACTAGTATTGATGTACCATTCCTGTATGTGACTCACATCTAAAATCTTCCCCCTATGTGAGCTGCAAAAGTCTTCATTGAAGTTTTTGGTGAGAGACGTGAAGAGGAGATTTTAAATATCAAAAGCAACATCGATTTGTACAAACCTGTGTAGATCTTCCTCTTCTGCATCCATGAAGTTTACTGTGTATTTGACAGTCTGAGCCATCAAAATCCTAACGTCAAATGTGTCCTCCGCGGGGAAAAACATCAAAGATGTTACCTTTCTGTCAAGACAAACTGAATCCGAGCAAGGTTGCAATCTAGTTCTCCTCATGCATCATCACAAGTTAGGATATAGAAGGCATGAGCTTAATGAGAATAATATTAATAAAAACTAACCTTTATTGAGCACTTACTATATGCTAAACACTAAGTGCTAAGGGCTTTATTAAGTTATATCATTTATTCCTTGAAACATCTCTAGAGTAGGTATTTGATGTTTTTTCAACCATCCAAAATTTATTCAGGGGTGAGGATTTATCTCTTCCCCACATTCTGTCCAAGAAGTTCCATATGAACTTAGTCAATCCTCAGCAACAAGTATGGCATATGACCCCAGCTTGGCCAATCAGAGCATCACTTTTCCCCTGAAGGCAGTGATTGGTTGATAGATGGGCACATGACCTAAGATAGGACGATCAGGCTCTATCTAAACTAAATCTGGGGCTTTTGCCTAAGTTAGTAGGAAAAGGCAGCCTCTCCTGCAGAACTTAGAGTTTTAAGAATCAGAGACTGGAGTTTCTGTAGCCATTTTGCTACCATGATAGGAGAGCCTGTCTAGGAATAGAGTTAAATCAGAGGAAGTGGAGACAAGTAGTGAGGATAGAAAAATAAGATCCTGGCAACACTGTTGGAATTCCTGCAATAGGTCCCCGAAGCAAACTCTATCTCCAGGCTTTGCAATTTTTAAGGGACAGTCATTCCATTTTAGCTTAAGCTAGTTTGGTTTGGGTTTCCTTCCACTTACAACTGAAAGAATTTCAGGTGATGCAGACTTAAAATTTGCCCAAGGTTACACAGCTAGATGGGGCCACAATGGAAACTCAAATCTGATTAACAGGAAAGCTCCAGCTCCAGCTGTAAGCTATTATACAATGCTTCCTCTTCTATTATCCTGTAGCCACTAGAATCAAATGGAAGTTGTGAATTACTGAACAAGTGTGAGGATTGAGTGTGTGTATGCAGTGTGTCAGGGCAGTGGGGGAACTAGCAGTTACTTACTGAAAGGTAGTTAGGATATCTCCTTGCTTTCAATAGTATCACTCCCTGACAATGTTTTTAATTGATTGGGATATCAGAGGTAAAAGACAGAAAAATACCATGCTCCAAGGACTTCTTTCTCTTCCTCTGTGATGGCTTAGCACAGAGCCTGGCAGTGCAGTGCATGCTACGTGAATGAGTGAGTGAATGAATTAATATATAGACGCATGCATGGGAGCAAGCCTGCAAAGAGAACACACTTACTACTATTGGCTGTCTGAAGTATTCGTCCACTGCTGCAGCCTGGAGACTGGACAGGTTGACCCCATAGAAGCACTGCTGGTACCTAAAATAAGTAGCACAAAGAATCACCATGCACTTGTCCCCACCTGAGTCCCCAAGTCCCCCGTCGCTGTGATGTGCTGTGAGGCTGCCACACAGGTCCCCTACGTTAGCCCTGGAGTGAGTGTTCAAACGTGTGAGAGGTAACTAATCTATAGAAAGTGGCAGGAAATTGTCTGCAGAAAATCTTCAGACCTGTACCTGACCTGGGGCTGGGGGACACAGCCAGAGGAGAGGAAGTCAAATTGAAGAAAATTACTTGTGGGTGATTATTTATTTTTTTATTATCAGAACTTTTATTTTATATTTTTATGTACTTTCTCAGATTGCTTTGTGCATATTCAATAACTCTGTACTATATAAGTAAATTAAAATTATAAAAATAACAAAATAATTATTTAATATTCGGTACAAATTGCTCCAACTCTATGAGACATTTTTACTCTTTGATTTTTCATTTTACTCTTCCTATAATTCTCTCAAGTTTTATTTTTACTACTACTTTATTATAAAAAAAAAGGAACACCTGCTCATTGCACTATAAATCATGAATAATTGGTTATTGTATTTTATTTAATTTAAATCAACAAACCTCATCGAGCATCACAAATTAGATGCATCTCTGTGTGTGATTGCAATATTCTCATCCTGAAGTTTGCTATCTTTTTTGTGAAATATGATACTTTAAAGCACCATTTTAACAAAGTAGTAGTAAAAATAAAACTTGTGGGTGATTATTGGGAAGGATAATTGGGAGCAGGAAGGCCACTGGGCTTCCTACCCTTGGTCTCATGCCCATAGGTGGCCTCCTGCTCTGCACTGTGCTGTCCAAGTGCTGAAATAAAATTCCCTTGGCCCTCTCACTATCCCAACCCAGAGCACAACTTCAGATCTCCAAAGAACTCTTGACACTCCTGCTGTTTTGGAAAATAGATTTCCCTTTTCTATTCTTCCATACCCACTGGCCCACACCTTCATGATGGCATTTGCTGTGATGGCTGACACCAAGCAGCAAGGCACAAGTGAGCAGAGGCTGTATCAGGTGGTGAACTGGAGCCAGCTCATATCAGCTTATCAGAGCCCACTGTGCACATTTCTTCCCAGTTCCATGGTCAGTGACATCTGAACTATAGAATCTGGCAAACACTACAAATCACATCTTCACTCCCCTCCTCCCACTCAGAGAGCCAAAAGAATAAAGCATTTACAAGCACATCACTGGCTCTGTCTTACATTTATGTACCTGCTACAACTTGGACCATGCCTCGAGCACAATAAGTATTCTGTTCTGTGTCAGCTTGGCTAATGGCTAATGGTCTTGAACATTTAGAAAGGCAATCTAGGGTACGGATTAAGAGTGGCTTTGATTCCAGCTCTGCCACCGACTAGCACTGTGACTTGGACAAGTCATTTGAACTCTATGCCTCAGTTTCCTTATCTTTAAAGTGCAAATATTAACACTTATAAGTTTTCCGTATAGGGTTCTTATAAGGGTTAAATCAGTAAATTAAAACAAAAGCACTTTGAACAATGCTTGGCATTTCGTCACTACTGGATAAGTGTTGGCTGGTATGGTCTGAACATCACCTCCTCAGATCAGCATTTGGGATTAGGGCAGCGCTTCCCAATCTGACTTTGCCGAGGGATTACTTGGGGGAGCTTGTTAACTCCAGAAAGGCTTGGGAATCTTATCACTAGAGATTGAAAGCCTTTATCTCTCACTACGCTTCCCTAGTAAGGGAGTGTGTGTGTGCGTGTGCATGTGTTGTAGAGTCTGTGAATCAGATGAGAACTCAATTCCTCAGTCCCCACTCCCCCAAACCCATGCTCATCAACCTGCAGGGAAGAGAGAAAAACAAAACAAAGCACAGAAACATGGAATAAACAAAAAAATTTGTGATGCAGCCAGAGTTTGATGGAAGGATCAAGTAAAGTAAGGCTCCAGATTAGGAGTCAAAGCCTCAAATGCCACCCCACTGTCACCCCTGTCACCCCAGCAGCAGTGAGGAAGGGCAGGCCTAGTAATATTAATCAGCAGCCAGTCCTGAACATGCAAGTGAAACTCAATCCCCACTGAAAGACCTAGGGACTCTTCCTGGGCTTGTAGCATTTCTCGCCTCTGAGCCTTTGGCTGTTTTCCCCTTTACCTAGAATGCTCCTTTCCCTCTTTTGCCCTGTTAATTCCTACCTGATCTTTAAGATTCAGCTCAAATATTCCCATTTAAAAATTTAAAACCTTGGGGACAATCAAATATTTATGTTTCACTCACTGACAAGCAGAAGTATTTTCTTATTCATTCCTGTATATTTGGCATTGAGCATTGGGCCAGGAATATTGTTAGGGCTAAAATTATCGATCTATATTTATTTATCTAATTAATGAATTCATCAGTGAGTGAATTGGAGGGCTTGGTGTCCTAAATGGCTCTATATGTGGGCATAGGTACCAATAGAAAGATAAGGAATTGGAAGGTCATTTGCCCAAGTTTTCTCATCTTCTGCTTCCACCAAGGGCCAGAGCCAAGCTGGCCCACAGGTAAAGGCAAACCATGCTGCTTATGATTTTATAAATACATATATTGAAAATAAGGCATCTATAATCCCAAGAAGTCTTTGAAAGCAGAACATCTTAGGTTTAAATGAACTTTTCAATATTTACAATGAGGATGGGAGTGTTCTCAGGAAATAGTCATTTTCATAAAAGGGAGGGAAGGAGAAAGGGAGAAGGTCAGGAGGAGAGAAAGAGGAACAGAAAGAGGAAGAGAAGGAGAAGGTGAGGGAGAATGAGGGAGGAACGGAGAAAGAGAGAGAGGCAGATCCAGGAAGAGAGAGAATTTCCCAGTTAGCCCAGAAGGTCTCAACTTCTTCTGTTTTTTAAAATTTCTTGGGAAGCTATTAAAGAGTGCTGATGCCTGGACTACTTCCATCCCACCCCCAAACTGTGACTTGTTTGTGAGTGTAGTCCTAAGTGCCTGTTTGTTTCCAAAGCTCAACAGGTGATTCTAAAGTACAACCAGAGTTAGGTGCTAACTTATTCTAGATTCCTGGCCAAGTAGGTGAAAGAGAAAGCTCGAAGGGCAAAGAGAGCCCTCCATGTGGTAATGAGTGAGCTGAAAATTGCATTCTATGTGCTGACTACAACCTCAGCTCTCAGAGGGGATGCATCTGTGCCATTTACTTCGCATGTTTGGTACCAATTAAAACCCAGCACCACAATCAGCATGGTACAAATGGGCACAATTTCTGGGGCAGACGGGAGAGCTACGGGCAAAGAGCCCACTGCCTGGGTTTTAAAATTTTCTGGGTGGACCATATTTCATATTTCTAATTCTTAGAAATCTCAAATATCCTTCTGCAATGCATCATAAAATAATTGAAGCAGATGGGATCTGGCATTTCTCTGGGTCTCCTAAGATACATTGTTGGGGGGATGGATGAGAAAACTAATCTGTTGACTTGGGAACTAGGGAGAGTTTCCATTGTTTTCATCAGATATGGGTTTTATATTCCAAGTTAACTGATGGATGCTTTATGAGCACATAAATGAAAGAGTCTGTGTGTTTTTTCTCTTGAGTTCACATTTCCAATTCCTACCATTCTTCATGTGGGCAATTCTTCATATTTACTACCTCCTCTACCACTACCATAATGCATGCAACATCTGCAAAGTCCTGCAAATACCATCCAGAGGAAAGCAATTTTGCTATTAGCTACCCCAAAACATATCCAGAGGTCAGAGAATGAGCCCATGTCCCATCACATTAACTCCATGTTCTCCACACAGCCTAGCTTGGAGAGGAGTCCAGGAGAGCCTCCTTCTCTGGTCTTTTCTGTGTTCTTGTTGTTTCTCCTTTAGTTCACCTCAGTCTTTTGTCCTTCCTCCTCCTTCCACATCTCCCCTCCCCACCAGTGTCCTGGATCTGTGTCAGAAGGCTGGTGGCACAGCCTTAGCACAGCCTTAGCTTCTCTTGTAGCTGTTAGCATTGGTCTTCCAGATTCAACAGAGGGGAGCTTCTCTAATACAAGCACACCTTTCTCTTCCTAATATGGATATGCTCTCTCATAGCATAACTCAGATATTTTACTTTAATAATCACATTTGAATCTGTATTCTATTCTAACAAAAAATATACTCATCTCCATTAAAAGTTTTCTTCCTTTAAAAAATAAAGAAAACAGAGTAAGGAAGAAATATAGATGAAAGAAAGAGAAACAAAGAGAAGGAAGATGGTGTGGGGGAACTCTGTTGTGCTGTCTCAGAATTAAGCAACTTTTGTGTCTTAATGTGCTATGCTCCACCAGAATTAACAGCCAAGTGTACACTAACCTGATGAGAAACATATGTAACTCCAAGAACTTACAAAAGCAAGGATCTGAGACTGTCACGCAAACCACAAGTGGTGCTGAATGCAGCATAAGAATATGGTTGGAATAGGCTGGTGGGAGCTCATGGTAGGAGAAGAGTGTACGTCGAGGAACAAACTGTATCGTTACTTGATGTCTTATATATTTATTACATATAGCAGGACTTGAGGCTTGGTTGTTTTTGACAGTTTTCTTTCTTTTAAAATGAAATTAAATTTTATGTGTTAACTATGGTAAGAACATTTACATGTGATTTACTCTCTTAATAAATTTTTAAGTGTATGTTATATTTGACTATAGGTAAGAGTTGTACAGCAGACCTCTAGAACTTATTGATGTTGCTTGACTGAAACTATATGCCTGTTGATTAGTAACTTCCTATTTCCCTCTCCCTTCAACTGCTAGTAATCACCATTTCACTCTCTGAGTCTATGAATTTGACTATTTTAGATACTTCATATGCATAGAATCATGAAGCATTTGTCTATGACTGGCTTATTTCAGTTAGCATAATGTCATCAAGATTCATCTATGTTGTCATATATTTCAGAATTTCCTTCTTTTAAAAGACAAAATATATTCTCTTATATATACATACCATATTTTTTTTTTATCCATTCATCCGTTGATGGACATTTAGGTTGTTTCCATAACTCAGCTATTGTGAATAATGCTGCAATTAACATAGAAGTGCTAATATCACATCAAGATCCTGATTTCAATTCTCTTGGATAAATACCTAGAAATGGGATGGCTGGATCATATGGTAGTTCTATTTTTAATTTCTTGAGGAACTTCCATATCATTTTCCATAGCAGCTGCATCATTTTTCATTCCCATTAACAGTGTACAAGCGTTCCAATTTCTCCACATCCTCGCCAACACTTGTCTTCTGTTTTTTTTTTCATAATAGCCATCCTGAGAGGTGTGAGGTGATATCTCACTGTGAATTTGATTTGATACAATTTTCTGCATCAGCAGAATGCAGGCATACCACTGTGAAAGGCGGTATCTGTGTAAAACATGCTTGCCCATCATGTCTCTGATTTTACTGATTTAAACACCAGCAAAGTCATGTGGCTAATATTTTCAATGTGCTGTTTATATACTTTTTGTATTTGTAAACATAGTTTTTTTTTCTTTTTAGTATAAAGGAGAGGAAAAAATGGGTGCATGGACTTTTAAAGGAAATTGAACTTCAGACTGTGTCTCTTTTGTAAGAAGTTAGGGAAAGTCTGTCATTCTGTAAAGGAATCCATAGAGCATCCCCAGGTATGCCAAACTCAATCTAGCTATTTGTGGTTGGCCTAATAATTGGGCCTATGAAAGTCATAGCAAAGAGAAGAGCGAATCATCAAGATATCTTTTGTTTGTTCTACCCAGCGAAGGGTTGCTCTGGCCAGGATGGGGAACCTGTGGGCTCAAGGCCACAGGTAGCCCTCCAGATCCTTAAGTGTAGACCAAGTCCAAACTTCCCTTTGGATTTGTTCTGTAAAATTTGGATTCAGCTAAAAGGCTGCATTCAAGGATGCAGGGGCCACATGTGGCCCCAAGCCTGCAGGTTACCCACCCCTCTTTGGGGATGAGACCCAGTCCCAGCCAATCTGAGCATCTTATCACTCTAGCCTTGCTGATGGACTCAGGGTTAAGCACCTGACCCAAGGAGAGTCAAGTCTATGACTTTTTTAAAAACTGTGACAAAGGAGAAGTAGAAATGGAGCTGTGAGTCTATAAATCTAGATTTCTTGGAAATCACATTGCTGCCATGAGGCAAAAGCACTCCAAGAACAGAGCCAGGCTGAGGGATAGAGACCAGGGCCCAACACAAGTGTGTTAAAATCCATTTGTGTCTGAGGAGATTTGTGTCTGAGGAGATGACTCTACCCTGGGACTTTTGAGATATATTAGTCAGAAATATTCTTTTTTCTTAAGCCATTTTTCATTGAGTTTTTGGCCACTTAAAACCAAAAGTGTTTTAACTGAAAAAGAAAAAGACAACAATAAAATAAGAATCCTCATGTACATGTTCTATGAACATAATTCTAAGCAAATAGTTGTGCCTAATTCAGTGAAGTCCTAATTCTGTGAGGACTGAACTAAATTGTTATAGCCCAGACATAGCCCAGAGTGTATAGAATCAGGCTAGGCGGTGGTGAGGTAGATGTCTGCTGGACTTGACAATTCTGTCTAGAAATGGATAGGTCTGATGCTAGAGGGTCCAGAAACTGAAATACTAAATTCCTGACCACACAGGTTTGATGTGTATGGGCCCAGAGCCAGAATATTACAGACGATCCCTGAGTTTAACCAATGTTACAAAACAAGATAGATAAACATAGAAATTGAAGTTTATTCTAAGAGCAAAAGCCAGATGAGTTCAAGAGTTGCAGATATAAACAGAGATGCAAAGGAAATATCAAGAACAAATACTGGGTAGTTGAAAGAAGATTACAGGCCAAGGAATCACTGAAATATAAATGAGCCAAGGTCAGGGGTACAGGAGAATCCAGATATGAGTACCCTGATCACTGTTCCTGCAAAAGTTCTTTCTCTGTGATGCTTTGTGCTGTATATACTTGGATTTTGATAAAAATTTGGTTATATCACGTGGTCATTGAAATGTTTTTATTTGATTCACATAGTATTTCTATGAACAAATGACTATCAGGTCCAAATATATTTTTGGGAATGACCAGAAGGCCTACAACTCTAGCTATGCAAAAGAACCTTTAGTACAAATTTCAGTGTTGGGACAAAATTAGCCTAGGAACAAATCATCCATTCCCTTCACAGTAGAATTCAGCAGCTTGTCCATTCAGTTGAATGGATTTTCTTAAAAAATAATGTGTTTCTCAGTAGGATTGTGGTCAACATGGCATTTAATAGACTCAGAGTGGAGAAGAGCAAGAAGGGAGCTTTCATTGCCTGTAGCAAAATTCTACCTGCATTCATCTTCCCTCACCCTTTGCGAGTACATACTTCTGCTTTCCATAAAGAACAGTTGATCAGAGGTCATCCACCACCGGCATCCCTGATACCACTCCATTGGCGCTGCCCTGGTCAAGCATGATAGATAAATACCATCCACTCATAATACCCCATAAAAGAAACTGGAAAATATCTTTTGGTTCCTTAGGTGGCATATCACCTTTTAAGTGTCACCTCAGATCTTTCATGTCTTACTTGTCTTTGGAATCCTCATCCATGTGTTCTGCCCTAGCTGTGCCAAAGTATGGGCTCCTCTGGCCCAACCTCACATGGGCACAACGGGACAATGCCTGACCTCAGGACTGCACCGTGTGCTTCTCTCCTCCTGCCCCGGGATATCCCTGTTGACTTTGGGCATGAGATATCATGAGACCCGGAAGCCTAGTTAATGTCTGAGGGGTGAACATTTTATCAATGGGGAGATATAACCAGTGTGTAAGTTCATTTCTCTCCCATCATCTGTATAAACTGTCCTGAGATGTAGTTCATTTGATCTTTTAAGATGGTCCTAAGACATCAAGCAATCTCTTGTTGTTTGATACCACGTGGTAGCCTGCTCGGTAATGAACCTTTGCATTAGCTCTCCTTCATTCCCTGCCTCATTCTTGTTTGTACTCATTCTCATTTCACTGGATTGCATTCCTTAATAAAGCCATAGTTTATAAGCTTTGCCTAAGATGCTGCTTCTTGGGGAACTCAAGTTAAGATAACTGACGTTAGGTGTGGCCCCAGAATGTAGACCATCAAGATGGTATTACTCACCACTTTGATGACAGTAGAGTGAGTGAGTTATGGGGTGATAACACTTAGCTAGTTTTGTCATAATTTCTAATGGTCTTGCTGGTGGTTAACTAGGATGCAGTAAAGGTAGAAAGTGAAACATTGGGCTATAGGGTGACTGTGTGCTTGAAGTTTGGCAGCAATGATAATTATATGGGTTGGGGAGAAGGCAAGCCTCTGTTAACACCATTGGAAGCTTTGAGAAAAGAAAATTATAATGTCAGAAGAGCCAACTCCCAACTTAAGACACACTGTGAAATCCAGAGGGTCTTTCTAGCAGAATTTAAAGAAATTCCTATCTCCTTGGTATTACAAGGCCTTCTTGCTGAAAATCAGGGATAGAATTCGACAAGAATAAGCCACATCCTTGAAACTGAAACTAGATAGTAAAAAAGTAATACTAGAAGAGCTGCAAAGGACACTCACAGGTCTCACGTATCAGAGATGCGCCCCTGCCAGGGAAAGAGTAGGGCCATGATATCTGAGACTGGGATAGTTGGGAGGACAAAGACAACTCTGAAAACACCTTTCCATTTCCCCTGAATCCTTCAAGCCTGTAGAAGCAGAATTCTCCCCCCTTTTGCCAGAGGAGAACAGTCTTCCCTTGCCTGGAGACTATGCAACAACTTCTTCTGAAGCCTGTGCCTTGAAAGATAATTTTATTCTCCTCAAGATCTGCCTCATGATCACTCATTGCCTCTAGGCTAATAGTCCCTTATTGCTGTCAGGTTGATAACTCAAGCACAGCCTGAGCAGTAAATACAATTCCTATTCCAGGAGGAGATGATTTACATAGCTAAGAAATTACAGGAGCTAGATAATATTTTCCACTAAGAACCAGGAAAAATTGTATGAGAGTGGATTTTAAGTGCACTGGACTAGGGAAGGTAGAATGTAAGCCAGGAGAGGGTATAATCCATTGACATGGGGCATTCATAGGATTCACTGTCACCATCTGGGGTAAGACACCAGGCGCCAATCCTAATAGTCTGCTGGATGTTGCTTTGAAGTTTGGTCGTCATGCTGGCTGGCAGTCGATGAGGTGAAGATTCTAGGAGTTCTACAGCATAAGATTGAGGAAGGGGTCAGAAATCTCAGGGAGGTGAAAATGCTAGGCAGATGTGCAGTGGAAGCCCTAAGAACATTCAACACGACTGTCTTCTCAGGTAGAGCTCAGGAAACTCTCCTTTCACACAGGTAATAGGGAAGGAACCAGTGAGAGAACAGTGACATCTTGGAGAAGCTCAGAATAGCTGTCCTTGGTAGATTAAAGGCGGTGGTAGGTGATGGTGTCATTAAATTGTGCTCCCAGTGAGCATAATTTGGATGGAATTTCAGAATGTCAGAAGCAGGAAAGCAGTAATGAACTGTCATAGGCAAGGAAGACAACATTGCTGTGTCAGGCAGCAAGGCTGGAGTGGTGATCGGGGAACTCTGACCCACAGGGATCTGTGGTGGTTGTTAATAGATCCTAGCATTACTAGAGAGGTGAAACAGATGGACAGTCAGCTAGAATAGTGCTCAATGTGTCCAACAAAAACATTGCTAGCTAGTGAGCAAAAGGATGATATCAGCTGTCACAATGAAAAGATTAGGTCTCTTACCTAGATCCAAGTGGTCTATAGATCCAGAGACCTCCGGTTCATGGTGGAAGTGGAGACCCAGTCCCCTTGAGGGAAGGACTTAGCAGTGCCACCATAGCACATACGGTAAATATTCCCCACTCCTTCTCCAGAGGGACCTGGGTTTTTATGATAAAGCAACTGTGTTGGAGGAAGAATATCTAGATTTGTTTGAGGAATGTTAGACAAGGACTCTGAGCTGATACTGATACCAGGAGATCTAGAATGTCTCTGATTAGTGAGGGCTAAGGAGAGTAGATAGTAAATGGAGCTTTGGACCAAATCCATCTCACAGTGTATCCACTGGTTCCATACCAACCCTGTGGTTAATTCCCCAGTCCCTGAGTATATAAGTGGGATAGATATATTCAGCATCTGGCAGAACCCTTATGTTGGTTACCAGATCCATGAAGAAGGGACCCTTATGGTCCAAAAGCCTAAGTAAGGACCCATCCCTGAAGATGAAACTACCCCATCTCTAGGTAGGGAAGATTATTATCTTCAATTTATGAATAATGAAATTATGTCTCAGAGATTAAATTAACATGACTAAGGCTTTCCAGTCAGTATTCGACAGAACCAAGAATTAAACATAGTTCAGTCTGGCTCTAGAGTCTGATTCATCCAGCTTTTAAATATTGCCTATTTTGCTTATGCTTTTATGTTCCATAACTATAATAAATATAATAAGATGATCTAGTTCAGTTTAAAACTTCTTTAGAATATTTGGTTGCTCTTCTTAATTAATGCTATGTATACACTTTTCTTTCTATGAGAATCCATTTAAAATTGTATTTACAGGCTTTGGTATAAAAATCCCTGAGCCAATTATTTTCAGTAAGGCTGGTGGTGCCCTTCCAAAAGGAAGTTTTACAGCTGGGAATGATGATTCTTCATGACTGAGCCTTACTCTCAGAAGATATTTTCTAGAATCTTAATTAATGAGGGCCAAGGAATCATTATCAAAAAAGAAAAGAAAATTATTAATTTTGTAGGTGACTGCTACCAGCATCAAAATGTAGTAATGTTGTCTACTAAGAGAGCCTTATAATTGGTTATTTGGAAAGGATAAAAGTTATATGTCTATTGTACCCTGTACATTAAGATGAATTTTAGAGCTAAATGTAAATTTTAATCAATGTTAAGTGGAAAAAGTGAAAACATAAAAAGTAAAAGGAAGTTAATACCAGATTCAGGGTAGGGAAGCCTTTTCAAAATAAAGGAAAAGAAAGAAACAATAAAAGAAAATATTGGTATATCTAGCTACATTAAAAAAAACCTTTCTTTTGCGGTGAAAGCCATCACAAAGAAAATTATAAGGCAAGCTGGAAATTCTGAAGAAAATACAATTAAGTCTTAATATCCTTAATATAGACAGAATATTTACAAATCAGTGCATTTATCTTCTAGTCAACAAAAATGAATTCAGCAACTATTTACCAGGTTAGATGATCGGGATATGGCAGGAAACAAAGTAGCCACACTTAATGGAACTTGTGGTCTCATGGGCGAGATAGACGGTAAATAAAATAAGTAAAACCACATACTATGGTAGATGGCAACAGTGCTATAGAGAAGAATGAAGCAAGAAGTGTGTGGGGGCTTCCAGGAGGGAAGGGATTACAGTTTTAATTAATAGAAGGTTTTTCTGGGAAAGGGACATGTGAATGAGGGAATGCCAGGAGGGGGGAGCATGCCTGTCATGTTGGAGGGGAAGGAGGCGGGTGTGGCCAGAGTGCAGAGACAGAGTAAAAGAGCAGGTAGGAGGAGACAAAGTCAGAGGGGAAGCAGGGTAACAGCTAGGTTATGTATGGTCTTCCCATTCATCCTGAGGACTTTGGCTTTTACAATGCAGAAGGTGGGAAACCACTAGAGGGTTTTAAGCAGCAGCAGAATATGATTTGAATTATGTTCCACCAAGAGCACTTTGGTTGTTGTTTAAGGAGAGGAAATAAGTTAGAAGGCTACTGTAAGACTGTAGCATACACAAATTTTTGTTGTTGTTGTTTTGTTCGTTTAGTTTTTTGTTTTGTTTTGTTTTGCAAAGGTGGGCGGGGGGGAGATGGTATGGCTCGGCAGCGTGCCTTTGGACATGTTAAAGTTGAGATGCTCAATAGACATTGAGTGGAGTTGCCAACAGCCCCCTGGACATCCAAGTCCGTGGTTCTGGGGACAGGTTTAACTGTGCGAAGTGTGGGTAGGAAAATGGTATTCACAGCTGAGAGACTGAATGAGATCAAATAAGGAAGTGAGTGTTGACAGAAAGGGGAAGACGTCTGAGAACAAAACCTGAAATCACTCCAGTGTTTAAAAGATTTGGGTCATGAGGAAGAATCAGCAGAAGAGACTAAAGAGTAGGGGCCAGCAAGGTAGGAGAAAAACAAGGTTAAGTGAAGTGAAGTGAAGAAAAAGTCAACTGTGTTAAGAGTTGTTGGTAGGAAAGCCAGGGGAGGATTGATAATATGTTATATCTGATGACCTTATTTAGCCTGTTCCTTGTTCCTTAATCTCTCAGCTCACTCCTTCAAAACTCACTCAAACTCATTTTTTGCACCCCACCCCACTGCCTACATTTCCACTTCTTTGCCTCTTTTAACAGAAATCATGCAAGCTTTCACCACCTGTTCCCTGGACCAAGGCAACAAAAGGCCTAAATGCCAGTAATCTAATACAGAAAAAAGGAAAAGGAATTAGAAGGAAAGTGAAGGCTGTGAATTTTGAGAACTATATATTTTAAAAAATATTTTTGCATTTGTTGACTAAAAATAAAACCATTCAAATGCACCAGCTATCAAAGAAATACAGCTAAAAATAAACTGGCCACAATTTTTTTTTTTTGCAAATCAAATTGGCATTTTAAAAAGCAGATCCCGTATGGGCAAGACTCAGCAGACATTCCCATATACCACTGGTGGAAGTGTTAATTGGTAAAACTTTTCTAGAGGGCAAGTTGGCAATATATAAGAATAATTTTTTTTATAAGTTGCTTCTTCACACCTTTTGGTTCAGTAATTCTGCTTTTAGCAATTTATCATATGGAAATAATCAGAATGTACACCAAAAGTTCTATGAAAGGATGTTTACTTCAGTGTTGTTTCTTCTAAAATTTAGAATTTATAAAATGTATAATTCTTATAAAATATAGAATTCTATAAGATTCTATATTCTTATAGAATATCAAAACATCTTAGTGTTGTTTCTTATGGAATCTATAGGATTAAAATAGCAATTAAAATAATTTAATATTCAACATTGGAGCTTGAGTTGATAAATTATGAGATATCCACAAAAGAAATACTCTTCAGCAAAGGAATATTTTAAAGATATGAATACATGTCAACAAATATTGTCAAAAAACCAAACTGCATGATATGATTCTAGTTTTAGAAATAAAAAGAATAGAAAAATTTAAAACATGTCAACTGAAATCTTAAAAGTAATTATTTCTGTACATGCTTGTGCTTACTGGGGTTTTTATTCATTCAAAAATATTTATTGTGAGCCTACCACATGGCAGACTGAATGCCTGGGATACATCAGCGAACACTGACAGAATTCCTAACTTTGTGAGCTTACATTCTATCAAGAGGGATACAAACAATTGACAATAATAAAGTAACTATATATCTTCTAGGAGGTGCTAAGCACTAAGGACAAACACAGAATAGAAAAAGAGGGCTTAGGAGTGGTGTAGGTGCAATTTAAAATAGGATAGTCAAGGTTGGTCTCATTGAGAAGGTGGCTTTTGACAAAAACTTTATGGAGTTGAAGGAATTAACTATGTGAATACTGAGGAGAAAACATTCAAAGTAAGAGGATCAGCAAATGTGAGAGCCCTAAGGTAGGAGCATGTCAGATATGACTGAGGATCAGCAAGAAGGTCCGTGTGGCTGCAGCCAAATGAACATGGTAGTAAGAAATGAGGTTAGAGGGCACCGAGGAGTCAGACTGGGTAGAAGCCACTGTAAGGCTTTGGCTCTGTTAAGAACAGACAGGTTAGGAAGCTATTGCAATAATCCATGTGAGAGACAGTGGTGTTGGAATAAAGGGGGAATGGTAAGAATTGGTAAAATTCTGGATATGTTTTGAAAGTAGAACCAATAGAATAGAATTTCTCAAGTTTGCATATAGGGGATAAAGAAGGAGAGGGCTTCAAAGTTTTTGGCCTGAATGATTGGGAGGATAATGTTGTCATCAACTGAGACAGAAAGACTGTGGTTTGAGATGGGAGCAGGGAGCTCAGGAATTGAATTTCAGAAATGATCAGTCTCTGCAAGGGGAGATGTCCAGGAGGTAGTTGGCTATGAAAATGTGGAGCTTAGAGGACATATCTGGCTGGAGAGATACTCTTGGGGGGAATCATTAGCCTACAGATGGTATTGGAAGCTATGAGAATGGGAAAGCACACCAACAGAGTAACCGTGCATGGAGAAGAGGTTCAAAGACTGCGTCCTCGGGCACTCCAACATTAGGAGCTCACAGAATCGAGTAACAATGAGGGGAGGGCTGGTTGAGAAAGTGACCAGCAAGGCAGGAAAAAAAATCAAAAGATTACGGGGCAAAAGAGTGTTTCACATGCTGCTGGTGAGTTAAATATATTGAGGAGTGAGGGCTGATCACTGGAATTTGCAATGTGGAGGTCAGGGGCACTGGTGACCTCGACAAGAGTGGTTTTGGAGAAGGTTGGGATTTTGTTTTTCTTTTTGTTTCTGTTTTTCCTTTGTAGATGGACTAAATAGCAGCATGTTTGTACAGTGATGGGGATCCTAACCAAACTACAGTAATCATTAATATCCTGACGGTAGTAAGAAGTCAGCAGATGGCATGGTTGGGAGGTCACACAAAGACTGCATGGAAAACAAACCATTAGTTTGTTGGTGTAGTCTACTCTGCTGCCCGAAATTTCTAACTCTTCAGCCTCTCCATTGGCTCAGGAGGTCACACTTAAAATATAGACATTCAGGTCAGCATGACTTCACAGAGCAATGATCATTATTAAGGTAAGCATTCTCCCCACAACCCACCCCACCATCACGCATATACACCAAGAAGCCTTTCACTCCCATTGATGAGTCTGTGGCTTGGAATCTCAGAATTGCAGATTGAGCAAAACCACAAGATACTATGAATCTGTGGTAGAAGAGCCTGATTTGTAAGAACAAATTAGGGGAAGTAAAAATCTTAGCCCTTGACTCACTCCTCAAAGAACTTTGTAACCCAGGAAACCAAAGCACATGCTATTGGCTGCCCCTTCACTAGGATTACAGAAAGAAAAACACAGAAATCAACTTTGCACATCTCTGTGTTGGAAGGTTGTGTATACTTCAACCAAAATTCAAACCTTAAGTCTGAGCAACCATCCTCACCCTCCTGGAGCACACGCCTGTGCTCCCTTCTGCTGGGGACCAACACCATCATTCTCCCTCCCTCCTTCTCCTTGTAAAAGCTAGTTCTTAGAGAAGAATTCCAGAAGAAATGGTTGTTTAGATCTGGCAGAGGTTTTATATTAGTTCCCATTTTACAAATGAAGAAACTGAGTCTCAGAAGGGTGAACTAGGCCCAAAAGCCAACAGCTAACTAAAACTCCAAAAGGATTTGACCAACACCTTTATAATACATTGAGGTGTATTGATGGATATGTCCTCTGTCAAAGGCAGGTTCTAATCAAAGCCGTAGCCCTGAGTCAAAGGAGCGGATGGTGAAAATTAGAAAGGGAGGGACAACAGGCTGGAGGATGTTGTCACTTTAGCAGCAGGGTCGCCTTTTGGACAGTTGGTATTACCTAAGCAGCTCCCTGATTGTCTGTCTCTGATTTGTGAGTAGTGGTTCTCAACTAGGGGTGATATTTTCCCCCCAAGGGGACATTTGGCAATGTCTGGAGACATGGTTGTCACAACTCTGGGGGGAAGGTGTTACTGGCATCTAGTATGCAGAGACTAGGGATGCTGCCACACATCCTGCAGTGTACAGGACAGGCCCCCCCCACATTATTTGGCCCCAAATATTAATAGTTTTAGAAACTCATGTTTACTCTGAAAAAAAGGAAGGAAAGGGTCAAGAGAACATTACCAAAAGTTGGCTCTGGAGAAGTGTTCCACGTAGAGTTGTTCATCAGAAAAGGGGGCCAAGTGGATGTCGCTGAATGTCGGGAACATCATTCCTAACAAGCAAAAGACAACAGATGCAGAAGTTGACTTCTATTGCTTTCTGATTAAAGGCCATACTCACCTGCCACCTGAGACCAGTCCCACTGTTTTTTGTTTCAGTTATTATGCAACAGGATAAAATATAATTTTGTCTCAAAACAAGGAAAAATAATTAGGCAGAAGATTGGAGGGTCTATAGAAAAGAATACCAAACCAAGTTACAAAGCTATGCAATGATAAAAGTTCATTGACTCTTAGGTGAGCCATTCAACTAGGCATGGTTGTCTTCTCAGCTGCTGGATTTTTTCCTTTTTGTATGTTCTGTGCCTGGAATTCTGGGTTCATTCATTCGTTTTCTTATTTATTATAAAAACTTAGCTTTGAAAATAATCAAAATCCCATAATAATCACAATCCCATCGCATTGTTTTCATTCTCAGGCTTTGTCCCTGTGTCATCAGATCAACTACCTATCTTCCTCAGTGCTGTTGGGCTTTATGCTTATGTGGATGCCTGCCACCCTTCATGCTGGGAAGTACACACCTGTGCCTTGCTCCTGGCACCTACAGTCATCACAGGAAAGGCAGATTATTTAATGGGCAAATGAGCACCTAGAAAGGCATGCCTGAAAGCTGGGCCTTTTTGAGCAGGTAGACTGATGATCAGCCTTATTATTCTCATAATTTTAGGGAGAATCTTTTTATAACCATTTATTAAATTACATATAAAAAGATGAACTATTAACTCTATTTCAGAAATGAGAGTAATCCAAGAAACCAGTGATGCTGTCATTAAAATAACAATAATAGCTAAAATTTCTTGATTATGTTAACCATGCCATGTACTTTTTAATGAGATTTCCATGCATTAATTAATTTAATTCTCATAACAACATAAAGTGGGTTCTATTATTATACATGTTTTATAAACAACAAAGCTAAGGAACGAAGAAATTTAAGTTACTTGACCAACCTCACAGAGCTAATAAGTGAAGAGCAAAATCCAGGGAGTTGAATCTCATCTGATAGTCAGTGCCTTATACTTAAACTATGTGGCCCCATGTCTGTTAATACAGATCATTTTATTTAGAATATTTTCAAAGGCAGTCAGAAGCAAAGCATGACTGTAACGTCATTCATATGTCTCATCTGAATCTCAGATGTTAGTATCAAAACAATAATGATTGCTTGGTGGTTTTTCAATTTCAAGATAGAAAACCTCTGAGTGGAGGTTTTTCCAGGTACTTGGTGATCACTGGGAGAAAAGAATTTCAAAATGCACCATGGAATCCAAGCATACAGTTTTTTTTAAAATTATTATTGAAGGCAAAAGTACACTCCATCAAGAGAAAGAGAGCAGGCAGGCTCAAAAAGAGCACCTGCCCCAGGGGAAGTGGTTGTAGATCTTTTGTAGTCTTACTAATTGAGGGGGGGGAATACTCAAGGCTAAGAGGTTGGCTTTTACTAAGAATTTGGGTAGTAATTCCTAGAGTTGGGTTTCCTCCCATTTTCATACTTTATATAGTTGTCTCAGCACTGTCATGATGATTTCAAGGGCAAAGAAATTTTAACACCACAACGTAAATGATATTATAATTAGCCAAAGTTCATGTAAGGTGACAGAGATAGCTGACAAGCTGGTTCTTGCCTGTGGTTATCAGGTCCTCTAGTTAGCCTCTGCTTGAGGGTTGTTTACTTTAACACCTCTACCCAATCTGCAACCCCCCCATCCTGTCTGAGTCTTGTCTCCTATTCTAACAGAAGGATATTAAACAACCTTAGAAAAGTAATATAGATCACTGCTTGTGTAAACTTAGGAAGCTTCAGAGGATGATGTTGTGAGCCTCAACCTAATAGGAATTCCAAGGATACGAGATGAAATGGAGAGGAGGAAATCATCAAAGGTAAAATACGAGAAAAATTCCAAGAGCCAAAGAAAACATATTCACTGAATTTCCAGCACAAAAATTTCAAAAAGATTCACACCAAGAACACTGGAGAGAAGATACTAAAAGTATCTGGAGGAAAAAGCTATGTTACTCTAAAGTATCAGGAGTTGAAATGGCACTGGACTTCTCAATAGCATGACTGGAAGCCAAAAACCCTACTGCCACCAAAAATAAAACCTTAAAAAATACTGAGTAAAATAGTTTTAAGTTAAATTCTTAACCAGTCAAGTAATAATACAAGAGTGCAACAAAAAGTAACTACTCAAGCACCCTTTCTCCAGAAGCTATTAGAGAATATCCTTTGCTGAAATGATGCTGTAAATCAAGAAGGAGATGGCCTTTATCAAAAAGTCTCCAAACAATAAATGTTGGCATGGATGCAGAGAG